>CM057349.1:447378753-447714764 GCA_030015575.1 Agapanthus africanus
TATGCTATCTGGTTTACCTTTATCATCGTGTACTGCTTTAGGTGACCTGACACGTCGCTATTACACGTTGATAGAGCCCCTAGGATTCTTGCTTGACCACCAGCAGTATGAGGGCGATCATATAAGTGGGAGCTGGGGGTCTACAAGCATATCCTTAAAAGGTCCCTAGTCGTGGGAGTTTCGAGACCGGGCATCGATACTCCATTAGTAGACTAGTGTATACAGTCGAGACCCCGACGAGGGGCGGTGGCCGGTCTCACAAGCCACTGGTGTCAGTTGGATCACCTAAGATGTATACAGGTGCTCATTGGGTTATGAGTACACCGGACAAGACTCGCCGGGAACATGCTAGTTGGTCATATACCAGACGTCAGATGGCAGTTCCCTGGTGACATGTGTGCAGGTTAGTTCATCGACCTGGGGATCGTCATTTGTCTCGTGTGAGTTCCCACTGTACTTTGATTACTACCCCACCACGGCTCAAAGGAGTCGTGCAAACAGGTTTTAGTTGGGTACAGTCCCGAGCCACATGGAGGCAGTGAGCGTATCTTCAGGGGTTCGTCTCTCCCGGTATTGGGGGTGAGGTCGTGCTGTGTCTAGGAGAGCCATTACACAAAGTCCTTGGCCAAGGCAAGGAGATTTACTGGTAGGTATTCCAGTAGTATCTCAGGGTGTTCTGGGCTACACTCCGACACGACTTGTACCGCTTTTGGGGGTCTGACTTTTACCAACCCCCTAGGCCCGCCATGCGATACTCATAGACGAACGGACCGGACTGCACGGATATTGTCACTGACAGGCTCAGTAGGGTGTCAGGATGGGTTCGCTCATCGACGTCCCTTTTAGTCAGTAGCTGGTGGCCCGTTACGTATTGGCTTATACCTCTGACGTGCTAGTGGTTAAATCCACAGCCATAGTATTGACGAGTTTTTAGAGTCCACCACACTTTCAGTTACTCAAGTTTCGGGCGAAACGCTGTAGAGGCCGTATGGAGATATGGCAGGGTCCGATCAGATACGTGCGGTATTGCACGGATCAGGATCGGACAGTTTTGTACTAGTGGCCGTATGGATTTATATGGCAGGGTTCGATCAGATACGTGCGGTATTGCACGGATCAGGATCGAACGGTTTTTTACTAGCCGGCTTTGGTTTAAGCCGGTACTAGTTTAGTACAGTGTAGATTTTGTCTCATTGCATTTGTATTTCGGTCGGAATACAGATGCGGGTGTGTATGCACAGTATTGGGGTTTTCCTGTAATTTATTACGGGACCAGTTTTCTGGAGTTGCCAGTTTGCATTCCGTTCCGGCCGGTTTTCCTTTGTTCTTTCCCGGCCGGACTTTTTCGATGGAGGGGGTTATTTGCAGTTTTGCAAATAACACTTTGTGGGGGGGTTTCTTGCAATTGTGTTGATTATGATGGCTTTCATATCTTGCACCATTGACTTGCTTTTTTAAGATGTGAAAGGTTATGGAGTGTATAGTAGTTTAAGCATGGTGTATGTTTCCTTGACCTTGGATATGGTCACCTTTCTTATGCTCCTACACTCACCTCCCTTTGCATTATGTGTTCATTCCTCCACCATTCTCATTCTCACTAGAAGAGAGTTTTATTCATGGTTGAGAAAAAGAAAGAGTGAAAGAAAAGAGAAGAAGAGGGTTTCATCTTCATCCTTGAGAGTGTTTCATTTTCTTGATCTCATTTCATGATAAGAAAAATGCAAGCACCATTTTTCTTGTCTTGTATCCTCCATCATCCTCAAATGGCAACAAACCCCAAAAGAGACACTACACTAGATAACCTACAGCATATCTTGAGCATGTCGAGTTGCCGGCTTCATGCCCGAGTTGCCTCGGTATAGAGGCGGGAGCCCGTAAAAGTACCCGGCTTCGTGGTGCCCTTTCCGACGAGGAGGAGACGGACGGAGATCCCGCGAGGATATCGGAGTGGAGATGAAGACCGGAGGACTCGGATCAGTCGGTACATCTCTAAACCGTCTTGTTAGTTAGCTAGACCAGTTTAATGGTTACGATCCGGAGTTTAGTGCGCGGTGGTGCCGGTTTGCAAAGTCCGCAAAATTTAAGTTTATCACCGCTTCCGCATTCCGGCGTCGGATTGACGGCCGGGGCGCCGCCGTGCACTTACAGTGGTATCAGAGCCTCGCCATTAACTTAGTCTAGCTTTGTGTAATGTGTTTGCATTTCCGATCGATCAAAAAAGTTCCAAAACTGCATTTTAGTTCGCATCAGTTTCTGTTGAAAATTTTTGGTCTCGAAAATTTTTTCAGGTTATAAAATATTGATGTACTGGAAAATCTAAGAGTTCTGGCAAAATTTGACGAAGTAACTCCACAGTTGGAGCGCGGAACCGCCGCGAAAACCCCATTTGTGCGGCCCTTCCGCCGCGCACTATTCACATCACTTCACCATTTTTTTACAGAGGCCTTCTGGGCTTAAAATATGGGCTTTGGAATATTAAAGTTGGGCCAATTGTTTCTGTGAGTGCTACAGTTTTCTTTGGGGCCCACTTGTTAATTGTTTGATCAATCGGAAATTTTTTAAACACATTTTTCACAGTATTTACATTATATCTGCGACCGTGAATGTCACTCGATCGGTAAATCCGGTCTAACTGCTATAGCCCGGTTAGACGGATTTGCGAACGTGACTTTCACGTTGATGTTCTATGTATTTGCTGTGATGTTGCGGATCGGTCGTGGGGGATAGCCTGGATGCAATGCTAGTACAGTTTTGTTGTATTATGTACATTTGATATTGCGGGGCGAGCGTCCGACATGTGGATTGCCGTCACTGCCTGTTTGTATTATTCTTTTGGGGCACGACCTGGTTGCGGTCGATGTACCCGGTGTATGTATATTTTACTTTCTGTACTAGGATTGCCCCGCGGAGGGGTGCACGGATAGCCGGGTTCTAGAGGGCAACAAGCCCGCATCTCATGGCATTGAGACGGAGGGGGCTTCACTCTAGAATTGGCGGGCTATTCGCCGCACTCGTAGGGGGTACAGGTTGACCCAGGAGGGGTGCCCAAGTTGCCGGATTCCGTGAAGTGCTGGGTGGTCCATTCACGGCGCTGAAGGGGGCTGCCTCGCTTCAGGTTTTGGCGGGTGACTTGCCGCGCCCGTAGGGGTCTAGGATTTCATTGCACAGGCTATCCACACGACCAGGGGAACGTCGGGTTTCAGCGGCTCTGTGAAACCCGGGGATCCCAGATATCTGTATTGTTTCTGTGATGCTGTTCATTCTCTGTGATGTTGCATTTTATTCACGCCTTGAGCGAAATACTATATATTGGTATATATATTAGTAGATGTTGTATATGTTTTACATCCGCGCTAGTCCAGTCCCCGCTCTGTCGTTAGTTAACTAACCTAACGGGTAATGACGGGACCCAGTGGCGAATGCGGATGGCATATACGTACATCAGTATATTTTCGTTCTTTTTGGTGTGATCAATTGATGGGACTGCATTGATTCGGATCAATGCAAGTTAAAAAACAAACCTTATCTGATGTTGTTGGAACACTTTTCTAAAAGCTGTTATTGCAAGGACGTTCTCTTTTGTTTTGCATCGTGGTATTCATTTAGAATATCCTGCTCCTCAGTCGACGAGGCAAGGGCCGAGATCCCTTCACCGGGAGTGACCCCTTGGACAGAAGTTTGCGTCAGGGCATTAACTTCACTATAGCCGATTACTTTTGCTTTGCACCGTGGTATTCAGTTGGAATATCCTGCACCTCATTCTACGGGGAAAGAGCCGAGATCCCTTCACCGGGAGTGACCTCTTTAGCAACGGTTTTCGTCACTATATTTTAAAAAGCTATCCGTTCCTTCAACGATATCAAGTTCATTACGTTAAAGGTTTTCGCCAGAAACCATTCGTAGCCCTCCGTCGTTTCATATGGATAGTCAATAGTATTCAAGCTGTGTATGTTGGCCAAAGTCAAGGCACAGTGTTTGGTAGCTGTTGGGTATTCATATGCAGCATAGATAGATGCGTTGGTTTGGGACAGTCGTACTGCCATTTTGGCCAAAGTCAAGGGTATGTACGGGTGGACTCAAATTAACCTGGAGAATGACGGGTTGAACTTGACATGTGACTTATGATATGTTGGCCAAAGTCAAGGTCATAAGAGCATGGGGCAGAAATCACATCGGGAGTTTCAAAAGTACTGAAACTTGCCAGATATGCGCATACCTTCTGGAGTGTGATACCGTGAGCGGATTCCGTCACGTTATCATGCGATGAGAGTTGGATCCCGATTCCCACTGATGAGTTGGTTTACTCCTCGGGTGACCCCGACTAATTCTTCTTTCAGGTTTGGAGGAGAATTTGAGGTACAGTGGGAGGTTTCCAGATTAGATAAATTGGTAACCATTCTGATCTAGGATAGAGTGCACGCTGAGTGTTTCTTTTCTCTCTCTCTTTGGCAGCGACCATTGACCCGACCCTAAGACTTTGACTCAGTGACCAAGTTGACCGAACCTTCTTAAACACCGGCTTTTGGATTGTCAGAGTTGCAAACCTCATTGCCACTCCTACTTTTACCCTTTTCTCCAGGACACCCCGCATTACTGCGAACGTCCACTTCCATTGGACAAAACCATCGTATGGTTAGATACGAACTCGAAAGAATTTATTCGAGGATGGTTTCCGGTTCTGGAGAAAACGGATAGGATTATTCAGTTGTCTTTTCCTTTTACCCTCTCTCAGGTTACGAGTACTCCTTGGTTTAGGGGTAGTACACCTATTACGCAAATTGGATTGTCTTCTTCCAAACCTTAGGCTGGTGCCGACCGGTAGGGAATGAGGAAAACCAATTAGCATAACGATGGTGTGCAGAAGGTATTAAGTTCAGACAAAGCAAGGGATTAGTAAGAGGGCAAAGTAAATTGCAACAGATATTCACGACCAAACCAAATATTTCGTTACCACTCCCACATCACCTTTGTATTTCTCCAGGACACTCCGTATCACTACGAAGATCCACAGTTTATTTGGATACTCCATCGTATGGTTATATACGAACTCGAATGGAACTTGTTCCAGTTCGGGGATGGATTCTGGTTCAGGAGAAATAGGAATAAAGTACATTCAGGTGTCTTTTATCTTCACCTTCTCTCGTGTTGCGAGTGTTCCTAGGATTGGGACAGTACACCCATTATGCTTATTGGATAGTCTTCTTCCAAACCATAGGCTGGTGCCGAACGGTAGGGAGGGAAGAAAACCATTTGGCCTAAAGGGGTGTGCAGAAGGTAAAGACTAAAGACATATGAAGGGATTTGGAGAGGTGGCAGAGAACTATACGGTTACAGTCGTGAATCTGGAAGAGGCATTACTAGGAATACCAGAATAACCCAATGAAACATTTCAATGTTTCAGTCTCACTATGTACTGTTAAAAGGAAACTGATTTCCCGATTAGATACTTACTCCAGGGTATGTATTTACCAGGTACGATTCTCACATCTGTATGGTTTTACAGATGATGAGTGGGAGTAAGTTATTGGGAATTGGGTGATTATCCTCATTATATCGGGATTCGTTGCAATCGGTGATATTTGAGGAAATCACCTGGGCTGTTTGCCGGTCGGCAAATATTTGGTTTTGAATATCCGCTGTTATGCACCAATTTCAAATTGATATATCTGTACGTCTATTTTTATAGAGTGAGATATACCTTTCTGAAATTATGTCTACGACATTTACCTATATCAGCGGATGGTTAGGTAAGGAGCATTAAACAGCGGTGTAATTCTTCTTAACCATAAGTACAGTTTTCAACCTACGGCACACAGTGAATGAGTTATCAGACTCAAGGGACTTTTACAGAGTATTGTATGTTGTCCAGAGTCCATCAGGACAGAGGGGTTGGTCCTCGTACTATATTCGGTTTACTTATGACTTCTCTAGTTTTTAGACAGGTGTTTCGCGGAAACACAGAGTCCGAATTTTGAGAAGTTATAGGTATTTGAATAGAGTAGAGAACCAGATGTAGCAAGTATCGGGATTCTTCAAAGAGATCGAAGATGTAGATACTTGCGTATGGTGTTCAGTTGATAGTAGTGATTAAGAGAACTTGCTTCTCTTTCAGGTTACTCATAAATGGAAATGCTTCCTAAGTTGAGTAACGCTGATCGGCCTCCTTCCATTTAGTTGACATGCGCTGGGGACAGCTGCATGATTTGAATCTGGTTCAATTAAATCAGTGCCTCTGTTTCTATATTGGATATAGAACAGTTCATATCTTAACGATGTTAAGGTACGGGGAGTTGTCCGGTTCATGATTAAAACCAGACACTGGACAACTCAAGGCACGTTTCTGTAATGGCTGTTTGTGGGTTGACCCAGGCTATGACGAGGGTTGATTTTCTACCATCTGGATGAACAATAGCGATATTGTTCTAGACTCGCCACAGTTTTATTAAAAATGGATTTTTTCAGAAAACAGTAGTGGGAGTATGGTAGAACTGGAAGTGATTCCAGAACCACAAACGATTACTGAAGATTTGATAAGGAACCTAAAGATTCAATCTGGATTGACATTCCATTGGCCACTCCGCAGATAAGGTGGGTAACTTCAGGCACCCGAGAGGTACTACAGTAGCCTCAAGGACGGTTACAGGGAAGTTCTTGTTTACCCACAATTACCATTGCTGTTGTTCCAGGCTGCGAGACCCGGCGGGAGGATGAGTATAGCGTCGTTCTGAACTCGCTTCAGAAGTGTACGTGTATATGACTCTGCCAGAGGGTTGTCGTAGTCAGTGGGAGCAGCGGAAGCATTGGTGGACAAGTAGCTTATGTCTATTTATAGACTAAAGCAGATGTAGCGGAGATAGATCATCTATTTCTGACGTGACAGTCATGGGTTTGACTTCATCAGAATAGGGGATGGATCTGTTGAGAAGGTAGTAGGGTGTGATATCCTGGTATTTGGATGGCATACACAGAGTAGGAAAAGAAACTCCTATACTACGATCGGTTATATTTTGGTCGTCACACAGTTGTTTCTCCACAAAGGAAATGGATTTTATATCAGACATACTGGTTACTAGATCTATGGTTTTAGATCTAGATTTGGGTGGTTTCCCAATCAGGGTACTTGACAGCATTCTAAGAGTATTTAGGATGGACGACTCCTGGCACGGTAGTGTACCTGCAGGTAATGGAGTCACCCTCTCCAAAGGTGTCTTACAGACTAAAGGGGAGAGGGACGGGCATGATTGGCAGATCACTTGCTCAGGCAATTGAGTCAATCGTGAGATGTCAAGTACCACACCAGATATTGTTCTTGCACTAGATGCAATAAGTTGACATTAATCCAATCCTGGAGAAACAGTCGGAAGCAGTTTTAGAACATAAGTGAATGTTCTAGGGATATGATAACGACAGCCTCATTCAGGAAACAGTTATCATTCCAGGCTTCCAAGGTGACATGGACGACAAGGAGGTTGTCAGAGTTATAGTTTTCCTTCTGATGAGGGGCAGTATTTTGGACAGGTGATCCAAGGCAATACTGAGGGAGGCATGGCGCGCAGGATACTGATTAAGTTCAGTTGACGATACAGTCTAAGAAGTTTGGATTTGGAGTTCATTTATGAGCTATGTCCCATCAGACATCCAGACATATTCTAAGACAGGTATTGCTCATTTCGGGAGATGGGTTTCTCCGCGAACATGAGATATAGAGAGACATGGAAAGAAACAACAAAGCGGATCCACTCACTGAGGCTATTCCTCGAACGCAATAGTTTCGCAAACGAGCTTTGTGAGACTGACTAGTAGAGGAGTTGGGTGTTCGGTATCACACGGGCTGTGAGTATGCGACATCGCAATAATTAGCCTTGAGTGCAAGTGGGAGATTGTTGGAGATAGTGCCCTCAGAGTCAATTATTAGGTCACAGGTACGTGATTGTAATGACTGAGGGAGGACCTATCCCGGTAGGACAGTCTCACTCGAGATGATAGTATGCTATCTGGTTTACCTTTATCATCGTGTACTGCTTTAGGTGACCTGACACGTCGCTATTACACGTTGATAGAGCCCCTAGGATTCTTGCTTGACCACCAGCAGTATGAGGGCGATCATATAAGTGGGAGCTGGGGGTCTACAAGCATATCCTTAAAAGGTCCCTAGTCGTGGGAGTTTCGAGACCGGGCATCGATACTCCATTAGTAGACTAGTGTATACAGTCGAGACCCCGACGAGGGGCGGTGGCCGGTCTCACAAGCCACTGGTGTCAGTTGGATCACCTAAGATGTATACAGGTGCTCATTGGGTTATGAGTACACCGGACAGGACTCGCCGGGAACATGCTAGTTGGTCATATACCAGACGTCAGATGGCAGTTCCCTGGTGACATGTGTGCAGGTTAGTTCATCGACCTGGGGATCGTCATTTGTCTCGTGTGAGTTCCCACTGTACTTTGATTACTACCCTACCACGGCTCAAAGGAGTCGTGCAAACAGGTTTTAGTTGGGTACAGTCCCGAGCCACATGGAGGCAGTGAGCGTATCTTCAGGGGTTCGTCTCTCCCGGTATTGGGGGTGAGGTCGTGCTGTGTCTAGGAGAGCCATTACACAAAGTCCTTGGCCAAGGCAAGGAGATTTACTGGTAGGTATTCCAGTAGTATCTCAGGGTGTTCTGGGCTACACTCCGACACGACTTGTACCGCTTTTGGGGGTCTGACTTTTACCAACCCCCTAGGCCCGCCATGCGATACTCATAGACGAACGGACCGGACTGCACGGATATTGTCACTGACAGGCTCAGTAGGGTGTCAGGATGGGTTCGCTCATCGACGTCCCTTTTAGTCAGTAGCTGGTGGCCCGTTACGTATTGGCTTATACCTCTGACGTGCTAGTGGTTAAATCCACAGCCATAGTATTGACGAGTCTTTAGAGTCCACCACACTTTCAGTTACTCAAGTTTCGGGCGAAACGCTGTAGAGGCCGTATGGAGATATGGCAGGGTCCGATCAGATACGTGCGGTATTGCACGGATCAGGATCGGACAGTTTTGTACTAGTGGCCGTATGGATTTATATGGCAGGGTTCGATCAGATACGTGCGGTATTGCACGGATCAGGATCGAACGGTTTTTTACTAGCCGGCTTTGGTTTAAGCCGGTACTAGTTTAGTACAGTGTAGATTTTGTCTCATTGCATTTGTATTTCGGTCGGAATACAGATGCGGGTGTGTATGCACAGTATTGGGGTTTTCCTGTAATTTATTACGGGACCAGTTTTCTGGAGTTGCCAGTTTGCATTCCGTTCCGGCCGGTTTTCCTTTGTTCTTTCCCGGCCGGACTTTTTCGATGGAGGGGGTTATTTGCAGTTTTGCAAATAACACTTTGTGGGGGGGTTTCTTGCAATTGTGTTGATTATGATGGCTTTCATATCTTGCACCATTGACTTGCTTTTTTAAGATGTGAAAGGTTATGGAGTGTATAGTAGTTTAAGCATGGTGTATGTTTCCTTGACCTTGGATATGGTCACCTTTCTTATGCTCCTACACTCACCTCCCTTTGCATTATGTGTTCATTCCTCCACCATTCTCATTCTCACTAGAAGAGAGTTTTATTCATGGTTGAGAAAAAGAAAGAGTGAAAGAAAAGAGAAGAAGAGGGTTTCATCTTCATCCTTGAGAGTGTTTCATTTTCTTGATCTCATTTCATGATAAGAAAAATGCAAGCACCATTTTTCTTGTCTTGTATCCTCCATCATCCTCAAATGGCAACAAACCCCAAAAGAGACACTACACTAGATAACCTACAGCATATCTTGAGCATGTCGAGTTGCCGGCTTCATGCCCGAGTTGCCTCGGTATAGAGGCGGGAGCCCGTAAAAGTACCCGGCTTCGTGGTGCCCTTTCCGACGAGGAGGAGACGGACGGAGATCCCGCGAGGATATCGGAGTGGAGATGAAGACCGGAGGACTCGGATCAGTCGGTACATCTCTAAACCGTCTTGTTAGTTAGCTAGACTAGTTTAATGGTTACGATCCGGAGTTTAGTGCGCGGTGGTGCCGGTTTGCAAAGTCCGCAAAATTTAAGTTTATCACCGCTTCCGCATTCCGGCGTCGGATTGACGGCCGGGGCGCCGCCGTGCACTTACAAGTGGAGCACGGGGCAGGCGATGGGAGGAGACGAGGGAGGTGAGGAGGTGCGAACGGTTGGGGAACGGGTCGTAGGGGAAACGCGCGCGTCGTGGGGTAACGTGCGCGAGCGTGGGCGTGGGCGAAGGAGGTGGGTCGAGCGAGCGGGAAGGGAGCAGCCGTTAGGGGAAGGAGATGAAGAGCGGGCTGGGTCGGGTTGGGTGAGGGGTGTGGGCTGCTGGGCTGGGCTTTGAAGGAAAGGAAAATAAGTTTATAAAGAAGTGGGCTGCTGGGGAATTGGGTCGGGATGGGTTTGAATTAATTTAAATAAAAGGGATGGGCTGGGTTTAAATTTTAATGAATAAAAGAAATAATAATGGAAGAGGGGGCCAGGGCTTAAAGGAAGATTTTGGGAACAATGAGATATAGTAGGGTTTGGGTTTTAGGGTTTAATGGAGTTTTTAAAATAATAAATAATTATAAATAAATTTTTTTATAGGTTAAAGAGAAATACGGATATAGGCGTATATAAATGAACCGGGTATTACAGAATGATTCTTGAACAAGGAGATGAAATTATCTCATTAAAACAGAAGAATTATCTTCTTAAAAGATCATAGATCTACAAATGACCAAGGTCTTTTATAAAAAGAGTTCAAAAGATCTCGTCATAAAAATAAAAGAAGTGTTTACTTCATTCACAGATCATTGATCTACTAAGGCAAAACCCTTTCAAAGAAAATAAGAACTGTTGTTCTTGAATCTTGAGGCAAAACCTCCTTTAAAAAGAACATAAACTTGTTCTGTGATCATAAATTTGATCAAATGCGCTTTGCGCTACTTAAAAGTGCCTTGCACTCATGAACTGCGCTTGTGCGCTCCTTGGACTGGCACTCAGCGCCAAAACGCGCCACGTGTCAACCACGTATGCAACTCGCGCTTCTGAAACAGCGCACTGCGCTCATGGGCTGGCGCTCAACGTCAAACGCGCCACGTGTCACTCACTTGTGTGCCACTAAACCAGCTCAACGCGCTCATAAATTGAAAGCGCAATGCGCTCATAAACTGGCGTAATGCGCCCATCATCTGGCGCTTAGCGCCAAGCGCGACACGTGTCCTTTTCGTGTGCGCTACTTGGCAGAAGCGCAATGCGCTCTCTAATTGGCGCAAAGCGCCTGGCGCGCTGTCAGAACACACATTGTTCTGATGAATGCTATGCATTCAATACAAGACAAAAAAATGTCAGGATCTAATGCTCAGTATTATTAAAAGGGTCAAGCCCAAATAAAAGCTCAACAGCCCAGAACAATAAAATGTTAAACATTTTAATCTTATTAGACTTAGCCCAATATTGGCCATAAGTCCTCAACTTATATTGAACTGAGCCCATCTTCTCACGAATATTTAACAGATCTCAATCCCAAACTGGACTACAGATCTTTCAACCAACTCACACCGGTTCAAGGGTACATCTCTTTACTCCTATGATATCTGTCGTTGTAATCCTTCAACGTCTTCAGAGAGGTGACGGGTCCCGACAACCACACATTTCACGGACTGTGGGGTCCTTAAACTCATGGACTACGATGTCCTTAAACTTCATAGACTATGATGTCTTTAAACTACGGACTGTGGTGTCCTTAAACTCATGGACTACGATGTCTTTAAACTTCATAGACTATGATGTCTTTAAACTACGGACTGTGGGGTCCTCAAACTCATGGACTACGATATCCTTAAACTTCATAGACTACGATATCTTTAAACTACGGACCGTGGGGTCCTTAAACTCATGGACTACGATGTCCTTAAACTTCATAGACTATGATGTCTTTAAACTACGGACTGTGGGGTCCTTAAACTCATGGACTACGATGTCCTTAAACTTCATAGACTACGATGTCTTTAAACTACGGACTGTGGGGTCCTTAAACTCATGGACTACGATGTCCCTAAACTACGGACTGTGGAGTCCTTAAACTCATGGACTATGATGTCCTTAACCTGGACCGAGATGTCCTTAAACTAACAATGGACCATAATGTTATTAAACTAATTGACCGCAATGTCCCTAAACTAAACAATAGAGTCCATATGCTCTGTTGTTGGATCTAAACGATCCCGTTAAGTTGATCTTAGTCTAAAATTAGACTAACGTATCCTTAACCAACATTTAAGTTGATCTTAGCTCCAAATGAGGCTAACGTATCCTTAAACACAACCCCTAAACCCAAATCTAAGAAGATACGGATTTGGACTAATCTACGCCCTACGGGTGACAACATAAATTAGTCTCCGTATACAATCCACGGGCAACCACAAACAAAACAAACACCCACGACACGAAGTGACCATCTGGAGAAGGAGAAAGTTGTTACCGCGATGCAGTAGCGTAATTAACTGCAGGGGCTTGCGCCTGCAGGGAAAAGCGTCCCCGCAATCCAAAAACCCCTCAAACGAGGGGGAATCTGACGAAGTCTGCTACATCGGCCGCATCCGTTTAAACCTTCGATACATGGTGCCATAAATCAACTTGGCATCTTCGGAGAGGTGGACGGATAGCACCAATTAGCATCTGCCCTGAACTTCAGGCAAGACGGACCTGCGCGGTCGCGTCTCCGTGTTCGGCGGTAAACAGATTCTGGCACGCCCGGTGGGACCTTTTCCTCTTTCCACTCCACACTTCGTGTGTCGTGTTCCCGAACGAATCGCGGTTTGATATGGTTGCCCTTGGGTTCGAGGTACTAAGATTTGGTGTCTTGCTCCATATAGAAAACGAAACATCAATGGCGTCTACTTGCACGAAGTGTTCCAACTGCAGTTGCAACTCACGCTCCTCCTCATCTGGAGGCATAGCTAACGGGCCCCAAGCGGCCTCCCTGTTCACGATGCCGGTGGACCAGGTGACTCAGGATACCACTGGATTGTTTTTCGGGACCATGCTCCCACCGATGAGCTTCAGCGCTCTTGTACCATCGCAAGAAGCTCCCAAGAAGTCGGTCTTTGATCGGCTTGCAACTACAGCGGCCCCCCCTCAATGGGTCGTCCAGCTCCAACGCCTCAGTCTTCGCTAGATTGGGCCAAAGTTCATGCGGGCCCATGATGAAGCCTGCAGTTCCAGAAAGGGTTATTCCGAAGAGGATAGCCATCCCTGCTCCCGAAGTCGTTAAGGCGGCTTCTCCTGCCAAAGGGTCGGTCTTTACAAGACTGACTGTTCTAGCTCCCACTCCGGCTCCCGTCCCTGCTTAAAAGTCTATTTTTGACAGATTAGATACTGCTACTCAACGAACATCAGTCTTTAAGAGGCTGGTACCGGCAGCGCCTCACCTGAACAGGGGACAAGACGAAGTCACCCCTCAAGCTGAAACCATCCCAACAGCTCGACGCGCTCGACGTCTCCACTGGCGCCGAGTAAGGAAGGCTGGGGCAGCTCTCCCTCTGGGCTAACTCCACCAGCCTCAACGGTGGAAGTCAATACTGCTGTTCCAACTGGGAACAGCTTTGAACTGCTGAACAAGGTATGCAGGAACTCTCCTACCGCCGTACTGAAAAGATCTCCTCCACCGGTGGAGAATATTACAGAAATAAAGCCGGAGCAACCCCCTCAGCGGCTGTCCTCCAAAGTTTACAAAGTCTGGCGATAAGTCCAGAAGTCGGTGATTAATCAAGATTACCCTCGCCGACAGAAAAAGGTGAAGGTTCAGCAGGAAGAGAACCGTCCTGTTAAGCCACAAAAGACGACAACTACCTGGGTGCTCGCTGCAACGGCCCCCTCAACGTCAACTATTCAAAAGAGAAGGAGGCCAGAGAAAGCCCCTGTGACTACGGCAGACCACAAAGACGCTGAGCCCAAACGCCCCAAGTCTGGGGGCAAAATGGTCCATACTGTTTACATGGCTTCCGGAAAAGAGGAAAGCCGCGCTTCGACGGGTCACCGATCGCTCACCCGATCCGTGACCAAAGCCCAAGAGCAACAACAGAAGCTTCAGGAAATACTGACGCAAATGGCCGCACTCACCGAGCTAAAAGAAAGCCCGGAGGCATCATCAGAGCAGCGTCACGAACAAGAAACCGATGCTGACTTCCAACGTAGAGTGTCACGCCCCGCTTCCCAGTGTACGGCGAAGTGGACGCGACGAGACCCGCTACGTATATACTCAGAAGTACATACGCTAAGCGTAACTAAGCAATATAAGTAAATCACAAGAGACGGATGATATAGAAATAACAGCAACTTTTATTAATAACATTCTTTGTACAATGCATGAAAAGAAAATATAACTGAAATAAAAAGCGATGCCTAAACAGTGGCATAACAGAAAATGAAAATACTGGAAA
This sequence comes from Agapanthus africanus, assembly GCA_030015575.1. Taxonomy (NCBI): domain Eukaryota; kingdom Viridiplantae; phylum Streptophyta; class Magnoliopsida; order Asparagales; family Amaryllidaceae; genus Agapanthus; species Agapanthus africanus. The sequence continues at coordinate 447,393,204 of CM057349.1, forward strand.
GAACAAGGTACAGTATCTAGAGCTCGGGGTCTTCGCGGAACTGCTCCAAGTCTTCACTGGTGGGCTCGATCTCAGCTTGGTCCTACGCACCTGACGACATTCAAAGAAGAAGGAAATAGAATGTCGTCAGCGAACAGGTCGCTCGGTAATTCCCAAGATGGGGGAGAAATAGACAAGAGTAAGAGAGAGAGAGAGAGCTTTCAATATTGTATTGTATTGTTGTAATGTTGTAATGTTATATTAACGATGTTGTTTGTAGCTTGGTACAGAAGAATGCCAGTGTATACGAGAGGGGTCTCTATATGCTAGAGACCGGGGCAAATGGTAATAGAGTACAAGGCTCCGTTATACAACCCGGAACAACGGCAATTGGATTCGGGTTAGGTGTCTTAAATCTGACCGTCTCGTGCCACTTTTAACACCTTCCGTACCAATCTACCCCTTAAACCCCGCGATATCTTGTTTGTATTGTTATGTTGTAAAATTGTATTGATTGCATGATTGATTGACCGACTGACCGAAACCATGATATCAGGAAACGGTTATAACCGTAGAGTCATGTAAATGGAATGCTGGGAAACATGTAAAAGGAATATATCCATGGTTCGGTTCAGTCAAGTTGTATAGATTATTAACTGGATTATGGAATTCTTGTATTCATATTGAGTTGGAATATAAAAGAATATAGATTGACTTGAATCATATTCAAGTCAGAAATAGTCAGACTCAAACCCGAGTCAGACTAAAAGAAAGGTAATTTGAAGTTCTATAATTTGTTTGGGTCCTTATTGTAAATTATAAAACTTGAGGGGGTTTTATGTAAAAAGTACTATTGTATAGTTTTCAAAATACACCTCAAGTACTTAATATTCGTCTTTATAGTTATAATGAGTGTGAATTTTATTTGTGTTATTCTAGTGAATATATCCTAATAAAAGTATTAATTGATTTATTTGAAACTCATGGTATTTTAATGTAACTTTTAATCTTGTAATTTTAGAAAAAGATGGAAACTTCATCTTATGATAAAATAGGTGTTTAAATGATAATTAAATATATATTAATACAAGAATAATTTTAAATAATATTTTATTTTCCAAAATCACATTATTCTTAAATGCCGTATTTTAAACCTTTCGAGACCGAATACTCCTTGCGGAGATCTGAATCTCGCACTACTAGCCCGCGGGTGCACGATGAACCGTACTATCCCTAACGGGTTCCCCAAAGATGGGTTGTAGCGACGCTTTGCTTAGATTTAATAAACACTTCTCATTTAGGAAAACAGTTTTATAAATAAAAGGTATTTATTTGTAAAAGGGTATAGATTTCCGTATTTTATTTTCTAGGGTTTCCTAAGCCAACTAGCTTATTTCTAAGGTCTAAACGACAAGTCATTAGAAGCCTCAAATTGTCTCTTCACCGTCAATTGCGGCCAGGTAAGTGCCAGGTAAGTGGGAAGGAACCACAGTCGTGGGCCTAATTAAAAACCACTAGCCTTAGACACACTTGCCTAGACATCACAAGACAGTTTAGATAAACGATCGATATCCATGACCTATCGTGCTTTCATTTTAAAAGATTTTATTTAGAATTGTGTACAACTTAAAGCTTTTAGGAAAGGTTTATATAGAATATGGTATTTTAGTGAAAAGTCCTGTATTTTCGTATTCTATATTTTGACATATATCAATTAGGATTATATTTGAGTGCGTGTAGAGGTAGGTCATTACCTCGTGACTTAATTTAAGTTTTGATGAAGTTTAGAGGTTAAACATGACATGTTAAACTTGAAGGTATTAAAGCGCAAGAATACGGTATTTGAAAACGTTATCATTTCATGTGTGAAAATTCATTCAAATTGATTTCTACAAGTTTAGTGATCAAGATAAACATATTTAGGAGTGAGGGATTTAATTAGAACAAAAAATAAACTTTGTGATATTTTTATGAAAAGAATACGGCTTTACAAGAAAGCTATCATTTCATGTGAGAAACTTTATTTAAATTGGTTTCTAGGTGATTAATAGTCATCATAGATAGGTTTAGGTATTATGTATTAGGTGACAAGTGGAAATTTGTAGAAAAACCGAATCGGAAATCTGTTTGTTCCGATTTCCGTCGGGTTCCAAAAAGTCGTATTTTCTATTAACAGAAAAGAGAGATAGAAGAGATGGGACTTACAAGTTTGGACAAGCTAGGGAGGCTAAGAAAGTGGTGGTTGTCGGTGCGTCGAAAACGTCGCGAAGGTTCTAATACGATTGCCCGAATTCGTCGTCTGTTTCGGCAGCGCTTCGCTTCTCGCTCTTTTTCTAACGTATCGAGTTCTCTTGAGAATTTGGGAGAGTGGACTTAGAGTTGTAGGGTAAAATGGTAGAGGGTAGGGGTGTTTATATAGGGCTAGGCTAGGGTTAGGGTTTTAATTAAAAAAAATATATAAAAATCATTAAAAATCATTAAACCTAGGAGTAAAAGGGATTTATTGGCCAAATTAAAACCGATCCAGGTATAATAAGTGTGCAAGAGGGTTGACCAAGTCAAGAGTCAACTTTTCTCAGTTGGTGACTCGGCCGTCCGGCCAAGTCCGGCCGGCGGCGTCGGACCGAGTCGGCCGATTCGCCGGCCGACGGCACCGAGTCGGGCCGAGTCAGGCTTCCAGTGGCCGGGGATTTTCTGGGGGTACAATTTGGTATATTTACTTTTTGTTGTCCAGTACATATTTTGGGAGTTATGGCCTTTTTATCGTTGACTTCCAAAAAAAATTAAAACAAAATAAATACAAAAATAATGTGGGGCATGAAATTTGAACTCCGGTGGCTTGGTTCAGCAGTGCAAGGTATTACCAATGAGCTACAAGCTCCTTTTTGTAATTATTGTGGTTTTTAATTACTTAAACTGATAACAGTAAGAATAAATACTCCTAGTATACATTAAATTTAAAGTAATTTCTTGTACAGTAAAAATGGTGTTATTTCATTCTTGTACCTTGTAATTAAAAACAAAAATAATTACCTAAATCTTGTGCTCAGGCTTAAATACCCCTTTGTGGATTTTAAAAATATTTTGAAAAAAAATTTGTATAGGAAAAAGTGTATAAGAAAATTAGGGTTGTTACACAGAGTCCTCGAAAAGAAAGACAGAGAAGCCGCAGAACAAGCTGCCAATATAAAACGAATGACGCTTCTCTTCAAAGACATGGTCGGGATGATGTTACAGTCGGATCCTCCAGCTGAAGACCCTCCGATCATTATTGAAGACGACAAAGAGGAGACATCGAACCCTCCTCCGGCTCTTTCAGCAGCCAAAGAGAAAACTATTTCTAAGGCCGCTCTGGATGACTATATTTCTCAGCAAATACGAGCTCGCCAGGCGAATGAAGTGGCCGGCCAAGTCGTTAAAACTGGGCGACCGTATCCAGCCTGGTATGACCAAATAAAGTACCCGCCGGGATACACAATCTCCAAATTCCATGTGTACAAGGGGAAAGGCAATCCCCATCAACATGTCGCTCAGTTCAGGGCACTTTGTGGCAACACCGGGGGTGATGATAAGCTTTTGCTCCGCCAATTCATCGGCAGCTTGTCGGAGACGGCATTTGAGTGGAACTCCGAACTTCCAAACGACTCCGTCAAAACTTTCGCAGAAATGGAGTTGTTATTCACCCATCGATTTGCGAGTGCTAGTGAACGCACCCCAATAACGGCATTGATCAATGCCAGGGTGAAGCCAGATGAGACGTGGGTTCAATACACAATCCGATGGCGGAATTTGTGGTCGAAATGCGAACAGCGCATCGAAGAAGCACCGGTGGTGGGCATGTTCGTGGGCACCCTAGACCCTTAAGCAACTATTTCACAATTCATGATATTCTTTAAGCCGACCACATTCCAAGCCTTGATCGACAAACTGGCCCAAATGGACCAGATAGGTCGTAGACCGTCTCCTCCAAAGACGGAGCCGCGGAACGAGAAGGCAAAGGGGAAAGCGATTGTCGTCGTCAATGCTCAACAGCAGCCTGGTGGCCCGAGACCAGTTGATCACCAAAATAACAGAACTCGATCTCTCGAAGATAAAATGAGACGCCCTTACTCGTTCCCTCGAGACAAGACGAAGAGGTTGTTCGAACTTGCATTGCGCAACAGGCTCGTTACTCTGCCATAGCCAAGATGACCGGCGCAACCAGGCGACACTAGCAATCCTAACTATTGCCCTTATCACCGAATGTTGGGCCATCCGATCGAGAATTGTTACATCTTCAAAAGCTGGATAGAAGATCAGTACTAGCAGGGCAAATTCGTATTATCCAAGAATTGGAAGGTAAATCCGCCTCGGCCACACACTCCCAAGAATACGGAAACACCGGGGGCATCATGCTCTTTCGCAGAAGAAGCTCCATGGGAGATCACTCTTTCAGCCAAGACAGAAAGAATGCTGAAGGATCTCCAAATATGCCTGGCGATCAGGTGGAAAAACCCACTCGAACCAGAGATCATCGAGGGGATGCTGAAGCCGCGCCCAACTCCAAAAATCGGTGGTGATAGCCAAAACACTCACACCCAGCTGTCAAAATCTTCGAAGAAGAAGAAGAAACCCAAGAAGCCCATGAGGCCTGGTGACAAGCGCACGGACCTGCAAAAACAGATTGACGCGTTGGAAAAGTATAACCAGAAGGTGCGGACTCCAATCACGCTCCAAGAGTTCCTCAGCCACGTCCTTGAGGACGGAAATGATGAAGAAGACTCGTCGGATGAATCTGAAGATTACGTGGCAAGTTGCCATGTGATCTCTCACTCGTCGTTAGACTATGAAGAAGCTCCTTGCACCGAGAAACTAGGGGCAGATCCTGAGCCGGAACTTCCGGGACCATCAGACGAAATGATCGACGCATTCCTCAACGAAGCTTGATCAGTCGAAAATATTGCATTTTTAACACGTCAATTTCCCTACCATTTGCACTCATCTAGAGGTGTTCGGTATTAATATATCACAAATTAGCAAAACGGCCGTAAAATACCAAATAACTTGTGTTATATATTAAAACCGACATTTCTGAGGGAAATTGATTGTTTATCATGGCATCGCATCATCTTTGTATGGCGCAACACTTGTCTCAAGAATCTGTGCAGGAAATTGCAGGAGAAAAGCCGAAACAGTTAAAAGTGCCGACAAAAATACGCCAACTCCAAGACTTAAGATCTGGCAATGAACTAGAGGGAATTATAAGATTCCACATATCAGAAATATATAAAGAAGTCAGAAGAAAGCAGTGCAAAGACTTTCATGCACTAAGGCTCCTAAACGGCCGAGGATCCGCGGCCGGAGCATGGCATGCGCGGCGGATCCACGGCCACATGGGGGTGACGTCAGCTGAGCTCTTCTGCAGTATTCTTCTTTCAAGTCCCACACCTCATCAAGCCACTGCAAATTCCAGACAACTCTAGAATCTTCTGCCAGAACAGCAAAGCTTTGGATTCAAGCTAATCATATGCAAGCTTCTCAAATAAGCTTCTCAGTTAACTACCTAAAGCCTAGAAGCTTCTCCCTAACCTCCAAGCTTATGAAGGAAGCTAAGACTAACTAACTACCTCTAGAAACTTCTACCTAACTACCTATCTTACAAGGGAAGCTAATCTAAACCTAGCTTCTAAAGGAAGCCAAAGCTAATGAAGGCTATAAAAGGAACCCTAAGGCTTCACTTCTAAGGTTGTTCGTTGTTCAATAATTGGTTCTCCAATTCCCAACACAAATTGAGTGACACAACTTATAAACCCTAATCCCCAATTCAAAATCCAAAGCCAAAAATCAAGAACTCCGAGTACCAAATCAAGCAAGAAGCCTTCAATCCTTTAGAAAGCGACGCCGGACTTCATCGGAGCAAGTGATCCAAGGAGATCCGCGACTCAAGGAGACGAGCGAAGCTGAAATCGACTATCGAGTTCTTTCCTCTTGTAGATCTTGAGAGAATTGTAACAAAATTGTTGATAAATAAAGGTGAAATTTCTTTATCTTGCTTTCTTTACATTCTTACATCATGATTAGATCTCGATTTGTGATTGAGTATTTTGTTATGATGTTTGAGTAAAACTCCGCTCGTGGAGGAATCGAGACGATCAATAGATGATGATGTTACAAATCTTGAAACGATTCTTAAGTCCTTTGAGTTTTGTAAATTCTTGTAAATTGACAAATCGACGACCTAGTTTCGAGTGATGCTTTCTTGATTGTGTTCGCTCTTAATTAGGGATCCACGATCGATTCTTGGATTTACTAGAGGCTAGAATGTGAATGAAATCAACGAAAGGACAAGGGATAGATGATGAAACCCTAGTTTCCGCAAGAAATCCCTAATTCTTGTTGATCATCATCGATGGATAAGAATACGTAATCAATAGATTTCATCACGTCTATAGATTCGATCGATTCCTACGAGTCTCACTTCGATTCTTGATTATTGGATTGGAAATCATCAATTCTTAATTCTTGATTTTTAAATGTTTTCTTGATTTTAGATTTAGATCTAGATAATTCTTGAACTTCAATTTTATAAATCTTGAATTGAATTGTCTTTTCTCTTTTCTTTAATTTTCAATTCACCTAATTCGAATTACGAACGGATTACACTTTCCCTGTGGACGATCCGCACTCGCTAACGCGCTACAATCGACACCGTTATTGATTGCGGTCAAACAATTTTTGGTTGTGATTTCTATACATTTTCAATATACACACAGGAATTCATTCAATCAAATTGCGCCGTTGCCGGGATAGTGCGCTAATTCGTTTGTTTTTGAAATTTGAGTTGAAAAGTTTATTCCATCAAAATTTTTAGATCAAAATTCGCGCAAACACTGAACGATTCGTTGTGATTTGTTGCGAGGAAATCTGCAATCGGTGGAGCTTGGGAATTTTTTTTATGAATATTCCAGAGAGCTAAGAGAGGCAATAGAGGCAGTTGCCTAAAAATTTGTGCAGGGATCTCTTCTTTCAACCGCGTTTCCGCGGCAATTACCTACCTCCCGCGGCAGCCTTGCATCTTCTCTGTGCCAAAATTCTCTGGTAAATTCTTTACTTTCTTATCTCCTTCTTTGTCTGCTCCAATAACAATTTTCTGCAGGTTTTCTTTGCAAAAATTTGTTGGAGATAGTGCCCTCAGAGTCAATTATTGGATCACAGGCACGTGATTGTAATGATTGAGGGATGACTTATGCCGGTAAACAGTCTTACTCAAGATGATAGTATGCTATTTGGTTTGTCTTTATCATCATGTACTGCTTTAAGCGACCTTAAAGGTCACTATTGCGCGTTGATAGAGCCCTTAAGATTCTTGCTTGACGGCCGGCAGTATGATGGCGATCATATACGTGGGAGCTGGGGTCTATAAGCACATCCTTAAAAGGTTCCTAGTCGTGGGAGTTTTCGAGACAGGGCATCGATACTCCAGAGTAGACTAGTGTATACAGTCGAGACCCCGACGAGGGGCGGTGGCCGGTCTCACAAGCCACTGGTGTCAGTTGGTTCACCTAAGATGTATACAGGTGCTCATTGGGTTATGAGTACACCGGACAGGACTCGCCGGGAACATGCTAGTTGGTCTTATACCTGACGTCAGATAGCAGTTCCCTGCTGACATGTGTACAGGTTAGTTCATCGACCTGAGATCATCATTTGCCTCGTGTGAGTTCCCACTGTACTTTGATTACTACCCTACCACGGCTCAAAGGAGTCGTGCAAACAGGTTTTAGTTGGGTACAGTCCCGAGCCACATGAAGGCAGTGAGCGGATCTGCAGGGGTTCGTCTCTCCCGGTATTGGGGGTGAGGTCGCGCCGTGTCTAGGAGAGCCATTACACGAAGTCCTTGGCCAAGGAAGGAGATTCACTGGTAGGTATTCCAGTAATATCTCAGGGTGTTCTGGGCTACACTCCGACACGACTTGTACCGCTTTTAGGGGTCTGACTTTTACCAACCCCCTAGGCCCGCCATGCGATGCTCATAGACGAATGGACCGGACTGTACGGATATTGTCACTGTCAGGCTCAGTAGGGTGTCAGGATGAGTTCGCTCATCGACGTCCCTTTTGGTCAATACCTGGTAGCCCGTTACGTATGGCTAATACCTCTGACGTGCTAGTGGTTAAATCCACAGCCAAAGTGTTGACGAGTCTTTAGAGTCCCCCACAGACAGTTTCTCAAGTTTCGGGCAAAACGCTGTAGAGGCCGTATGGATATATTGCAGGGTTCGATCATATACGTGCGGTATTGCATGGATCATGATCGGACGGATAATACTAGCGGGCTTTGGTTTAAGCCGGATCCTAGTATTGTACAGTGTAGATTTTGTCTCATTGCATTTGTATTCGGTCGCAATACAAATGCGGGTATGTATATACAGTCGCGGGGTTTTCCTGTAATTTATTACGGGATCGTTTTTCTGAAGTTGCCAGTTTGCTTTCCGTTTCGGCCATTTTCCTTTGTTTCTTTCTTTGGCTGAAATTTGGTGGAGGGGGTTATTTTCAACTGTGCAATTTATAATTGAGAAGACTTTTTGTGGCACATGATGATTTCATGATGGTTCTACCATCCTTTGACTTCTTTGTTCATCATCACTTGACTTTTGAGATGAGATGGGTGATGGGTTTTGGACTTTGTTGTGATCATTATTTTCTCATCATCACTCATCATTCCTTCTTGAATTATTGATCCACTCCCTCTCTCCCCTTTTCACATAAGGATGGCCGGCCACATTTGGGGTGATGGATTCATTTTTTTGTGGTGGGGAAAATATTGATCTCATTCTTCTTGCATCAAAGTCCTTAGCTCCTCTTCAAAGAATTTTTCTCCACCTCCAAAAGGGCAACTTCATAAACCCCTTGAGACAAACCATTCTACACTTAGCCTACAGTATTTTTGGACACGTCGGCTCGCTAACTTCATGCCCGAGTTGCCTCGGTCCAGAGGTGGGAGCCCGTAAAAAGACCCGGCAATGTGGTGCCCTTTCCGACGAGAAGATGAAGACCGGAGATTCCGCAAGGAGATCGGGATGGAGGCCGAAGACCGAAGGACACGGATCGCTCGGTATAGCTTTCTACCCATTCTCTAGTTTACTAGTAGTAGGTTAATGGTCCGATCCGGGTTTATAGTCCGCGGTAGCGCCGGTTTCTGTTTGTAGAAAAGTTTTTGTTTCCGCATTTTGGCCTCGTTCAGATAGCCGGGGCGCTGCCGTGCACTTATATTGGTATCAGAGCCAGGCCATTAAGCTAGTCTAGCTTGCTCTAGCATGTTTAAAACTTCGATTGAACAAATATTCCAAAACCGCGATTTCAAGAGCATCAGTTTCTGTCGATTTTATTTGTGCTCGAAATTTTTTTTTTTTGAGTGTTGCAGAAATTTGTGCAGGTGATTTTAAGAGTTCTGTAAAAATCTGGTAGTGTGTTGCAACAGGAAGACCACGGAACCACGGCCAAACCCATGTTCCGGCTGCGGTTCCGCCGCAGTCAAGGGTCAACACAATGCCATTTTTATACTGTGATCTTTATACTTGGAATTGGGGTCTTTGGTATATTCTGTTTGGGCCCAGATTTATTTTGAGTGCTACAGTTATGCTTGGGGCCCACTTCGGAAAATTTAGTCGATCGAAAATTTTAAACATGTTAGTTCACAGTATTTACATTATATCTGCGACCGTGAATGTCACTTGATCGGTAAATCCTGTCTAACTGCTATAGTTCTTTTAGACGGATTTGTGAACGTGACATTCACGTTGATGTTCTGTGTTGTGCTGTGATGTTGCGGATTTGTCGTGGTGGATAGCCTGGGAGCAATGTTAGTACTGTTTGGGTGTATATGTACACTTGATATTGCGGGGCGAGCGTTCGACATGTGGACTGCCGTCACTGCCTGTTTGTATATTATTCTTTTGGGGCACGACCAGGATGAGGTCGATGTACCCGTTGTATATTTTACTTTCTGTACTAGGATTACCCCATGGAGGGGTGCACGGGTAGCCGGGTTCTAGAAGGTAACGGGCCCGCATCTCATGGCGTTGAGACGGAGGGGGCTTCACTCTAGAATTGGCGGGCTATTCGCCGCACTCGTAGGGGGTACAGGTTGACCCAAGGAGGGGTACTCAAGTTACCGGATTCCGTGAAGTGCTGGGTGGTCCATTCACGTTGTTGAAGGGGGCTGCCTCGCTTCAGGTTTTGGCGGGTAACTTGCCGCGCCCGTAGGGGTCTAGGATTTCATTGCACAGGCTATCCACACGATCAGGGGAACGTCGGGTTTCAGTAGCGGCTCTATGAAACCCAAGGATCCCAGATATCTGTATTGTTCTGTGATGCTTATTACATTTCTGTGATGTTGCATTTTATCACGCCTTGAGCGATTATTATATATTGATATATATACTAGTAGATGTTGTATATGTTTTGCATCCGTGCTAGTCCAGTCCCCGCTCTGTCGTTAGTTAAGTAATCTAACAGGTGATGACGGGACCCAGTGGCGAATGCGGATGGCATATACGTACATCATTATTTTCGTTCTTTATTGGTGTGATCAATTGATGGGACTGCATTGATTCGGATCAATGCAAGCTAAACAAACCTATTCTGATGTTGTTGGAACACTTTTCAAAAAGCTGTTATTGTAAGGACGTTCTCTTTTGTTTTGCACAGTGGTATTCGGTTATGAATATCCAGCACCTCAGTCGACAAGGCAAGGGCCGAGATCCCTTCACTGGGAGTGACCCCTTGGACAAAAGTTTGCGTCAGGGCAATAACTTCACTATAGCCGATTGCCTTTTGCTTTGCATCATGGTATTCAGTTGGAATATCCTGCACCTCATTCTACGGGGAAAGAGCCGAGATCCCTTCACCGGGAGTGACTTTTTTAGCAAAAGTTTTCGCCACTATATTTTTATAAAAAGCTATCCGGTTCCTTCAACGATATCAAGTTCATTACGTTAAAGGTTTTTCGCCAAAAACCATTCGTAGCCCTCCGTCATTTTAGAGAGGTAGCACTTAGTATTCATGCTATGTATGTTGGCCTTCGTCAAGGCATAGTGTATGGTAGCTATTTGTTACTTTTCTGCTGCATAGATAGATGCGTTGGTTTGGGACAGTCGTACTACTATTTTGGCCTTCGTCAAGGGTATGTACGGGTGGGTTCAAATTAACCTGGATAATGACGGGTAGAACTTGACATGTGACTTATGATATGTTGGCCTTCGTCAAGGTCATAAGAGCATGGGGTAAAAATCACATCGGGAGTTTCTAAAGAAACTGAAACTTGCCAGATATGCGCATACTTTCTGGAGTGTGATAACGTGAGTGGATTCCATCAAGTTATCATGCGATGATAGTTGGATCCCGATTCCCACTGATGAGTTGGTTTACTCCTCGGGTGATCCCGACTAATTCTTCTTTCAGGTTTAGAGGAGAATTTGACGGTACAGTAGGAGGTTTCCTGATTAGATAAAGTGGTAACCATTCTGATCTAGCTTAGAGTGCACGCTGAGTGTTTCTTTTCTCTCTCTCTCTCTGGCAGCGACCATGGCCCGACCCTTGACTATGACTCAATGACTAAGTTGACCGAACCTTCTTAAAACACTGGCTTTTGGATTGTCAGAGTTGCAAACCTCATTGCCACTCCTACTTTTACCCTTTTCTCCAGGACACCCCGTATTACTACGAACGTCCACTTCCATTGGATAAAACCATCGTATGGTTATATACGAACTCGAAGGAATTTATTCGAGGATGGTTTCCGGTTCTGGAGAAAACGAATAGGACTATTCAGTTGTCTTTTCCTTTTACCTTCTCTCAGGTTGCGAGTGCTCCTTGGATTAGGACAGTACACCTATTACGCTAATTGGATAGTCTTCTTCCAAACCATAGGCAGGTGTCGAATGGTAGGGAATGAAGAAAACCAATTAGCCTAACGATAGTGTACAGAAGGTATTAAGTTAAGACAAATAAAGGGTTTAGTAAGAGGGCAAAGTAAATTGCGACTGCTATTCACGACCAAACCAAGTATTTCATTACCACTCCTACTTCACCTTTGTATTTCTCCAGAACACTCCGTATCACTACGAAGATCCACAGTTTATTGGATACTCCATCGTATGGTTATATACGAACTCGAAGGGATTTATTCCAGTTCGGGGATGGATTCTGGTTCAGGAGAAATAGGAATAAGATTTATTCAGTTGTCTTTTATCTTCACCTTCTCTCGTACTGCGAGTGCCCCTAGGATTGGGACAGTACACCCATTATGCTTATTGGATAGTCTTCTTCCAAACCATAGGCTGGTGCCGAACGGTAGGGAAAGAAGAAAACCATTTAGCCTAAAGGGGTGTACAGAAGGTAATGACTAAAGACATATAAAGGGATTTGGAGAGATGGCAAAAAAAATATACGGTTACAGTTGTGAATCTGGATAATGGTAGATGCATTACTAGGAATACCCGGATACCCCTACGAAACATTTCAATGTTTCAGTTTCACTGTGTACTGTTAAAAGAAAACTGATTTCCCAATTAGCCCTTGCTCCAGGGTATGTATTTACCAGGTATGATTCTCACATCTGTATGGTTTTACAGATGATGAGTGGGAGTAAGTTATTGGGAATTAGGTGATCATCCTCATTATATCGGAATTCGTTATAACTGGTGATATTTGAGGAAGTCACCTGGGTTGTTTGCCGGATGACAAATTTTTGGTTTTGAATATCCGTTGTTATGCACCAATTTCAAATTGATATATCTGTACTTCTATTTTATAGAGTGAGATATAACTTTTTGAAATTATGTCTATGACATTTACCTATATCAGTGGATGGTTAGGTAAGAAGTATTAAACAGCGGTGTAATTCTTCTTAACCATAAGTACAGTTTTCAACCTACGACACACAGGGAATGAGTTATTAGACTCAAGGGACTTATATAGAGTATTGTATGTTGTCCAGTGTCCATTAAGACAGAGGGGTTGGTCCTCGTACTATATTCGGTTTACTTATGACTTCTCTAGTTCTTAGATAATTGTTTCGTAGAAACACAAGGTCCAAGTATTGAGAAGTTATAGGTATAAGAGTAAAGTAGAGAACCAGATGTTGCAAGTATCGAGATTCTTCAAGATGATCGAAGATGTAGATACTTGTGTATGGTATTCAGTTAATAGTAATGATTAAGAGAACTTGCTTCTCTTTCAGGTTACTCATAATTAGAAGCATTCCTAAGTTGAGTAACGCTGATCGGCCTCCTTCCATTTAGTTGACATGCACTGGAGACAGCTGCATGATTTGAATCTGGTTCCAATTAAATCAGTGCCTCTGCTTCTATATTGGATATAGAACAGTTCATATCTTAACGATGTTAAGGTACGGGGAGTTGTCCAGCTTATGCTTAAAACCAGACTCTGGATAACTCAAGGCACGTTTCTGTAATGGCTGTTTGTGGGTTGACCCAGGCTATGACGAGGGTTGACTTTCTACCATCTGGAAGATCAATAGTGATATTGTTCTAGACTCACCACAGTTTTAAGTAAAATGGATTTTTTCAGAAAACAGTAGTGGGAGTTTGGTAGAACTGGAAGTGATTCCAGAACCTCAAACGATTACTGAAAATTTGATAAGGACCTAAAGATTCAATCTGGATTGACATTCCATTGGCCACTCCGCAGATATGGTGGGTAACCCCAGGCACCCGAGAGGTACTCTGGTATGCTCAAAGACGGTGACAGGGAGGTTCTTGTTTACCCAGACTTGCCATTGCTGTTGTTCCAAACTGTGAGACCCGACAGGAGGATGAGTATAGCGTCGTTCTAAACTAGTTTTGGAAGTGCACGTGTATATGACTCTGCCAGAGGGTTGTCGTAGTCAGTGGGAGCAGCGGAAGCATTGGTGGACAAGGGGCTTATGTCTATTTATAGACTAAAGCGGTAATAGCGGAGATAGATCATCTGATTTTGATGTGACAGTCATAGGTTTGACTTCATCAGAATAGGGGATGTATCTGTTAAGAAGGTAGTAGGGTGTGATGTCCTGGTATTTGGATGACATACACAGAGTAGGAAGTGAAGTTCCTATACTACGATCGGTTATACTTTGGTTGTCACACAGTGGTTTCTCCATATGGGAAACAGATATTATATCAGATATTCTGGTTACTAGATCTATGGTTTTAGATCTAGATTTAGGTAGTTTCCCAATCTGGGTACTTAGACAGCATTCTGAAGGTGTTTTAGAATGGACGACTCCTGGCATGGTAGTGTACCTGCAGGTAATGGAGTCACCCTCTCTAAAGGTGTCTTACAGACTAAAGGGGAGAGGGATGTGCATGATTGGCAGATCACTTGCTTAAGCAATTGAGTCGATCATGAGATGTCAAGTACCACACCAGATGTTGTTTTTGCACTAGAAGCAATAAGTTGATGATATTGATCCAATCCTGGGGAAACGATCGGAAGAAGTTTTAGAACATAAGTGGATGTTCTAGGGATGTGATAACGACAGCCTTCTTCGGGAGAAAGTTATCATTTCAGGCTTCCAAGGTGACCTGGATGACAGAGTGACTGTCAGAGTTATAGTTTTCCCTCTGACGAGGGGCAGTGTTTTGGACAGGTGATCCAAGCGGACACTGAGGGAGGCATTACGCAGGATACTGATTAAGTTCAGTTGACGATATAGTCTAAGAAGTTTGGATTTGGAGTTCATTTATGAGCTAGGTCCCATCAAATATCCAGACATATTCTAAGACAGGTATTGCTCATTTCGGGAGATGGCTTTCTCCGAGAACTTGAGATAAAGAGAGACATAGAAAGAAACATCAGAGCGGATCCACTCACTGAGGCTATTCCTCGAACGCATTAGTTTCGCAAACGGGTTTTTGTGAGACTGATTAGTAGAGGAGTTGGGTGTTCGGTATCACACGGGCTGTGAGTATGCGATATCGCAATAATTAGCCTTGAGTGCAAGTAGGAGATTGTTGGAGATAGTGCCCTCAGAGTCAATTATTGGATCACAGGCACGTGATTGCAATGATTGAGGGAGGACCTATGCCGGTAGAACAGTCTTACTCAAGATGATAGTATGCTATCTGGTTTGTCTTTATCATCATTTACTGCTTTAGGCGACCTTAAAGGTCACTATTGCACGTTGATAGAGCCCTTAGGATTCTTGCTTGACGGCTAGCAGTATGATGGCGATCATATACGTGGGAGCTGGGGTCTATAAGTACATCCTTAAAAGGTCCCTAGTCGTGGGAGTTTTCGAGACAGGGCATCGATACTCCAGAGTAGACTAGTGTATACAGTCGAGACCCCGACGAGGGGCGGTGGCCGGTCTCACAAGCCACTGGTATCAGTTGGTTCACCTAAGATGTATACATGTGCTCATTGGGTTATGAGTACACCGGACAGGACTCGCCGGGAACATGCTAGTTGGTCTTATACCTGACATCAGATAGCAGTTCCCTGGTGACATGTGTACAGGTTAGTTCATCGACCTGAGATCGTCATTTGTCTCGTGTGAGTTCCCACTGTACTTTGATTACTACCCTACCACGGCTCAAAGGAGTCGTGCAAACATGTTTTAGTTGGGTACAGTCATGAGCCACATGGAGGCAGTGAGCGGATCTGCAGGGGTTCATCACACCCGGTATTGGGGGTGAGGTCGCACTGTGTCTAGGAGAGCCATTACACGAAGTCCTTGGCCAAGGCAGGAGATTCACTGGTAGGTATTCCAGTAATATCTCAGGGTGTTCTGGGCTATACTCCGACACGACTTGTACTGCTTTTGGGGGTCTGACTTTTACCAACCCCCTAAGCCCGCCATGCGATGCTCATAGACGAACGGACCGGACTGTACGGATATTGTCACTGTCAGGCTCAGTAGGGTGTCAGGATGAGTTTGCTCATCGATGTCCCTTTTGGTCAATACCTGGTAGCCCGTTACGTATGACTAATACCTCTGACGTGCTAGTGGTTAAATTCACAGCCAAAGTGTTGACGAGTCTTTAGAGTCCCCCACAGACAGTTTCTCAAGTTTCGGGCGAAACGCTGTAGAGGCCGTATGGATATATGGCAGGGTTCGATCATATACGTGCAGTATTGCACGGATCATGATCGGACGGATAATACTAGCGGGCTTTGGTTTAAGCCGGATCCTAGTATTGTACAGTGTAGATTTTGTCTCATTGCATTTGTATTCGGTAGCAATACAAATGCGGGTATATATATACAGTCGCGGGGTTTTCCTGTAATTTATTACGGGATCGTTTTTCTGAAGTTGCCAGTTTGCTTTCCGTTTCGGCCATTTTCCTTTGTTTCTTTCTTTGGCTGAAATTTGGTGGAGGGGGTTATTTGCAATTGTGCAATTTATAATTGAGAAGACTTTTTGTGGCACATGATGGTTTCATGATGGTTCCACCATCCCTTGACTTCTTTGTTCATCATCACTTGACTTTTGAGATGAGATGGGTGATGGGTTTTGGACTTTGTTATGATCATTATTTTCTCATCATCACTCATCATTCCTTCTTGAATTATTGATCCACTCCCTCTCTCCCCTTTTCACATAAGGATGGCTGACCACATTTGGGGTGATGGATTCATTTTTTTGTGGTGGGGAAAATATTGATCTCATTCTTCTTGCATCAAAGTCCTTAGCTCATCTTCAAAGAATTTTTCTCCACCTCCAAAAGGGCAACTTCATAAACCCCTTGAGACAAACCATTCTACACTTAGCCTACAGCATTCTTGGACACGTCGGCTCGCTAACTTCGTGCCCGAGTTGCCTCGGTCCACAGGTGGGAGCTCGTAAAAAGATCCGGCGATGTGGTGCCCTTTCCGATGAGGAGATGAAGACCGGAGATTCCGCCAGGAGATCGGGATGGAGGCCGAAGACCGAAGGACACGGATCGCTCGGTATAGCTTTCTACCCATTCTCTAGTTTGCTAGTAGTAGGTTAATGGTCCGATCCGGGTTTATAGTCCGCGGTAGCGCCGGTTTCTGTTTAAAGAAAAGTTTTTGTTTTCGCATTTTGGCCTCGTTCAGACGGCCGGGGCGCTGCCGTGCACTTACAAAATTCGCAGCGCCGCAAAAATAAAAATATTTTGCGTGTTTGATCTTGGTTGTTTGCATTTATTAATACGGAATTTAAGGGGCACGGACAAATTCAGATTAGGCGGGGAGTTCATTACCCTTCCTAAGCCCCGAAAATCACAAACTTGCATCCGCATTACCCTCATTAACTAAAAAATATCTAGACATGACTCTAAGGACCGTCGTGCTCACTTAGGACAGGAGAAGGCCATGGGTAATCTATTGCTTATCCGTGTTTCTTTTGTGGTGTCTAAGGCAAGTGTGTTTAAGGCAAGTGGTTACTTAATTAGGCCCACTACTTACGTAGTGGAGAACCTCCCACTTACCTGGCACTTACCTGGCCACAGGAGGGACAAAGAGATAGTGGAGGATTTATCCTGCGACTTGTCTTTTGGCAGTTAGGAGCGGTCTAGAGCCTTGACCTAGGTGACCACTAGACTTAGGGTTGCTTGTTGCATTTGTTGTGATTTGCATCATTTTTTTCAAAAATCCGTATATTTTTCAAAACAAACACCAATCATATCATTTTCTCTAATTATATTAACACTGCCACTTGTACTAAACCCTTTAGTGCAAGATAGGCTGGACACGGGATTCTAGTGCCCGTTTAGTCCGCGTTCCCCCGATCGACTCCGAAGTCGGTATTTCTACATTTACTTTTTCTTTACCCACCACCACACCCACATCGATGGATGCTTCTCCATCGAACTTCTTTACCACTACTTTGCCGCCGTCCGCAGGTGCGCAGAATCCACCCCGCATCTCTCTCCAAGAGAGATGCTATCCTATGCGAGGTCCTCTTTCGAGCTGTCTATCCATTCCACCAGCCAACGGGGACAATTTTGAGATTAAACCCCAATACATCAACTTTCTACCCAAATATCACGGTCTCGAGTCTGAAGACGCATATGTCTTTATCACAAAATTTGAAAATGTATGCGCAATGATGGGTACCTCACAGCTTTCTGTGGATGCTATGCGTCTTCGTCGTCTCCCATTCACTTTGTGCGATATAGCCGAGAAGTGGCTGTATAACACAATCGCACATTCCATTTCAAACTGGGGAGAATTCGTAAAAGCATTCCTAAAGAAATTTTACCCCTATCATAAAACAGCTCGAGTCCGCAGCAAAATCAATCAATTCACCTAGCTCCCAAATGAAATATTCTCAAAATGTTTTGAACGCTTTAAGGATCTGTTAGTTCAATGTCCACATCACGGAATCCCTAGATGGGATCTGTGCAGAATCATATATGAGGGCATTAATCCTAACACAAAATAAACCCTTAAATCCATGTGTCAAGGCAACTTCATGACCAAAGATGATGGGGAAGCCTGGAAATTCCTAGAAGATTTCGCTGAAAAATCTTTACAGTGGGAGGGTGTTAGTCAATCGTCTAGGGGTGACAATAACCAATCGGAAGTTTCCATAGGAGTTAGAGCTGACATTTCAGCTATGCAAAAGAAACTCGAGACTATGGAAAATAAATTTTTAGCTGCCGCCCTAAATCAAATGTCACTCTCCAAAACTGTATGTGGATGCTGTTCTGATCCTTCTCATTTGACGGAAGAATGTCCATTGAATTCTCCGTTTCAAGGTCATGAGCATATCAATTCTGCTTTCCAACAAAGATCTAGGAACGATCCATTTTCTTCCACTTATAATCAGGGTTGGAGGAATCACCCTAATTTTTCTTGGAACCAATCATAATCTCAAAACACGGTTCCAAACCAACATAATTTCCAAAGGACTCCTCCACCACAACAGCAACCACTTCAATTGAGTCAGCACCCCTTCCAAGCACAAAACTTCTAAAATCCGGTCAACACACCTGCACCAAATAATCCTTTGCAGTTGACCGGGACTGATGAATCCTCTTCATTCATGAACTTGCTTTGGATAATAAAGCCTTCCGTCGATAAAATCGAGAAAAACTCTACGTCCCAAAGCGAGACTATAAAATCGATGGAAGAAGAAATTGCACGATTAAAAGCTGAAATGAGTGCAAGAGAGAAAGGGAAACTTCCAGCTCAACCTTTGCCCAATCCTGGCTATTCACATCATGTGAATGCAATCACGTTGAGATCTGGAAGAGTGCTTGACAATCACGTTGGGGAAGAGATCGATGATACCGAAAAATCTATCGATGATACCACGGCTGAGACCTTTCTTTCCACTTCTGCTTCTAATTCTGACCCCAGTTCTTCTATCCCACCATCTTCTTCTGAGCCTATTCTCCGTTTTCCCCAAGGCTCGACACCTCAGCCCACCTCTTCTAATCCACCGAAAACGATCCCCACTCCTATTCTTAGATCGTTCCCACCCACACGATCTTCTCCAATGTTGGACCCTGATCTTATTGCTCAAGCTCCTTACCTGAATCGGTTAAGGGGAAACACACTGAGTCCACAAATGGAGAAGATCACAGAAATGTTTAAACAGGTTAACATCAACATCCCTCTTCTAGATGCAATCCAACAAGTCCCCGCATATGCGAAAGTTCTTAAAGACTTGTGCACTAGAAAGAAGAAGACTCAAGTGCCCAAGAATGTATTCATGTCAAAAACTGTAGACACGACTTTCCCCCAACAATTACCGAGGAAACGTAAGGATCCTGGCTATCCTACGATTTCCATTTCTATTGGGGAAAAACACATCAACCGTGCTCTACTAGACCTTGGCGCAAGTGTTAACCTACTTCCTTTCTCGGTATACGAGCAGTTAGGGATCGGAGAGTTGAAACCAGCTCCTTGCACTCTCCAGATGGCTGACTGATCAATCACCAAACCTAGGGGTGAACTGGAGGATGTGTTGATAAAAATCGTGGAATTCGTATTCCCTGTGGACTTTATTATACTTGATACACAGCCTGTAGCGAACCCACAGAATCAAATTCCGGTGATTTTAGGTCGCCCCTTTTTGGCCACTTCCAATGCTATCATCAACTGTCGTAATGGTTCTATGACCCTATCTTTCGGGAATAGGTCAATTGAGTTGAACATTTAGAAGTTGGGAAGTGTACCCTCCGAACCTACTGCTCAGGTCTGTTCTGTCGACTTAATGGATGTCGACAGCAGCGAATTTGACGATCCTCAGGATACTGATCTTAACTCTTTTCATATGTTGTTGTTTGACCCAACTATATATCATACACATACGGACTCTTCCACCGAGTTGTCCGGGTCAACAACTAACACCGATTATGAACTGCTTTTAGAGTCTGAAGATCACCCCGCAATTTGTGATGACATTATTCTTCGGGGTATTGATGGGACTTTTGAGGAGATTTTCGCTGAAGAACTCGCATTTTTGAATGACACGGGTGTTGAGATGAATCATCTCCCAATTAATGAAATTGAACCTCCACCCCTTCTTCTGAACTGTAAAAAGGATGCGAGTAATCCATCATATTCACTGCATCATCTCTCCAATATGAGACGCACACACATTCTATTCCACCACTTACCCTTTCCCCACTTCTTCTTCCACCAACCTGAGCACTACATTGATAAAATCTTCGAATGGTTGGTGTTAACTATTCGTCTTTGCAAAGCTTGGCATCGACCAATGATTCTTGACCCCCTCTTGTGATTTTCAAAGATTAACATGGCCTAACTCAAGTTTGGGGAGGGGTATAATCTGGCTCTTGAAAAGAAAATTTTTACACAAAATGATGAGACAAGAATAAGTTTGGGGGAGGATCTTCACTTCAATATTTTTCCCCCGTTAATAAATTCCTCCGAAGCTTACAGGTTTTTCGAGATTTAGCGGATGGCAACAGTGAGGACACTGTTGAAAACAAGTTTCGGGGAGATTTGTGCTTATTTTTGCATCATTTGCATATCACTTTGCATAAGCACAAAACATTTTGAATAAACCTATAAAAATTTTAAAAAATTTAAAAAAAAAAAATATTTTGTACATAAATAAGATAATAAAAGATTAGATAGTGAAAAATTACATCCAAAAGATTGGAAAAATTTAAGAAAACCTAGAAAATTAGAAGTTTTCTTATACGAACTAGTAATAAGCAGTTATGAGCCGTTGTCCCATGAGTTAGTAAGATGAAGGAAGTCACTAATCTGAGGATAAAAATAAGTCTGAAAAATAGTTCATATTCTGGAAGCCAAATATTTTGAACATTGATACCCTGCTATACGCACTTACACACGTCTTGAAACTCGGGATAGTAGAGGATACCTTGAAATGCTCTTATCTAAAAGCCGATGTATGAAGGAAATAAAAATTGAATAAAATATAAAGTGGTGAGAAAAATGAACACTGGTTTTGTTATCGCCAAGACAGCAATAAAAAAATATAGCGAGGGTGCCTCTTCACCTAGTGCCTTAGACCAACTGGTCTGGGAGTCACTGCTAAGTCTTAGGTGGTGCAAGACGAGGAAATACACCTAATAAGCAAGCACATGAGTAATCGGTCGGTTAGTACCTCAAGAAGTATTAACGGTCGCATGAAAATGTGTAAGCAAATCTAAATATTCATCAGTTAAAAAGTACCGAGGCAGATGGACAAGAGTATGATAACTTGAATTGAATTCTCCGGGTGTAGGGATGTTCTTCACACACACGTAGGGTTATATGATCGATGTTTGGAAGAAGATAGGAATGAAGAATAAAAGCGATGTTTTATTGAGAGATGATGTGATTTCTAATATCTTTTCATGACAATTAAGATAGGGCTCATGACAATCGAAAAGCTAGCACAGTTGGAAACTCTAATTTTCAAAGTCTTTCTTTTATAATTCTTATCTTTAAATGTAATATTCACGGTCTTCCTTTTATTATGGGATTTTGTGGGTGCAATCCGCTGAAAACCCTCAGGAGACAACACTCCTCCTACTAGGGACACCTAGAGGTTTAAAAGCTTGTTGCACGTGCTCAGTGCAATCGTGTTGCCTACGAAAGTGTGCTAGTTAGTTTTTCTCTTTCTTTATTATCTCTTTCTCTTTTTAATAAAACAGTTCGCTCGAGACGACCGAAAATAAGTTTGGGGGAATTTGATCAGTCGAAAATATTGCATTTTTGAACACGTCAATTTCTCTACCATTTGTACTCATCTAGAGGTGTTCGGTATTAATATAGCACATATTAGCAAAACAGCCGTTAAATACCAAATAACTTGTGTTATATATTAAAACCGACATTTCTGAGGAAAATTGAGTGTTTATCATGGCATCGCACCATCTTTGTATAGCGCAACACTTGTCTCGAGAATCTGTGCAGGAAATTGCAGGAGAAAAGCCGAAACAGTTAAAAGTGCTGATAAAAATACGCCAACTCCAAGACTTGAGATCTGGCAATGAACTAGAGGGAATTATAAGATTCCACATATCAGAAATATATAAAGAAGTCAGAAGAAAGCAGTGCAAAGATTTTCATGCACTAAGGCTCCTAAACGGCCGCGGATCCGCGGCCGGAGCATGGCATGCGCGGCAGATCCGTGGCCACGTGGGGGTGACGTCAGCTGAGCTCTTCTGCAGTATTCTTCTTTCAAGTCCCACACCTCATCAAGCCACTGCAAATTCCAGACAACTCCAGAATCTTCTGCCAGAACAACAAAGCTTTGGATTCAGGCTAATCATATGCAAGCTTCTCAAATAAGCTTCTCACTTAACTACCTAAAGCCTAGAAGTTTCTCCCTAACCTCCAAGCTTATGAAGGAAGCTAAGCCTAACTAACTATCTCTAGAAACTTCTACCTAACTACCTAGCTTACAAGGGAAGCTAAACTAAACCCAGCTTCTAAAGGAAGCCAAAGCTATTGAAGGCTATAAAAGGGACCCTAAGGCTTCACTTCTAAGGATGTTCGTTGTTTAATAATTGGTTCTCCAATTCCCAACACAAGTTGGGTGACACAACTTGTAAACCCTAATCCCCAATTCAAAATCCAAAGCCAAAAATCAAGAACTCCGAGTACCAAATCAAGCAAGAAGCCTTCAATCTTTTAGAAAGCGACGTCAGACTTCATCGGAGCAAGTGATCCAAGGAGATCCGCGACTCAAGGAGACGAGCGAAGCCGAAATCGACGATCAAGTTCTTTCCTCTTGTAGATCTTGAGAGAACTGTAACAAAATTGTTGATAAATAAAGGTGAAATTTCTATATCTTGTTTTCTTTACATTCTTGCATCATGATTAGATCTCGATTTGTGATTGAGTATTTTGTTATGATGTTTGAGTAAAACTCCGCTCGTGGAGGAATCAAGACGATCAATAGATGATGATGTTACAAATCTTGAAACGATTCTTAAGTCCTATGAGTTTTGTAAATTCTTGTAAATTGACGAATCGACGACCTAGTTTCGAGTGATGCTTTCTTGATTGTGTTCGCTCTTAATTAGGGATCCACGATCGATTATTGAATTTACTAGAGGCTAGAATGTGAATGAAATCAACGAAATGACAAGGGATAGATGATGAAACCCTAGTTTCCGCAAGAAATCTCTAATTCTTGTTGATCATCATCGATCTAGTATCAATAGATTTCATCACGTCTATAGATTCGATCGATTCCTACGAGCCTCACTTCGATTCTTGATTATTGGATTGGAAATCATCAATTCTTAATTCTTGATTTTTAAATGTTTTCTTGATTTTAGATTTAGATCTAGATAATTCTTGAACTTCAATTTTATAAATCTTGAATTGAATTGTCTTTTCTCTTTTCTTTAATTTTCAATTCACCTAATTCGAATTACGAACGGATTACACTTTCCCTGTGGACGATCCGCACTCGCTAACACGCTATAATCGACACCGTTATTGATTGCGGTCAAACAATTTTTGGTTGTGATTTCTATACATTTTCAATATACACACCGGAATTCATTCAATCAAAGCTCTTTCAAAAAGTAAAGCTGATCGGGAGCGTGAGATGACCATATTTGAAAAGGCCAAACGCCGGCGACTGGACGAAAGGGTCGAAACACTCTCACCAGATCAAAGTACCTCCGTTGCAAATAAAAGTAGGTTCAAGACGAGGAAAAGATTCTCCAAAGCCATATCGATGGGAATGAAGCTGCCGTCCCCCGAAGCAAACGCCTTTGGTAGAGCAGAAACACATCCTAGCTACTGCTTATATCATCGAAAGATTTCACACCCCACCGAAAAGTGCGACCCTTTTAAAAGATGGTGGCAGGGATATGTTGCTTGCCGGCAACATTTTAAGCGGATGAAACGCAAAACTCATCGGGAGCAAAGAAGTACGACCGATGAGCATAAAAGAACTATCGGCAACTGTTGCATGGTCAACACCGGGGGATCGCAAGTTCTCCCCTTCGGGAGCGACTCCAACGAAAAAATGACTCTTGGCCCTCTCTTTAAGGAGTCCACCTTGGGAAAAGAGGAAGAACCGAAGACCTGTGGAAATATTCAACTGCGCAATCGTACGCTGCCCGAAAAGAATCTTGGGCCCTCGAATAGTGGGTCGAATAGAAAAGATAAGGGAAAAGAAAAGGTCTCTAAGGATATCATCCTTGATGACCAAGCCGTCAAAGAGGTGACAGCCATGGACCCGCCAAAGAAAAACAAGGTGGACTACAACGTTCTGGCACACTTGAGAAAGTTACCTTCGCAGCTCAGCATTCTCGACGCCCTTATGCTATCAAATGAAGCAAGAGACTCTTTGATCAAGGCACTGCAAGAGCCCGAGCAATTCCAAGCTTTCCTCGCCGAAGAAAAGATGAAGGACGAGCTGGAAGAAGTACACACAGCCGATATCACCTTCGGCGATGAAGATCTCCTCCTTGGGACATGCGAGCACAACCGTCCCCTATATGTCTCCGGATACTGTCATGACATCAAGATAGGTAAAATCCTGATTGACAATGGGTCTTCCGTCAATCTCCTTAACGTGAGGGTGTTAAAGGAAATCTGCATGAGCATTAAACACCTCGTTCGTGATAAAATCACCATCTCCGGATTTGACTCCCAGTTATCACGGACGCTTGAGTCCGTAATATTGACACTACGCTTTGGGCTGCTTGTCACGGACATTAAGTTCCACATCATAGACGCCAAGACATGCTACAATGCTTTGCTCGGCCGGCCCTGGTTACACGAGTACAACATCATCCCTTCTATACAACATCAGTGTATGAAGTATTTCAAAGATGGTCTCGAGTATACTGTAACAGGAGAGCTGAACCCATTCTCCGTGAACGAAGTCCGAAAGTATGAAGATGCAAAATACTTCTTACCGTATTTCGAGGGCATGGAAAGATGTCACAAACTGAAGAACAAAGCTATCGCCATTGTTTCGGTCTTTGGGGGTGATACCGAGGAGGAGGAAGAAATAGTTTATTCAGGTCCGCCCTAGTGCAACAAGCCGGGACCGTCCGCTCCTATGTTGATCTTCGACAGCGACTCGGAAGATGAGGTCAATGCCGTATTCTCTGCTTGGCCATTAATACAAACCTTCACTGATGATGATCAAAGTTTGCAAGTTGCCATGGTTCCGCCCAAGCATCATAGAGAACTCGATGCACTTGAAACTTATAGTGTGAAAGAACTGCAGACATTCTACGTCCCTCCCAGGAGACAAAGTGAAAAGGCGATCCTATTCTACCGATCCGGGGAAACCAAAGCGGAGAAAGAAATCTGGTATGGTGCGGATTCTACACTCGACAGGCTCCAGCCCATCCGTTTGCCCAGATATTACACGAACGGACTAAAGAGACTCCTGAGACGCCAAGGTGTACCCCTTAAGCAAACTGCACGACAAGCACGGTTCTATAACAGGATCTGGAACGTTCCCGAAACTCAACGAAAGTTGCCCAACGGGAGAATGGAAACGACCGGGCTTGGGTATGTTCAATCCAAGAAACGGGAGCTACTCCGCGACTGCTACGTCATACATGACTTCGATGAGGAAGGAGACGCTCTGTGGGAAGATGCTAACCCTGAACCAGAAAGAGCTCCCGCCGTGAAAATACCCAGTCCGTCGTTCGAAGAACAAATGGACAAGCTTATAAGGGAAGCAGGTCAAAAAGTTCGAGACGACCATAATCGCGAAATGGCCATTTACGAGAAATCCAGGACGCGACGCCTCCTTCAACAGGCTGCAAAAAATGAAAATGCCCCTCCTTGTCAACCCGTTGTTCAAAAGGCCCGACGCAGAGGCAGAAATAAACCAAAGAACGGGAAAGGCGTTCGACGGCGACAAAGCGGGTCCAAGAAGCCATGCGGTCAGGAATCGAGCAGTCCGGAATCGTCTTTTATAAAAAAGATGAGTCGAGCATATTCTTTTCCCCAAAACAAGACAAAGAAGATACTTGATCTTACTATAAAACATCAAACGATTATCCTCCTGGAGTCCAAGCACCCCGAGCAAGCAAGCGAAGTCTCTCACCCGGACTATTTCTCCTATCACAGGGCAATGGGACATCCTATTGAAGACTGCTTCACATTTAAAGACTGGGAAGAAGATCGGTATCAACAAGGCATGTTCGCTCTATCCAGCAGCTGGAGGGTAACCCCGCCGCAGAAGCATGAACCAAAATCCACGAGGGTAGAACTAGATCCACATCGGTCTTGGAAGCGAGCTCGTGCCTGTCACGTGATAACGCTGTCAGAAGAAGAACCCGAGAATATGGGTGAACTCCCCTGGTGCTTTGAAAACAGTGATGGCGAGGTCATCTCAGAGTTTCCACCGGTGCCAAAAGAGCTGGAAGATGGAATACATACCACTGCAGATAACCTCAAGAAAATTGATTTGGGAATGGTAAGTTACCCGTGGCCGACGTTCGTCAGTGAGCTGTTGTCTGAAGAAAGGGTGGCTACGCTAAAGGACGTGCTCATGTAGCATAAAGACTGCTTTGCATGGAACTATTCCGAGATGCCAGGATTAGATCCAGAGATTGCCGTGCACAAATTGGCGATATCCCCGGACGTCAAGCCGATCAAACAGGCACTGAGAAGAATGCGGCTCGAGCTTGAGATGAGCATCAACGCTGAGGTCAAGAAGCTAATCGACTCCGGCTTCATTCAGGAGGTCCAATATCCTGACTGGATCGCTGACATCATCTCAGTGATGAAGAAGAATGGGACGGTGCGCATATGTGTAGACTTTCGGGATCTCAATAAAGCCTGCCCGAAAGACGACTTCCCAGTATCAGTCACTGAGCTGATGATAGATAACACGTCCACTCATGAAGTTTTCTCCTTCATGGACAGCTCATCAGGATATAATCAGATAAAGATGCATCCCGAAGACCAGAAGCATACCGCTTTTCGGATCCTTTTGGGCATATTCTGCTACAAGGTGATGCCCTTCGGTCTGAAGAACGCCGGTGCCACTTATCAGAGGGCCATGACGAAGATTTTTGATGACCTCATACATGAAATTGTCGAATGTTATATCGACGACCTCGTGGTTAAAAGCAAATCATATAAGGAACATTTAGAGCATCTGAAGGTCGTATTTCAACGCTTTCGACAATACAACTTGAAGATGAACCCTCTCAAATGCGCGTTCGGAGTATCCTCAGGCAAATTCCTAGGATTCATCGTCCGACACCGAGGCATCGAGATAGATCCGTCGAAGATCAAGGCGATCATGGAAATGCTCCGGCCAAAGACTCTGAAGCAGCTGCGATCTCTCCAAGGAAAGCTCGCATATATCCGGCGATTCATAGCCAATCTCTCAGGAAAGTGCCGTCCTTACAGTTACCTGATGAAGAAGGGAACCCCTTTCGTCTGGGATCGCAAATGCTAAAACGCACTGGACGAAATCAAGCAATACCTGCAGAATCCACCAGTACTGGCTGCTCCCATTAAAGGAAAACCTCTCGTCCTGTACACAACAGCCTTCGAAGGTTCTTTAGGCGCGCTGTGGGCACAAGAAAATGATCAAGGGAAGGAGAGAGCCCTTTATTATCTGAGTCGAGTTCACCTGGGGGCAGAAAGCAATTACTCTCCCATTGAAAAACACTGCTGGGCATTGATCTTCGCAATAACGAAGCTCAGACACTATGCATTGGCACATGAGGTCCATCTCATATCAAAGGTAGATCCCCTCAAATATTTGATGACAAAGGCCATATTAACAGGACGACTCGCTAAATGGGCCTTGCTCTTGATGGAATTCTCGATAACTTATCGTCCTCTTAAGGCAGTAAAAGGTCAGGCCATTGCCGACTTCCTCGCTGAGCATCCGATACCTGCCGATTCTCCTTTGAACTGCGAATTGCCAGACGAACATGCATTTGACACGATCGACGGGGATGATACCCGGTGGGAACTCTATTTTGATGGAGAGTCTTCCATTAAGAAGCGCAAACAAAGCATCCCCATAATCAAATTAGGGGTAGGCCTCATCTTCGTGACTCCACAAGGAGGGATAATGCGTTTTGCCTTCTCCTTAATAGAGCCGAGGACAACCAATGAAGCCGAATATGAAGCTTTGATAGCAGGTCTCGAGATCGCTATCGACATGGGAATTGAAAACCTCCTCATATACGGAGACTCCCAGCCGGTAGTTAGTCAAATAAACGGCGACTACCAAACGTGCAAGCCAGAGTTGGTAAAGTACGGCGAGAGGGTGCAGCAACTCCTGACCCAAATTCGTTCCTACACATTAGAAAGCATACCACGTGCGGAAAATAGCAAGGCAGATGCATTAGCCAAGCTCGCTAAAGAACTGGCCGACAAGAACCTCGATGACGTGAGGATCGTTGTGCAAAACCGTCGGGTTCTTGCTCCGGCAGAAGTGTCTCCGGAGTCGTCCGAAGAAAAGGGAACGACCGAGCAAACGACTCTACAAATAAAAGACCAGGAAAAGGCTGAGGATTGGAGGGAAGTCTTTATAGATTACTTCAAATCCCGTCGAACACCTGAAGATGCGTCCTCAAGACATCGGCTTATGAAACGAGCTCTATCTTTCGCTTTCGTCAATGATACTCTGTATAAAAGGTCATTTGATTCTCTGTGGCTAAGATGCCTGGGACCTGAAGAGGCAAAGAAAGTTGTCCAAGAAACTGACGACGGACTCTACGGTTCTCACCATGCCGGGCCGAAGATGAAGCTGAAGATCAAAGGGATGGGTTATTATTGGCCCACGATGATCCAAGACTGCCTCGAATACGCGAAGCAGTGCCACGCGTGCCAGATTCACGGAGACTTCATCCATCAGCAACAAATCCACTGCATCCAACGGTGGCTAGCTGGCCGTTAGAAATGTAGGGGACTGATATAATCGGCCCCATTGAACCAGCATCGTCCAGAGGACATCGATTCATTTTGGCGACAACTGATTACTTCTCCAAATGGGCAGAAGCAGTACCGCTAAGGGAAGTGAAAACGGAGAATATCCTCCATTTCTTCAAGACACACGTCATTTATCGGTTTGGAACTCCATGACGGATTATCTCCGATAACGGGCCAGCCTATGGAAGCCATAAGATCAGCCGCTTCGCACAACAACATAACATAGACTGGAGATACTCCTCAGTCTATAATCCCTGAGCTAACGGTCTAGCTGAGGCTTTTAACAAGACCTTAACGAAGATCATGAAAAAGATGGTGTCCCGAAATAAGAGGGACTGGCATGAGAGACTGCATGAAGCTCTCTGGGCATATCGAACTACGTTCAAAACGGCCACGAACACAACGCCGTATGCATTGGTATTTGGTACGGAGGCGGCACTCCCCCTCGAGATAGAGTTACCCTCTCTACGAGTGGTAGTTCATTACGAGCTAACGGACGAAGAGAATGCTCACCTTCGGCTTGAGGAGCTCGATGCCCTCGATGAAACCCGGCTCATAGCGCAATAAAATCTGGAGGCTTATAAAGCAAAGATGACGCGCTCATACGAAAGATTGACTAGGCCGAGAACATTCCGTCAAGGCGAACTCGTGCTAGTGGTCAAAAGGCCTATGATCCCTAATCGTGCCAAGCGGGGGAAATTCGAGCCGAACTATGAAGGCCTGTATATCATAGACAAAGTCTACCAGGGTGGGGCCTATCTACTCGTGGACATGCATGGTGAAAGGCCCTTCAGGACAATAAATGATCGCTTCCTAAAAAAGTACTACGCTTAACGAGTCACGGCCTAGGTCAATGATAGATGACGACGACTATGTTCGCTCGCTATCTTTCTAAGCCCAAACTCTATAAGTAGTAGCCGGCTAACGGACCGAAACGTCCTTAAACTAACAACGGACCGAAAAGTCCTTAAACTAACAACGGACCGAAACGTCCTTAAACTAACTGTTGACCGAGACATCGATAAACTACTGTGGGTTACAACATCCCAAAGCTTATACAAAAAAAAAGAGAATAAAAAAAAGAGAAAAAAGGTATGTCCATAAGCAAAAAAGGGCACGGATGAAAACCTGAAAGGACTCCGTGAGTAAAAACAGCAGGGCTACCGGCGAGTTTTGTGAAAAACCCGAAAGGGCGCAACCTCGTTAGAATAAAAAAAGAGAAAAAAAGAAAAAGAAAACGGTATGTCCATAAGCAAAAAAGGCACGGATGAAAACCTGAAAGGGCTCCGTGAGTAAAAACAGCAGGGCTACCGGCGAGTTTTGTGAAAACCCGAAAGGGCGCAATCTCGTTAAAAAGACACTTGCAAGGTCCTCTCGACCTTGTAAGGAGAAACCACCTGCGTGAGATCCTTACGACTCATAAGGGAGTAACACACTTAGGGATCCCCACGACCCCTAAGGAGAAATTACACTTACGAGATCCTCACGACTCATAAGGAGAACCCTCTTGTGAGATCCTCACGGCTCATAAGATTTGAAAGTCTTAAGCTACAAGGATCTAAACCTGTTCTTAAGCAACCACCACAACCTCTAACACTGCCCTACAAGCGGTTCAGTATTGACCATTGTATACAATCCACATGCGCGAATAAACATTTCCCTAATAAAGTCCCATCCGTGACTAGGGATGTGTTTGCACGGTGAACCCCCTTGTAAGCCCTCTCGACTTATGAGGAGAAAATACTCTTGTAAGATCCTTACGACTTACGAGAAGCCATACACTTAGGAATCCTCACGATTCTTAAGGAGAAAACGCACCTACGAGATCCTCACGACTCGCAGGGAGAAAAACCTTTATGAGACCCTTACGACTCATAAAGTCAAAAGCCTTAGTCGATAGGATTCTAACGCTGTTCGCTAAGCCACCTTTGTTCGACATCGACAGAGGCAAATGATGATTCACTCCTGGCAATATTCCAGTTGTAGCGGTGCTGATGCCGAAATCGGTATCCGATTCCAGGCTTGCAGCGAGAAACTAGCGAGCCATACATGCATACGAAATAGCCGAAATGATGGGGCAACTTGCAACAAAATCAGCAAGTAAAAAAAATGTATGCATGCAAAATAGCCGAAATGATTGGGCAACTCGCAATAAAAAGCAGCGAGTAAAAATAAAATAAATAGCTGAAATGATTGGGCACCGCGAAAAATAGCCGAAATGATTGAGCAATCGCGACCTTCGCGATATAAAAACTGAAATGATAGAGTATCGCGGAAAGAAATAAAATGAAATGAAATTTATTCCCTACAGGTGATATCGCATCAATCTCTGTATACAATCCAGGGACGCAAATAAAGAAGGAAACACACCTGCCCTCCTCAGGCTCCATCAGAAGAAGAAGCCAAATCTCAACGGTTCACAGACAATCCAGAGACCGCTTCAATATTCGTCTCATTACAACAGACGCAACGTCATCCATATGACCCCGTCTCGGAAATACGTCGTCCATATGACCCCGTCTCAGAAATACGTCGTCCATATGACCCCGTTTCGGAAATACGTCATCCACATGACCCCGTCACGGAAATACATCATCCATATGACCCCGTCTCGGAAATACGTCATCAACATGACCCCGTCACAGAAATACGTCATCCACATGACCCCGTCTCGGAAATACGTCATCCACATGACCCCGTCTCGGAAATACGTCATCCAAATGACCCCATCTCGGAAATACGTCATCCATATGACCCCGTCTCGGAAATACGTCATCCACATGACCCCGTCACGGAAATACGTCATCCATATGACCCCGTCTCAGAAATACACCATCAAAATGACCCCGTCTCAGAAATACGTCATCCACATGACCCCGTCGCGGAAATATGTCATCCATATGACCCCGTCTCGGAAATACGTCATCAACATGACCCCTTCATGGAAATACGTCATCCATATGACCCCGTTTTGGAAATACGTCATCCAAATGACCCCGTCTCGGAAATACGTCATGTGGGAGTCATCCACATGATCCCGTCTCAGAAATACGTCATCCAAATGACCCCGTCTCGGAAATCTGTCATCCATATGACCCCGTCTCGGAAATACGTCATCCACATGACCCCGTCGCGGAAATACGTCATCCATATGACCCTGTCTCGGAAATACGTCATCAACATGACCCCACCTCGGAAATACGTCACCCATTGACGCCGTGAAATGCGGATAACGTCAATCTCATTAAAACACTTACGGGTCCTCTCGATCCGTAAGGAAGAAAACTCTATTATAAGATCCTTACGACTTATAAGGGAAATCACACTTAGGAATCCTCACGACTCCTAAGGAGAAAAAACACCTACGAGATCCTCACGACTCGTAGGGAGAAAAGTCTTCATGGGACCCTCATGGCTCATGAAGTTGAAAAGTCTTAGGTAGCAGACCTGAACCTGCTTCCTAAGCCATCACTACCCCTCAAAGAAGCCAAGACAAGATGCTCACTCTATCATCTGCCGACTATGTTTGCTAAGCTGATATGCTGATAACAAAAGAAAGAAGAAGGCAGAGAGATGACACAAGACATTGCGAAAAGAAATGTATCTTTTATTCATGAATTCAATTGGGTACAAAATACATCATATGAAAGAATAAAAGAATGAATACATTTTATTCAAAATTAAAAATGGAAAAAAAAATTATTGAGAGGGAAGCGCTTTCAATAATTCGATCAGCCGCTCGCGCACTTCCCTCAGCCCCTCTTCTTGATCAGCTGCCGCGGCCAACTCTGCTTCGACCTGGGCTCGCTGCTGCAAGTAAGACGAAAGTTGTTCCTGGACGGCCTGCCGAGCTGCTTCACGATTTTGTGCATCCCGCTCGACGACGTCGAGCTTCTGCCTCAGTGTCAACCCATCAGAAAAGAAAATTAAAATCAATTAATTTTTATGAATAAAAATCCTGGGATCTTCAAGATCCATGAAAAAACTCTTAAGAGTTCTTCATCAAAAATTAAGAAATCTACACATGATTCAAAAGAGCAAGGCTCTGTTTATGGGCTAAGAAACCCCAAAAGATCCCTTTAGATCTATGGGTTCATGAGAGCAAAGCTCTGCTAATGAAACCCTAAATGGGTTTTCTGTAGATCAAAGATCTATAAAGAGCAAGGCTCTGTTAATGGGTAAAACCCTAATTTATTAAAATTTTTAAAACTTTACCTAAGTTTGGAAAGAGTTTTTACTCTTGAGAAGTTCCTAAACAGAAGAGCTATGCTCTGAACAAAAATTCTCAAAGAAGATGATAATCATCTAAAGGACCAAAGGTCCTATTTATAGGCATTGAATTGCCTCTTCAACTTTTGAGTTAATCCAAGGGCTCAGATGCTGCCACCGCTGCACTCACGTGTGCGCCATGTGAATGCAACAGTTGGGGGGGGGCATTTGTTTCCCCCAATCAGAGCAAAACTCTGTTTTAAAATTCAAAATTTAAAAGTTGAAGAAACGCTTCAGATTCAGCGCTAGGCGCGCTGCACGCCACGTGTCAAACACAGGTGCACTAGCGCCAGGTGCACTGCGCCCTAGACAGCGCACCCTCAATCAGAGCAAAGCTCTGTTTTGAAATTCAAAATTTAAAAAGTTGAAGCAACGCTTCAAATCCAGCGCTAGGCGCGCTACGTATCAAACACGGGTGCGCCAGTGCAGGCTGCGCTGCGCGTCCCGTGTCAAATGTAGGTGCGCTAGCGCTGGAATTAAAAATTCTCTACCGTTAGATCAAGAGATCTAATAATGATAAATCATTAATTAATCAGAATTAAAATTCTGTTATGGAAAGATCTTTTCAATCTTGTTAAAAACAAGAAGATTGCCTTCTGTAAAACAGAAGCCCAAGGATCGAAGATCCAACGGTGGGAAAATATCCCCAAATTAATCAGAGAAAGATCTCTTTAACTGATTTAACAAATCAATTTGCCCTATATAAAGACCCCAAGACTTCAAGTCTGATAGAGAGAAACCCCCTACAAACTTTGAGAAAACAAAAAGAAAGAAGAGCAAGCTCTTAGTAAAAGAAGATTATTTCTTCAAGGTAAATAATGATTCTTGAACAAGGAGATGAAATCATCTCATTAAAACAGAAGAATTATCTTCTTAAAAGATCATAGATCTACAAAAGACTAAGGTCTTTTATAAAAAGAGATCAAAAGATCTCGTCATAAAAATAAAAAAAGTGTTTACTTCATTTACAGATCATTGATCTACAAAGGCAAAACCCTTTCAAAGAAAATAAGAACTGTTGTTCTTGAATCTTGAGGCAAAGCCTCCTTTAAAAAGAACATAAACTTGTTCTCTGATCATAAATTTGATCAAATGCGCTTTGCACTACTCAAAAGTGCCTTGCACTCAAGAATTGCGCTTGTTCGCTCCTTGGACTGGCGCTCAGCGCCAAAACACGCCACGTGTCAACCACGTATGCAACTTGCGCTTTGCGCTTCTGAAACAGCGCACTGCGCTCATGGGCTGGCACTCAGCACCAAACGCGCCATGTGTCACTCACTTTTGCGCCACTAAACTAGCGCAACGCGTTCATAAATTGAAAGCGCAATGCGCTCATAAACTGGCGCAATGCGCCCATCATCTGGCGCTTAGCGCCAAGCGCGACATGTGTCCTTTTCATGTGCGCTACTTGGCAGAAGCGCAATGCGCTCTTTAATTGGCGCAAAGCGCCCGGCGCGCCACGTGGCGCGCTGTCAGAACATACATTGTTCTGATGAATGTTATGCATTCAATACAAGACAAAAAAATGTCAGAATCTAATGCTGAGCATTATTGAAAGGGCCAAGCCCAAATAAAGGCTCAACAACCCAGAACAATAAAATGTTAAACATTTTAATCTTATTGGACTTAGCCCAATATTGGCCATAAGTCCTCAACTTATATTGAACTGAGCCCATCTGCTCACGAATATTTAACAGATCTCAATCCCAAACTGGACTACAGATCTTTCAACCAACTCACACCGGTTCAAGGGTACATCTCTTTACTTCTCTGATATTTGTCGTTTTAATCCTTCAACATCTTCAGAGAGGTGACGGGTCCCGACAACCACACATTTCACGGACTGTGGGGTCCTTAAACTCATGGACTACGATGTCCTTAAACTTTATAGACTGTGATGTCTTTAAACTACAGATTGTGGGGTCCTTAGACTCATGGACTACGATGTCCTTAAACTTCATAGACTATGATGTCTTTAAACTACGGACTGTGGGGTCCTTAAACTCATGGACTACGATGTCCTTAAACTTCATAGACTACGATGTCTTTAAACTACGGACTGTGGGGTCCTTAAACTCATGGACTACGATGTATTTAAGCTTCATAGACTATGATGTCTTTAAACTACGGACTGTGGGGTCCTTAAACTCATAGACTACGATGTCCTTAAACTTCATAGACTACGATGTGTTTAAACTACGGACTGTGGGGTCCTTAAACTCATAGACTACGATGTCCCTAAACTACGGACTGTGGAGTCCTTAAACTCATGGACTACGATGTCCTTAACCTGGACCGAGATGTCTTTAAACTAACAATAGACCGTAATGTCATTAAACTAATCGACCGCAATGTCCCTAAACTAAACAATAGAGTCCATATGCTCTGTTGTTGGATCTAAATGATCCCATTAAGTTGATCTTAGTCTAAAATTAGACTAACGTATCCTTAACCAACGTTTAAGTTGATCTTATCTCCAAATGAGGCTAACGTATTCTTAAACACAACCCCCCAAACCCAAATCTAAGAAGATACGGATTTGGACTAATCCACGCCCTATGGGCGACAACATAAATTAGTCTCTGTATACAATCCACGGGCAACCACAAACAAAACAAACACCCACGACACGAAGTGACCATCTGGAGAAGGAGAAAGTTGTTACCGCGATGCGGTAGCGTAATTAACTGCAGGGGCTTGCGCCTGCAGGGAAAAGCGTCCCCGCAATCCAAAAACCCCTCAAACGTAGGGGAATCTGACGAAGTCTGCTACATCGGCCGCATCCGTTTAAACCTTCGATACATGGTGCCATAAATCAACTTGGCATCTTCGGAGAGGTGGACGGATAGCACCAATTAGCATCTGCCCCGAACTTCAGGCAAGACGGACCTACGCGATCGCGTCTCCGTGTTCGGCGGTAAACAGCTAGGTGAGTCATGGAGGCATTAATGTAGCATTGATGAAGAGGGGGAGAGAGTAAGTGTAAGGTTTAAGCTCACCCTACACTCACCCTCTCATCATTATTTCCCTCACTCTCTCATTCTTATCTCTTCTCAATTATTTCTTCATCTCCTCTAACCTCAAACTGAAACCCTCACTATCTCTTCACAAATCCTTGCAAAAATTCATTAAACACCATGAAAACACTACACATGTCTTGATTTAGCCACTAAGTTGCCTTGGAGCTTGGAAAGATTGGATTTTTAAGCAAGAGTGTCTAGGTAATGACCTCTACCGGCAAGAGAGCGAAGCGAACGATCCTTTGACGGGCCGGCCCTGGCGCATAGCCCCACAGGGCCGAGCGCAGTGAGTTGAGATAATTAGGTGCTTATATTGTTGTGTTGCCTTGTAGTTATGCTTTAGAACACTAAAGGTATAGTTTCGTGCACATATCGTATTTTTAGTGTCATATTGGAGTCTCTGTGATCTGCTATGACCTGGAATTTTTACTGTAAAATCTAGTAATGTAGTAGTGTTGTACTAGTGATCTTGAGTGTACACCTGAAGCACGAACCCAACCTGGGTGGTTTTGGCCGGCGACAATGAAGGGAAATCCAGCGACCTCGGCTTTTTAGTGGAGTTGGGGCTTGGGTTTTGTAGGGTAGCTGTCTGCAGTTGTTTAGAGGTGTTTGGTACTGTTTGAATTTTAGGTTTTGACAGTTTGCAAAATCTGGGATCACTTTGCTATAATCTAGTGTTCTGAATACGCGTGTTACGTTATCCGACACGGTTCGTGATCTTGTGTAGCTGCTGCACTTGGGTTGGATTCAGAGTGTCGCCATACATGTTAGCTACTAGACGAACACTTGAGAGTTGGTTTGGAGTTGGTGTGTTGGTTAAACGTAGTTTGTACGTGATATTGGTCGATTTCTGAGATTTGCCCTTGTTATGTTTTGTGTAAATAGGATCGCAGGCGGGGACTTCAAACGCTGCGAAGAAAGGAAAGCAGGTGACTGGATTTACCTAGCTCGAGATTGTTGGTGAGTAGATTTAACATCTACGGGGAAATCGCCCGTATGACATTAAGCGTCAGGGCTAGATATGATATGATATTAGCTGCATGTTTATATGCATATATAGAGATGGTGCATGAACTTCATTGCATATTATACTTGTTGTGCCTGAACTTGCACCCATTGGACACTGCACTATTATTGACAGTTCATGTTGCACGAGCACTAATTGTATGCTACACACACACTGTCAGTAATTGCCATGACACGCACAACACATATACATGTGATATAGTATTGATTTGTGACATTGAGGCATTGATTCTTGTGCGGTTGCGCATATGAAATATAGTTTTGCATGCATACCTACATGCTTACACATATACCTTGCTATAGCCACATATTCACCTTTATATGATGTTGCGTTGGATTTTGGAAAATTGGGAACCGTATGATATATTTAATAACTTGATGCATTTAAATAGCGGATTTTCCCTTGATATGCTAATATTACTGTTCTATGTTGCATACATCATATTACATGGATTTACGCATTGAGATATGGATTTCATGTGATTTTCTGGATTTGAGAACCGCGGGGATATTTCAAGAAATGTGTATTGTCTTAAAAATCCGGTTTATCTTGATATGATATTTCAGTGCGTCCACCATGAGTTTCTCGGTTCTGAGACTTGTGTTAGATACCCGATTCGAGGAGAGGTAGGCACCGTCTGCGGGTGTTGGGGTAAAAATTTACACCCCGGTTGACCAAGTCAAAATCAAAGTCAACCCCAAGCCAAGTGAGCCCAAGCCCAGATCCAGTGGGCCCATGCCCGGGTCGAGCCCGAACATGAAGCGGCCGGCCTCCCCCCATGCCAAGATAAAAATTTTGTAATAAATAATTTTGTTGTATTTCTTTTTTTATGAATGTAAGAAAAATAGGCATAAAGCCAAATTTTTGTAAAGCCCATGACTTATGTGCAAAAAGAAATGGCACATGAGCCATGGGACAGGAAAAATGCCATTTTATGAAGCCCAAGGGGCTATGAGTAAAGTGTATGGCCTATAAAGGCAAAAATAATGAAAAAATCACAACAACTTTTTCTCTCTCTCAAAATTTTCTTCAGATCTGAGA
Organism: Agapanthus africanus; assembly: GCA_030015575.1. NCBI lineage: Eukaryota > Viridiplantae > Streptophyta > Magnoliopsida > Asparagales > Amaryllidaceae > Agapanthus > Agapanthus africanus. The sequence continues at coordinate 447,431,870 of CM057349.1, forward strand.
TCTTTGCTCCTACTTCAAGGTTCCAAAACCTTCCTTTTTCTCTTGAATTAAACCAAGAATTTTACTCTTCTTTTTATAAAAAAAATTTAGTTTTTCACCACAAAACCCATAAAGGGGAACTCATATCTTCCATTAGATCTCAAAAAGAAGAGATTTTTAGAAATCCCATATCTCTTGATCTTCAAGATCCAGCTAACAGAGGAGGAGGAAGAAGAACATCGTTCACTAAACCAAAAAAAAACACACACTTAGGAGTCCAACTCCTCTCTGATTTCTCTTCCGAGAAATGTTTTTTAGGCTAAAAGCCTCTTTTTCTCGCCGGCGCTCAAGCGCAGAGCGCCCGCGTGCCGACACGTGGCGCGCTTGCGCTCCAGCGCCCAGCGTTCAAGCGCAGAGCGCCCACGTACCGACACGTGGCACTCTAGCGCCTGAGCGCACAGCACCTAGGTGCACAGCGCCCAAGGTGCTGTCCCCATGCATCCTTTGGATGTCTTTTCCCCTTTTTATATATATACATGTATATCTGTACATATGTATACATATTTACATACACACATACTCCACGACACTGTCCCTGTTAGAAAAAAATTTCTAACGGGGCGCTGCCCCGCACCCCGCAAGGGGGCTGCTAGCCCCCTTGACCCCCAGCCCGCTATCCGGGTAGCGGGACCCCCGTAAAAAACTCTGCGTGGCTCCCTATATATTTAAACCCCCCTCCAAAACAAAACACACGTACACTGCACATCGAGTTCGCATGACCAGTTTAACCCGTCAATCGGAGCTTCCCTCGCCCCAAAGGCGGGAGGTAATTAACGGCAGCTTAGTCCGCGGCTGCCGGAGATTCGGATCCCCGCAATCAATAAACCCCGGCCTACCCTAGGAAGGGGGAATCTGTAGTACGCCTGACAAGCGCGCGCATATTCCCACCTCAATGGGGTGACGAAAAACACCCTACAGATTCTGGCACGCCCGGTGGGACCCTATCTCTCCTCCCATATTTCGGGTTAAACGTTCATGCGAACTTAATCAATATACATATCGATTGCCTATACTGAAATGATGTTCTTTTTTTCCATGCAGCAATCAACCTTCGACGACAATGTCTCCCCAGACGAATTCAGCTTCCAACGTGACCCCGATTCCGTACGTGGTCAAGATCAACGCTCGTGTGGTTCTCCCCGCAAGCCTCAGTCGACAGTGGGAGGAACCACCCCGCCAGTTTGGCTCCGTCATCATCTACCCTGCCGGTAGCGCTCATCTGGCGGAGATCCCGGCGGAACAGGTGACCAAGCCGGTCTCAAGGGGTAAGAGGCCGAATGTCGTGATCGCCAAGGCACCACAACCGAAACTTAAGACGGTATCTGAACGATTCTTTGGTGCTCCAGCGGGGGGCAAGAACTTGGTACAAAGGGCAACATCAAATGTTGCGGACGAGCTCAGGCGAGGACTCCAACAAATGCACAATCGAGCGTATCTCCAAGTCCCTCCATCGCCCGGTCTGCGGCGTCTTCCCAAAGAGCCGAAGTCTGCCAAGTGCTTAGAACAGAAAAGTTAAGGCAGAAGCGGCTCAGGTATCGAGCCAACAAGAGGGCCAGGGCTTCGGCCAAATGGAATCGTGTGAAGTTCCAAGTGCAGGGTTGCTCCACGACGACGGCTGAGTCGGACGTAAGAATCAGCAATTCCTTCGAGCCTCTGAAGTGGGTTCAGGAAAATGCCATGACCGCCAGAATCAAGAAGACGACGGTCCGAACAGTGCCACAAAGAGACGTGTCCCGGCCCCAAAAGAAAACGTATGACACTGTCTCTTCAAGAGTCTATCAAGCACTCTGTGCCGCACGAAAGCAGCGGGGTAAACCCAGAAAAGAAGCGCCAGCACCATTCAAGAACCTGGTTAGGCCAGCCGCCTTCAATCGACCGCCCGCTACCGAAACAGGAGGGCCAAGACAGCGATCCGTGAAATCAGCCGCCGATAATAAAAAGACGGCTGGATATGTCGTCCATACGGTCTATATGGCGGGCGGGCGTCCCAGCGACAACCTTCGCAGCAAAAGCAAGGATGGGGCCACCACATCCCAAGTCCAATCTGGCTTGAATGTGGTTGCCGCTTCCTAAGAACAGTCGCCTCCGTTGGATGAAGAAAACCCTCTCGAGGAGGAAGATGGGCAGAAAGACCTCTCGGTCCATGCAGAGTCAAGCTCGGACAGCGAGGAAGAACCGACTTTCCGCCGCAGGACCGCAGAGCAAGAGATGCTTCAAGAGCTTCGAAAACAGCTCAGGAGCAAGGATAAAGAGATGGCCAAGCTCTATTCGAAAATTGACGACCTAACAAACGTTGTGATGCAGCTTACGGCTCAAATTGCTCAAGCGACTCCCAATCAAGCACAAGCCGCTACTAATCAGCCGGGTGATGACAATCCGAGGCAGCCAATGCCTGTTCCTTCAGGTCCGAGACTGGTCGAGCCACATGAAAGCCGGCCACACTCCGCTTCTGGGGACGCCTTGGCCCCAGATAGCACTATCCCGCTAACACAGGATCGGATAATGGATTTAGTCACCAGCAAGGTTAAAACATTGGTGGCCGAAGCTGAAGCTCAGAAAGAAATCGGCAGTAGTGGGCGGCCATATCCTGCGCAGTACGATCTGATTGAGTTCCCAAGCGGCTACGTCATTCCTAAGTTCGGAAGATTTGATGGAACGGGGAATGCAAATCAGCATGTCGCCCACTTCAAAGCATCGTGTGGAAATACAGGGGGCAATGATGCGCTCCTTCTTCGTCAGTTTGTCAACAGCCTGACCGGTGTCGCTTTCGACTGGTACGCGAGCATACCAGACGGGTCCGTCATTACCTTTGCCCAAATGGAATCTCTGTTTCGGCAAAGGTTCATGAGTGTCAGTGATAAAATCTCCATTGCCGACCTTGTGAGGACCAAGCCGGGGAAGAATGAAAGCAACACCGACTTTATCGCTCGATGGTGTAATCTCACAGTCAAGTGCGAACCGCCGCTGGAGCAGGACCAGTCCGTCAGCCTTCTCATTGGGAACCTCAGCAATTGGATGGTCCCATTCTTGTGTACGGTGGGCCTCAAGACATTTCAGGAGCTAACCAAGAAAGTCCAAATGCTGGAACGCTCAAAGCAAGAGTCCCCGCAGGACTCTCAGAGAGACAAGACTTGGAAAAGCAAGCGGGACGACAACCGTAGAAGCGGGAGTTCCAGCAGTACCAATGTCTTCAATGCGTCCGACAATGAAGAAAAGCGAAGGGCGGCCGAATCCAAAACTAACCGGTCTCGAAAGCCGTTGTTGGGAGGAGATGGGCCTTCCCTAGAGGAGAAAAAGAATAAGGTTTACTCTTTCAGAAGGGATAAAGTCCGCAAGATATTTAAAGATGCCTTGAACAACGGCCTCCAATTGCCGGAGTCGAAAAGACCCCAAGAACCAAAATGACCGACAATCCTCTGTATTGCCCGTACCACCGAGTAGTGAGCCATGCGATCGAGGATTGCTATATCTTCAAAGATTGGGTCGAGAAGCAGTACAAGGCTGGAGAGATCGAACTGTCCAAAAGTGTGTTGGTAAACAATCAAGTTGCAACCACCAACTTTATACAGACAGAAACTGAAGCCTTCTGGGAGCAGACAGCCGAACCCGCTGCCCTGAGAAATGAAACGGACTCATCACGGCCTCCGTGGAGTACGCACATATCTAATAAGACGAAGAAGATGATAAAGCTACTTTGGAAGGAACCCAGGACGGAATGGGAAGGGCAGAAGAAGCCTACCAGTCCAGCTGCCAATGCGGCTCCATCAGGCTCAAAATCCAAGAAGCTCAAGAAGAAGAAAAGTGCAGCTCGGCGAGAAAAAGAGTCTGCAGGGAGATCGACCATTCAAAAATATATCGATTCTCTCGAAGAATATGAACAAAGGGAAAAATCATTGAGTCAATTGAAGGAGTTCTTCCCTGTACAAGCGGCTGAAATTCTGGAGGAGTTAGAAGAAGACTCTAATGAAGAGATCCCAGTAGTGACCTGCTACGCCATCCATCTTGGTAGCGACTCCGAGGATGAGCTCTGTTTTCCCGAAGAGGACGAGGAGCTCACCACAAAGGCCAATCAAATCCAGCTCAGAAGCGGCAGGGCTCTACCGCCAAATCAGGGCAACGCCCCAAAAGGGAAGGAAAAACAAGTCGCTAATGAAGAAGATGGCAGAGAACCAGCTGATGAAAACATAAGTCCTTCCTCGGTGGACTATAATGTCTTGGCACATCTCCGGAAGCTTCCGTCTCTCCTGAGCATCTACGATGCTTTGGTCCTATCTAAGGAGCTTAGAGATGTTCTCATTCATGCTCTACAAAACCCCGAACAGTATCAGGCTCACTTTGCTGAAATTAATATGAAAGAAGCCCAGCACGCTTTGCATGCCGCCGCAGTCACATTTAAGGATGAAGACTTGCTACTGGGAACGACTGAGCATAATCGGCCGCTTTACGTGACCGGGTACAGCGACGGAGATCGAATTAATCGCATATTGATTGATCCGGGGTCCTCAGTGAACATCATGAACTTGTGAACTCTGAAGAGTTTGTCAATGGACATCCGACACCTGTCAAGGGAAAGGATTGTCATTCAAGGCTTCAACCAAAATTGCCAGCAAGTTCTGGGGTCTATAGCTTTGCCAATCAAATTTGGGGATTTGCAAACTGAAGCTAAGATATATGTGATCGACGCCGACACATCTTATAAGATTCTCTTGGGGCGGCCGTGGCTCCACGATTACGGCATCATTCCGTCAACTCTCTATCAATGCATGAAGTATACTAAAAATGGCGAAGAAAGACGCATTGACGGAGACATCCAGCCGTTCGGTGTGCATGAAGTCCGATATGAAGATTCTCGGTACTTTATGAACCACCAAAATGCTAAGCCACTACTGACTGAGGATAGACCGGACCCAAGACTCAAAAGCAAATCTGAGCCGGCTATCACTTTCAAAAGCAAAAACGCCCAAGTTCGCCCCCGTATTGGTAGCGACACTGATGAGTCCGATGTTGGAAGCCCGTCCTTCCGTAAAACTCGCCCTCATTTCGGCAGCGATACGGACGAATCTGTTACTGAAGGCCCATCTAGCAGCAAAGTCCGCCCTCATCTTAGCAGTGACACTGAAGAGTCAGAAGAAGAGGACTTGCCGTGCAACAGCTGTGCAGATTGGCCCCCCCATGCAGCAAGCGAAACTACGAGAGACCTTCGAAGTCGCAGAAGGGTCCCTAGCCGTCACAAGGGTGCCGGAGCAGATGTGCAAAGAGCTCGATGCGTTGTCAGTCTCCACCGTGGACCAGCTGAAAACTTTCTACGTCCCCGGGAGGAAAAATGGACAAAAGGGCATCCTGTTTTACGGGTCAACCCCCGTTGTGCACCCGGACGATCTTTCTGTCGCGTGCCTTCCCTATGAGAGAGGCATAAGAGCCGTCCTCAATCCCAGATACTATGCGCCCGAGATGCGGGAATACTTTAAGAAGTGCGGATGCCGGTTATATCAAACGGAGTCCGAAGCAAAGTTTTACGAAGGGCTATGGTATCCGCCCCAGGTCCGAGCACTCATTGATGGACGAATTCCAGATATACGGGGCATAGGCTACATTCAACCTGATTCCAAAGCGTGCTATATGATCCATATTGGTGAGGCCAGCGAAAGATCAAATGATGATGACGAGATAGCCGAGCCAGAAGAAGCTCCTCAAGAGCTCGAAGATGGTGGACAAGCAACCTTTGACGAGCTAACCAAGATTGACTTAGGAACGCCCGATAATACAAGGCCGACCTACATCAGCTCGCTCTTGTCAGAGGAAATGAAAGCACAGATAATTGCCCTGCTACATGAGTTCGTCGACTGCTTTGCGTGGACATACAAAGAAATGCCAGGCCTTTCCCCTGAAGTGGCTGTGCATAAGCTGGCTATATCTCCTGATGCTAAGCCAGTCAAACAAGCTCCTCGAAGAATGAGAAGGGAACTAGAAGAAAAAGTCATCGAGAAAACCAAGAAGCTCATCGACGCCGGCTTCATCAGGGAAGAGAAATATGCGGACTGGATCGCATGCATAGTCCCAGTGAAGAAGAAAAATGGGCAGATCCGAGTTTGTGTCGATTTCAGGGACCCTCAACAAGGCATGTCCTAAAGACGACTTCCCGCTACCGGTCATGGAAATGATGGTCGATGACACCTCAAATTACGAGCTGTTCACCTTTATGGATGGCTCGTCTGGATACAATCAGATCAAGATGTCGCCTGAGGATGAGAAACACACATCATTTCGAACCCCGATCGGAATATATTGCTACAAGGTGATGCCGTTCGGACTGAAGAACGCAGGTGCTACATATCAAAGGGCAATGACTAATATCTTTGATGACCTAATCCATAAAGTCGTCGAATGTTATGTTGATGATCTGGTCGTCAAAACTAAAGCCAAGGCCGACCACATCCAAGATCTTAGGACTGTTCTCACCAGACTGAGGGAATACGATCTGAAGATGAATCCTCTGAAGTGCGCTTTTGGCGTGTCATCGGGAAAATTCCTGGGCTTCATAGTCCGACATCGAGGGATCGAAGTTGACCCATCAAAGATAAAGGCCATCATGGAGATGCCCCCTCCGAAGAGTCTGACGCAGCTAAGATCTTTTCAAGGCAAGCTTGCTTATATACGGAGGTTTATCTCAAATTTATCGGGAAGATGTAGGCCCTTCTCAAAGCTCATGAAGAAATGAGCTCCTTTTATCTGGGATGCCGAATGTCAAGCAGCGTTCGAAAGCATCAAACAATACTTGTTGCACCCTCCAGTGCTGGCCGCTCCCATTCCAAATAAACCGCTGATTCTCTACACTGCCGCGCTGGATGAGTCACTCGGTGCGCTCCTTGCCCAGAATAACGAGGAGGGAAAAGAAAATGCCCTCTACTACCTTAGTCGAACTCTAGTCGGGGCGGAACACAACTATTCCCCAATCGAAAAGCAATGCCTGGCTCTGATATTTGCAGTGAAGAAGCTGAGGCACTATCTGCTTGCTCATCGGGTTATACTGATCTCCAAGGTCGACCCGCCCAAACACTTGATGACCAGAGCGAGCCTAGCCGGCAGAATGGCAAGATGGGCTGTCATGTTACTTGAGTTTGACATAGTTTATACTCCTCAGAAAGCAGTGAAAGGGCAAGCTCTTGCAGACTTCCTCGCCGCTCATCCTATACCAGAAGGGTCGCCGCTAAATTGTGAGTTACCCGACGAACAAGTGCTGCACCTCGAGGGAGATGAGCCATGTTGGGAGCTCTACTTCGATGGGGCCTCATCGATAAGGACCTCCAGTAAATCAAGCGTCCCGGAGATAAAAGCAGGGATAGGATTGGTGTTCATCACACCATCAATAGGAACCCTACGGCGTTCTTTCGCTCTCACCGAGCCTCGGACAAACAATGAAGCTGAGTATGAAGCTCTGATAGCTGGTTTGGAGCTCGCCATAGAAACGGAAATCCGTCGGCTACGAGTTTATGGTGACTCCCAGCTCGTCGTCAACCAAGTAAGCGGTGATTATAAAATATACAAACCCGAGTTAGCGTGGTACATAGGCCGAGTGGTGGAACTCATGAAACGGTTCACTCACATTGAACTAATGAGAGTCCCTAGAGCGTTGAATGAAAAGGCTAACGTACTCGCTCGCTTAGCCAAGGAGCTGGACGATCCTGACATGGACGAAATTCTGATCACAGTCAGGAGCCGACAAATTCTACCCCCAGTCTCTCTACGAGAAGAGGAAAGCGTGGAACAGAAGAGCAGTCCTGCCGAAGAAGCTTTGATCATCCAAGACGAGCCCGATTGGAGAGAACCCTTCATAGAGTACCTCCGATACGACAAGCTTCCCGAAGAAAAATCTGCGAGGATTCAGCTGAAGAAAAGAGCTCTCCGATACGTGTTTGTAAATGACATATTATACCGCAGGTCATATGACCAACTCTGGCTCAGGTGTCTGTCGTTGGCCGAAGCCCAAAAGGTCATGAAAGATGTTCACTCGGGCGTTTGCGGTGCTCACCAATCTGGCCCCAAAATGCGACTTCAAATCAAACGGCTTGGGTATTATTGGCCTACCATGATACGGGATTGTGGAGAACATGCAAAGAAATGTCAGATCTGCCAAATCCATGGTGATTTCATTCACAAGCATCCCAATCCGTTGCATCCTACGGTGGCGTCGTGGCCTTTCGAAGTTTGGGGCACCGACAATGTTGGCCCAATTGATCCTCCGTCATCTAAAGGCCACCGGTTCATACTGGCCGCGACAGATTACTTCTCCAGATGGGCTGAAGCTGTCCCGCTAAAAGAAGTCAAGACAAAAGATATTCTGACATTCTTCCAGCATAATATTCTATACCGCTTCGGTACACCAAGAAGAATCATTTCTGACAACGGGCCCTCTTTCAAGAGCTTCAATGTCTCAAGGTTCGCTATTCAGCACAAGATAGACTGGAGATATTCCTCCATCTATAATCCAAGAGCCAATGGGCTAGCCGAAGCCTTCAATAAGACTCTATGCAAGCTCCTGAGGAAAAATGCTTCAGCCAACAAGAGAGACTGGAATCTCAAACTTCACGAGGCGTTGTGGGCATATCGTACCACGCACCGTACTCCAACTCAGTCCACTCCATACTCATTGCTCTTCGGAGTGGAGGCGGTCCTCCCTCTCGAAGTCGAAGTTTCAAGCTTAAGAATGGCCGTTCAGCACGAGTTGACGGAGGAGGAAAACGTGCTCCTTCGACTTGAAGAGCTCGATGCCCTCGAAGAAAAGAGGCTCGCGGTGCAGCAAAATCTGGAGCTATACTGAGCCCAAATGTTACGGGCCTATGACAAGATAACCCGTCTCCGTGTTTTAAAGAAAAGTGAATTGGTGTTGGTCCTCAAAAGACCGATCATCCCTAATCGACATGCCAAGGGAAAATTCGAGCCAAACTGGGAAGGACCATACGTCATCGAGAAAGTGTTCGACGGAGGATCCTACCAACTAATAAGTGCCGAGGGAGAAAGGCCTATGCCACCCATCAATGGCCGATATCTCAAGAAATACTACACGTAAATGCTCCAAGTCGCAGGCGAATTGAGCACATCAGCCCTACGGTCTGGATCATACATCCTGCAAAACCGTATACAATCCACGGGCGTAAATGACCCCTATCTCTCCCAAATCCTGCCGGTGAAACTACTTTTAAAGTCCCACCAGCGGCCAAAAAAAAAGAGAAAAAAAATGAATAAAAAAAAATAAAAAGAAAGAAATAAAAAAATAAACGGTATGTCCACAAGCAAAACGGGCACGGATGAAAACCCGAAATGGCTCCGTGAGTAAAAACAGCAGGACTACCGGCGAGTCTGTGAAAACCCGAAAGGGCGCAAACTCGTGAAAAGAGATGAAATACACTCGCAAAGTCCTCTCGACCTTGTGAGGAGAAAACCCCTGCGTGAGATCTTTACGACTCACAAAGGAGCAACACACTTAGGAATCCTCACGATTCCTAAGGAGAAAATACACCTGCGGGATCCTTACGACTCGTAGGGAGAAAATGCTTTTGTGGGACCCTCACGGCCCATAAAATTGAAAAGCCTTAGGTGATAGGGACCCAAACCTGTCTCCTAAGCCGTCGTTCCCTAACGGGTAATGGCAAATGATGAGTCGCTCCTGGCATTTCACTTCAGTGATTAGCGGTGCTGATGCCGACCAAAAACCCAGATCCCAAGTCCTCCCAGGGCAAATGATGAGTTGCTCCTGGCATTATTCCAGTACAGCAATACTGATGCCAAACAAAATCCAAATTCCAAGTCCCCAAGCGGCGAATGATGAGTCGCTCCTGGTACCATATTCCAGTGTAGCGATGCAGATGCCAACCAAATTCTAACCCCCATACCCCAACGGCGAATGATGAGTCACTCCTGGTACCATATTCCAGTGCAGCGATGCAGACGCCAACAAAATCTCGAAATTTCTCCGGCCCTACGGTCTGGATCATACATCCTGCAAAACCGTATACAATCCATGGGCGTAAAACAATCCCAATCTCTCCCAAGTCCTGCCGGTGAGACTACTTTTAAAGTCCCACCAGCGGCAAAAAAAAAAGAAGGAGAAAAAGAGAAAAAATAAATAAAAAAATAAAAAAATAAACGGTATATCCACAAGCAAAACGGGCACGGATGAAAACCCGAAAGGGCTCCGTGAGTAAAAACAGCAGGACTGCCGGCGAGTTTGTGAAAACCCGAAAGGGCGCAAACTCGTGAAAAGGAGATGAAATGTACTCTCAAAGTCCTCTCGATTTTGAGAGGAGAAAATTCCCGCGTGAGATCCTTACGACTCACAAAGGAGCAACACACTTAGAAGTACTCACGACTCCTAAGGAGAAAATACACCTACGAGATCCTTTCGACTCGTAGGGAGAAAGTACTTTTATGGGACCCTTACGGCCCATAAAATTGAAAAGCCTTAGGTGATAGGGATCTAAACCTGTCTCCTAAGCCATCAATTCCCAAATCCTCTCAGGGCAAATGATGAGTTACTCCTGGCATTATTCCAGTGCAGCAATGCAGATGCCAAACGAAAAAAACCAAACCAATCCCCAAATCCTCTCAAAGACAGATGATGATTCGCTCCTGGTACTATATTCCAGTGTAGCGGTGCTGATGTCAACCCAAATCACATCAAATCCAGCACTGACCGTCCACGTCGCTAAAAGGGCAGTACCGACCGTCCAAGTCGCAAAAAGGGCGGAACCGACCGTCCAAGTCGCAAAAAGGGCAGAACCGACCGTCCACGTCACTAAAAGGGCAGTACCGACCGTCCAAGTCGCAAAAAGGGCAGAACCGACCGTCCACGTCGCTAAAATGGCAGCACCGACCATCCACGTCGCTAAAATGGTAGCATCGACCGTCCAAGTCGCAAAAAGGGTAGAACCGACCGTCCATGTCGCTAAAATGTCAGCACCGACCGTCCACGTCGCTAAAATGGCAGCATCGACCGTCCAAGTCGCAAAAAGGGCAGAATCGACCGTCCACGTCGCTAAAATGGCAGCATCGACCGTCCACGTCGCTAAAAGGGCAGCACCGACCGTCCAAGTCGCAAAAAGGGCAGCATCGACCGTCCAAGTCGTTAAAATGGCAGTATCGACCGTCCAAGTCGCAAAAAGGGCAGCATTGACCGTCCATGTCGTAAAAAGGGCAGCGCAGGATTCCTACAAAGCGGGAACCAGATTACTCCGGGCCAGGGAAACGTCTATCACGGACACTCCGTCTCGGAGACATGTCAAGCAACGACCGTCCATGTCGTAAAAAGGGGCAGTGCCAGCTCCCCAAAAAGCAGGAACCAAATCAGGTCGCCTCCAAGTAAAAGAAGATCCATCAATTTCATGCACACGACCGACATATGTGGTGTGCATTTATTGATGGGGCAATTTGTTGGGGTAAAAATTTACACCCCGGTCGACCAAGTCAAAATCAAAGTCAACCCCAAGCCAAGTGGGCCCAAGCCCAGATTCAGTGGGCCCAACCCCGGTCGAGCCCGAACATGAAGCGGCCGGCCTCCCTCCATGCCAAGATAAAAATTTTGTAATAAATAATTTTGTTGTATTTCTTTTTTTATGAATGTAAGAAAAATAGGCATAAAGCCAAATTTTTGTAAAGTCCATGACTTATGTGCAAAAAGAAATGGCACATGAGCCATGGGATAGGCAAAATGCCATTTTATGAAGCCCAAGGGGCTATGTGTAAAGTGTATGGCCTATAAAGGCAAAAATAATGAAAAAATCACAACAACTTTTTCTCTCTCTCAAAATTTTCTTCAGATCTGAGATCTTTTCTCCAACTTCAAGGTTCCAAAACCTTCCTTTTTCTCTTGAATTAAACCAAGAGTTTTACTCTTCTTTTTATAAAAAAATTTAGTTTTTCACCACAAAACCCATAAAGGGGAACTCAGATCTTCCATTAGATCTCAAAAAGAAGAGATTTTTAGAAATCCTATATCCCTTGATCTTCAAGATCCAGCTAACAGAGGAGGAGGAAGAAGAACATCGTTCACTAAACCAAAAAAAACACACACCCAGGAGTCCAACTCCTCTCTGATTTCTCTTCTGAGAAATTTTTTTTAGGCTAAAATCCTATTTTTCTCGCCGGCGCTCAAGCGCAGAGCGCCCGCGTGTCGACACGTGGCGCGCTTGCGCTCCAGCGCAAGCGCTCGAGCACAGAGCGCCCCCGTGCCGACACGTGGCGCGCTTGCGCTCCAGCGCAAGCGCTCGAGCGCAAGTCGCCCCCGTGCCGACACGTGGCGCGCTTGCGCTCCAGCAGCGCAAGCGCTCGAGCTCCAGCGCAAGCGCTCGAGCGCAAGTCGTCCCCGTGTCGACACGTGGCGCGCTTGCGCTCAAGCGCAAGCGCTCCAGCGCAAGTCGCCCCCGTGTCGACACGTGGCGCGCTTGCGCTCAAGCGCAAGCGCTCGAGCGCAAGTCGCCCCCGTGCCGACACGTGGCGCGCTTGCGCTCCAGCGCCCAGCGCTCAAGCGCAGAGCGCCCACGTACCGACACGTGGCACTCTAGCGCCTGAGCGCATAGCACCTAGGCGCACAGCCCCCAAGGTGCTGTCCCCACGCATCCTTTGGATGTCTTTTCCCCTTTTTATATATATACATGTATATCTGTACATATGTATACATATTTACATACACACATACTCCACGACACTGTCCCTGTTAGAAAAAAATTTCTAACGGGGCGCTGCCCTGCACCCCGCACCCCACAAGGGGGCTGCTAGCCCCCTTGACCCCCAGCCCGCTATCCGAATAGCGGGACCCCCGTAAAAAACTCTGCGTGGCTCCCGATATATTTAAACCCCCCTCCAAAACAAAACACACGTACACTGCACATCGAGTTCGCATGATCAGTTTAACCCGTCAATCGGAGGTTCCCTCGCCCCAAAGGCGGGGGGTAATTAACGGCAGCTTAGTCCGCGGCTGCCGGAGATTCGGATCCCCGCAATCAATAAACCCCGGCCTATCCTAGGCAGGGGGAATCTGTAGTACGCCTGACAAGCGCGCGCATATTCCCACCTCAATGGGGTGACGAAAAACACCCTACAGCGGGTACATGGTAGACCCGGTTAGGTATCCCGGGGTAAGAAGACTCGTATTATTAGGTGGTGAGCCCGGCGCAGCGAGTACCACCTATCGGTGATAGTATTTGGACTCGGCGGAGATCTGGAAGATACCAACCGGAGTTATGAGATGGACATGGACCGACCGTTCTGCCGGAGCCCGAGGGCCGATCCGAACAGACGGAGCCAGGATATGAGTATTTACGTGTCGATGTTGGACACTAGTTTTCATGATATTTTCGAGTGTTGATGTTGGACACTCAGGTTCCATGAGACTTACAGGATATGAGGGTCGATCTGAGGATGCGGTGCCTGAGGATTTTGGGATTTGGGGTGTCATTGATAGACACCAGGGTTTTTCCATGCTGATGATTGTGCATGAGGTTTATATTTATCCCACACTCAGGATTTATTTGATATGTATTTGATTCATGTAGATGTACTACCCTGGTGGTGTATCTTGATCATGATTGTTGCATATCCATATTGCCATACTTATGCTATCAGATTACATGTGATAGATTATCGCTGTTCGTGCATACTTGCGATTACAGTATGATGTTATTTACTATTCACGAGTTGGCAACTCACCCCCGTTGTGCCACAGTGTTTTGCAAGTCTGACCCTCAGAGTAGTCGCGGCAGGGCGCCTTATTATCTTTACTTTTGTGGATACCGCTACGGTTGGCTGCGAGGCCTTTTGCTATAGGTGGGTTTGCGGTTATCCGATGATGTACATTGTATACCTCTTGTATCTAGTACTCTCCATCTACTACCTTCATGTATTGACTTAGAGACGAGTTGTGAGGATCGATATTGTATATTTTCGTGTGAGCCGGCCTTTGTTTTATGTTGATTATTGTCTATTTCTTCGCTACGGTTTCGTATATCTGTTGTGGTGGTTGTTTCTGCCTTGGGGTGAGATTTGCACCCGTTTGGGGATGCTTTGCTTATATCTTATGTTTGTACCCGTTTCGGGGCTAGCTTTTACAAAGGAGGTGCTGCCGAAATTTTTATGAAAACAAACTTAAGCTTTAAGGTTTTGCTTGAGATTTTAAAAATGTTTCTATCCTTTACTTCTTGTACCGGTTTAGATTGCTGGGTTTCGTATTACTTAAATTGCGTTACGCCTGTTGACGTTACATAGTCTATGTGCCGGTCATGTGCTTAACTTGGGTCGTGACAAAGTTGGTATCAGAGCGCTAGGTTTTACCTTTCGGAGTGTAGCATGACCTTGGTGTGATAGAGTAGGTAGTTTAAGCAGAGTGACATATCGTGTGTATGTTCCGCGTCATATTTACGACATGGTACTCCGCCTAAGTGACCTTAGGACTTATTGCTTGAAATTCCTTCCGTGATTATATACATCCTTGTAGTTCGATTTCTATGTCCTTATCGAATTCTGTTTCCATTTCTAGCCTTTATGCCGCCGAGGACTACGAGGGCGCAGAGAGCGGCCGCGAGAGCGGCCGCGAGAGCCGAGGTCAGAGTTGACTTGTCTGAGACGAGGACTGGCCTGGGCGGTACGCCCATTGTGTAGGTGCAGATTGATCCACCTTCGATGGACCGTATTACTAGGCCTGAGGCCGGTATGCAGGATATGCGCCAGATGATGGGGATGTTGGTTGAGGCCAGTCGAGCGCAGAGACAGGAGGTTGTTCCACATGTTGCGGGGACCGCGATGGTGCCTACTGTTCAGGCAGTTATACCTGCAGCTACAGAGGTGATCGCCGTATCGTTATTGGAGTTTATAAGGCTGAAGCCTCCGGTTTTCACTGGCACCGATGCAGCTGAGGATCCACAGTCGTTTATCGATCGGATGGCCAGGATATGTCGTTCGCTGAGGTGCTCCAACGCGAGATGGGTAGAATTCGCGAGCTTTCGTCTGGAGGGTTTGGCCTAGAAGTTGTGCGAGTCCTTAGAGAAAGGCTGAGCCACAGGTCTTTCTCTTATGACCTAGGGTGAGTTCGTGACGGTGTTTCTTGCCCGTTTTCTTCAGCAGAGCGTTAGGGATGCTCGAGCGCGCAGTTTCGAGTCGTTATGCCAGACTCTGGGTATGACGGTAGCTGAGTACGATGTGCAGTTTACAGAGCTGTCTGTGTATGCTCCGTATTTGGTAGCTACTGAGGAGATGCGGGTCAAGAGGTTTGTTCGAGGCCTGCTTACCCAGTTGTTCCTCGCTATCAGCGTACAGCATTGTGACACGTATGCAGCAGCGTTGGACGCAGCCATATTGGTTGAGGAGCATCTTTCTGAGACGTCGGTTGTTCCGGAACCGAAGAGGGTTCGTATTGGTGTATCAGCACAGAGACAGACATTTGGACGCCATGACGGATTTTGTTCAGGTACCGAGGATAGTAAAGGCTTGGGATGAGGCCAGTTATTTGGCTCTTATCTCCAGGAGAGTTAGCAGTCGTCGGTAGGATGTTTTGGGTGCGGCAGTCCCCATCATCGCATCAGAGATTGTACCGCGATGAGATAGAGAGAGGCAGCGGTTCCATATGTTACCTTACCACCTTCTCCACCTGGGAGAGAGTTGTCTCTTATGCCTGTTGTTGCCCCGCGTCAGACTTATGCTCAGAGAGGTCGTGGTCGCAGTGGTTTTGTTCAGAGAGGACGGGGTGGAGGAGGCAGAGGTCAGCCAGTCGCCGGTAGAGGACAGGCTCGGGTGTTTGCCTTGACTCATCAGGACGCGCAGGCGTCCAATGCAGTGGTTTCAGGTACTCTTTCTGTATGTTCTTTTGATGCACATGTTTTGTTTGATCTGGGATCTATGCACTCGTATGTTTTTACACACTTCGTGCCGAGGTTGGGCCGAGAGTCGTGTTTACTAGATCGGCCGCTTGTTGTGATTACTCCTGTTGGTGATTCTTTTGTTGCGCGACACGTGTTTCAGTCGTATGCCGTTTGGATTGAAGATAGAGATTCATCCATCGATTTGATCCTTCTAGATATGTTGGACTTCGACGTTCTCCATGGCATGGACTGGTTAGCTGCTTGCTATGCATCTGTGGACTGCCGTGAGAAGACAGTCAGTTTTAGTTTTCCGGGCGAATCTGTTCGGGTTGTGCAGGGGGACCGTGGTACCTCCCCTCACAGTTTGATTTCAGCCCTTTGCGCTATTCTGCTTTTGAGGAGAGGATGCCGGGTATTCTTGGCTTTCATTCGAGATACTGGAGCCACAGTATTGTTGTTGGACCGGGTTCCTATCGTGCGAGAGTTTCCCGACATTTTTCCCGATGAGTTACCTGGTTTGCCGCCAGAGCGCGATATTTAGTTTTGCATTGATTTGATTCCCGGCGCGGGCCTATTTCTATACCGCCTTATCGGATGGCTCTGGTGGAGCTTAAAGAACTTAAAGATCAATTGCAAGAATTGCTTGATAGGGGACTTGTGCGTCCGAGTATTTCGCCTTGGGAAGCTCCTGTTCTGTTCGTCAAGAAGAAGGACGGCAGTTTGAGATTGTGTATTGATTATCGTCAATTAAACCGAGTTATGGTGCGGAATAGGTATCCTTTATCTTGCATTGATGATTTGTTTGATCAGCTCCAGGGTGTGAAATATTTTTCTAAGATTGATTAGCGTTCGGGTTATCATCAGTTGCGGGTTCAGAATGATGACATTCCGAAGACTTCTTTTCGTACACGCTACGGACATTATGAGTTTTTGGTGATGTCTTTCGGACTCACCAATGCCCCAGCAGCGTTCATGGATCTGATGAACCGGATTTTCAGGCCGTTCCTCGACCGGTTTATTATTGTGTTTATTGATGACATTCTGGTTTATTCCAAGAGTCGAAAAGAGCATGAGCAGCACTTGAGAATTGCTTTGCAGATATTGAGAGAGCACCAGCTGTATGCCAAATTCTCAAAGTACGCAGTTTGGCTTGATAGAGTTGACTTCTTGGGTCATGTGGTGACGGAAGACGGTATTCGTGTGGACCCGAGAAAGATCGAGGCTGTACAGTTTTGGCCCAGACCTGTATCTGTGACAGAGGACCGCAGCTTTTTGGGCTTAGCTGGTTATTACCGCCGCTTCATGCAGGATTTCTCAAGTATCGCTACACTGCTGACCGGACTGACCCGGAAGGGGGTTCTTTTTCTTTGGACCAATGTGTGTGAGCAGAGTTTTCAGCAGTTGAAGACTCGGTTGAGGACTGCACCAGTTCTATCTTTTCCTTCTGGATCGGGTGGTTTTGTCGTTTACTGTGATGCTTCTCGAGTGGGGCTCGGTTGTGTACTGATGTAGCATGATAGAGTGATTGCTTATGCTTCTAGGAAGCTGAAGAAGCACGAGCAGAATTACCCCACTCACGATCTTGAGATGGCCGCGGTGGTCTTTGCGCTGAAGATTTGGAGACACTATTGTATGGGGAGTCGTGTCTGATTTTCACGGACCACAAGAGCTTGAAGTACATCTTCCAGCAGCGGGACCTGAATCTGAGACAGCACCATTGGATGGAGCTTGTGAAGGATTATGATTGTGAGATCCTTTGTCACCCAGGCAAGGCGAATGTGGCAGCTGATGTTTTGAGTCGTAGGCCCGGGGGTAGCTTGTCCCAGTTGAGCGCAGTTCAGAGACAGTCTTCTGCAGATTGGCAGATCTTGTGCGATGGTAGAGTAAATTTTGAGTTCACTTCCACTAGGGGACAGCTTGCTCATGTCCGCGTCCGTCCGCTTCTACTTGATCGTATCCGTGAGGCGCAGCCCAATGATGCCCGTTTGTCTGAGATTCTTGAGCTTGTCGGAGTTCTTGAGTGATGACCAGGGTGTGCTACATTACGGGGCTCGCTTGTGTGTACCAGATACCAATGGGTTGAGATGCGAGATCCTAGAGCAGGCACATCAGTCAGCCTTTAGTGTTCATCCAGGTTCTACCAAGATGTACCGTGACTTGAGAGACATTTACTGGTGGGAAGGGATGAAGTGCGATGTTTCTGACTTCGTTTCGAGGTGCCTGACTTGTCAGCAAGTCAAGGTTGAGCATCAGAGACCGGATGGAGAGTTGCAGCCTTTACCCATTCCTGAGTGGAAATGGGAGCAGATTTCCATGGACTTTGTTGTGGGTCTACCCAGGGCCAGTCGGGGGTATGACTCCATTTGGGTGATTGTTAACCGGTTGACGAAAGCGGCTCACTTCCTTCCAGTGAAGACCACTTTCGGTTATGCTCAGTATGCTCAGTTGTATATAGATGAGATTATGCATTTGCACGGTGTTCCCACATGCATCGTATCCGACAGAGGCACCCAGTTTACTAGCCGTCTTTGGCAGAAGCTTCAGGAAGCTTTGGTTACCCGGTTGAGTTTTAGTACCGCTTTCTATCCGTAGACCGATGGTCAGTCAGAGCGGACTATACAGACTCTGGAGGATATGCTTCGTGCGTGTGTGCTTAATTTTGGTGGCAGTTGGGATCGTCGCTTGCCGTTAATTGGGTTCTCCTACAACAATAGCTTTCAGGAGACTATTCAGATGGCACCTTTTGAGGTTTTGTATGGTAGGAAGTGTCGATCGCCAGTCTGTTGAACCGAACTTAGCAAGAGTAGGGTTTTGGTACCCCAGCTAGTTCAGGAGACTATGGAGAAGATCCAGCTGATTCAGGACAGGATGAGAGCAGCCCAGTGCAGACAGAAGTCTTATCCCGACCGTCGTCGTCGCAGACTTGAGTTCGCAGTGGGGAATCATGTATTCCTGCAGATTTCTCCAATGAAGGGCGTTATGAGATTTGGGAAAAAGGGGAATCTCAGTCCCAGATTTGTAGGTCTTTTCGAGATCCTTGAGCGAGTTGGTACTGTTGCCTATCGTTTGGCACTCCCACCCAGTTTTCCGGATGTTCACCCCGTATTCCATGTGTTGATGCTTCGTAGATACCTTCATGATCCTTCTCACATGATTCAGCACCAGACCGTTCAGCTTGAGCGCGATCTTTCGTTCACTGAGCAGCCGGTAGTTATATTGGATCGGCAGGTGAAGAAATTTTGATCAAAGGTCTTGCCATCTGTGAAGGTTCTTTAGCGTTGCTCGAATAGTGAGGAGATCACTTGGAAGGCCGAGAGCGAGATGCGGAAGAAATTCCCTCATCTCTTTGAAGGTACGCATAGTAAGAATTTTAAATTCGGGGACGAATTTCTTTAGGGGGGAGATTGTAACACCTTAGAATGCGATTAGTGTTAATTAAGCGATAATGCGGGGTTTTAAGGAAAAGTTTACCAAATCAGTTTTCTCACATTTTATAACAATTAATTAATATTTTATTATTATTTGTTATGGATTGCACACACTTGTGCATGTTAATGTGAGATTTAGTTAGTGTTAATCTTGTTAAGTGGCCATGACACCTTAAGCTAATCCATGCCTTGATTTAAGCTTGCCTTAGATATTTTGTGAGAGAGATATTTCCTTATTTTGGCTTGAAGGAGGTGGCTAGGTGAGTCATGGAGGCATTAATGTAGCATTGATGAGGAGAGGGAGAGAGTAAGTGTAAGGTTTAAGCTCACCCTACACTCACCCTCTCATCATTATTTCCCTCACTCTCTCATACCTATCTCTTCTCAATTATTTATTCATCTCCTCTAACCTCAAACTGAAACCCTCACTATCTCTTCACAAATCCTTGCAAAACTTCATTAAACACCATGAAAACACTTCACATGTCTTGATTTAGCCACTAAGTTGCCTTGGAGCTTGGAAAGATTGGATTTTTGAGCAAGAGTGGCTAGGTAATGACCTCTAACTGATAATTATGTGTTTATATTGTTGTGTTGCCTTGTAGTTGTGGTTTAGAACACTAAAGGTATAGTTTTGTGCATATATCGTATTTTTAGTGTCATATTGGAGTCTCTGTAATCTGCTATGACCTGGAATTTTTACTGTAAAATCTAGCAATGTAGTAGTGTTGTACCAGTGACCTTGAGTATACACCTGAAGCACGAACCCAACCTAGGCGGTTTTGGCCGGCGACAATGAAGGGAAATCCAGCGACCTCGGCTTTTTAGTGGAGTTGGGGCTTGGGTTTTGTAGGGTAGCTGTCTGCAGTTGTTTAGAGGTGTTTGGTACCATTTGATTTTTAGGTTTTGACAGTATGCAAAATCTGGAATCACTTTTCTACAATCTAGTGTTTTGAATACGCGTGTTACGTTATCCGACACGGTTCGTGATCTTTTAGAGTTGCTGCACTTGCGTTGGATTCGGAGTGTCGCCACACACGTTAGCCATTGTCACGTCCCGCTTCCCAAAATACGGAATACGAGGGGTTGACAAGGCCAGCCATGCTCCTACGGTCAAGGAAAAATCCTGCCGTAGTCACACTTCGGCTTCTAGCACTACGTGGTAATCGGTAATCAATGGATAGGTAATGATAAATGCAGTCACTAAACCAAAACAAATACAAAGAACTAACCAGATAGAGATCAAGAAAGTATAGCTCTGTGTCGCTGATCAAGATGTCCGCAATATCCTCGAGGTGTGTCAGGTCCTGGTCCGAGCTAGATCCACTTCTCACTCTGAGCATGCATACTCAGGTCGTCAGAGCGACACAATAGCGATAAATATAAATACTTGTGTAACAAGTGTAATAAATTATGAATATGAAACAATAAGCATGAAGTGATGATATGACTATGAAGGAGCCAATACAGGTAAACAGTAAAGCGGGTAAACAGTATGGCAGGTATATTGAATCAGTAATCAACGCATGTCACTAAACCTATTAGTCTCTAAGTCTCACTGTCCAGGTCGCTGAACCTATCGTCAGTCCAAGTGTGAGAGTCAACCACTCGTGAGTATCCCCCACCCAAGGGTAGGACCCAAGGATAAAGGAACACGAGCCCGAGTCGTTTGCTAATAATCAGTAATATCACCCATATATCTCCAGAATCGCTGTATGTGCCGGCAATGGGACTCCCGAGATTCCGTTGAACTCACACTCAAACTACCCCACACCCCATGGTCTACATCAAACACCAACCATCAACTCAAATACTAGTCGGTCCATGACAAGTCTACGCGAGAACTGAAGACATGATCTCCATCAAGTATGTCTCGACTGGTACCCAAGGTAAATGGACAGTATTTGGTGCCTTACCTATAACACTAATATAAGTGCTTCTATAATCGTCCCATACCAATTACAGTCACACTTATACATGTCCCATAGACGTCGACAATGCAATAAATCAATCGGGTCCGCGGATTGTGTATAAGTACGCATCACCTTCACTTATTCATTCACACTTTAACACTAACGTACTTGCCACAATCCGAACACTAATACCTAACACTACGTAATGCACACAATCGCTAGGTTACCAATGCAATGACATCTACATGATATGGTGAGAATTCAATAATTACGATATGAATAGAATATCATCAGTCAGTGTCCTACCACTTGCATAATTCACAATAAATCATACATGCAAAATTAAACGAAACAATGTAAAAGGGGTAAGCAGTATGTTTAACTATATATCCATAAAAATTGGTTTCACATCAATCGGGTTTCAGGTTTGCTAGATATGGCCATTTCAATTTAAGTGTTCACTGCTGGAAATCCTATTTCAGAATTGGAAGTCCGTTTCGTAACACATTTTACTTCCAGTTGGGATCAAAATTAGGCGACACTATAGTTGAACAATGTTTAGGTTTTACAGCTAGGTTTCCACCTCAATTGGCAGATCAGTGATATCCTATATCAACAGGATGTTATGGTCAGGTTAAGATTGATGTGTAAAATCTGTCATTGCAGAATTCAGCAGAACATATCGACATTATAAAACGTGTTAAAAATACCATATAGTTGAGGAATCCAGTGAGAATAGTGGGATAAGGAATCTAACTCAATTTTCTTCGTAACGATATAGGGTTCCGCACATTTCCGCATTTGAGCAAGGAAAAACAGTGAGTCAAAAACAAGGGTTATCTGGAATTACTTCTCTGGACTGCAGTCCAGAATCATAATTCTACACAATTTTCTCTATCAAAACTGGTTCAAATTTTGGTATCATAAATAAGGTTCTATAGATTATTCTGTTGTCTTCAATACGAGCCATGGAACACCAAAATCCGATTCATAAACGATTTAACGTGAATTTAACGGTCTAGCATGTTCAGAAAATTCAGATTTCGCACCGACTATCGGGAGTAGCATCACATAGGTGAAACGACCGTGGTTTCCAACTAAATTTCTACAGCATATCGGTAAAAAATAGGCGGGTTTAATGATCATAATTTCCGCCATTTAAAGATAAGTTTTCATTTAAAGTTTCATACCGAACACTTGTATTCATTGGCGCGCACGAAACGTATGTATACGATATTAACTCTAAACTGGATTAAATACGAACTAATAGCATGAAACAAGTAATATACTTGCCTGGCGATGTGTCGACAATGGTACGGCATCGGCAATGACACAATCGCTTCATGAACACGGCAGAGGTATAGCCTTGTCGGAGCTTGATTTTTGGACTCGACGGCTTGGTGGTGCGACGGACCCGCGCTGGTGTTGCGACGATTACAGCCTTGAAGACGATGACGGACACAGGAACTGAAGCCACGGCTTTTATGGCGACGGCTGAAATAGCGGCGATTGACGATAGATGCAAGTGTTCGATGAAATGACTAGTGCTTGATTTGAAACTTGGGCTAGCCTCAAGGCTTGGACTCGGCTGGAGGTGGTGGCGATGGAGCTCGGGGCTTGAGTTTGCGAACAGAGGGAGGCGGTATCGCACTTGGTGTAGGCGTCGGTTGCCGGTGGGGAGCGGGCACGGTGTCGTTGACAATGTCACTGGCGGCAAGGGAGGAGCTCAGGTGCGGGGGTGGGCATGTAGGTAGGCACAAAGCGGTGACGAGGTGGCTTAGGACTATGGTGGTAGCAGTGGTAGTCGGTGTTGTATACTTGGCTTGGAGGAGATTCGTCGACGTTGGTGGAGAAGACGAGGAGGCGCCGGTGGTGATGGTCTCGGGTTGAGGATGGTACAGGCGAGGGAGGTCTCGGCAAGAGGGAGATGGCGCTTGGTGGAGGCGCCGAAGGTCGAAGGTGGAGGTGCGGTCAAGGTGGCGTGTCGAGTTGCCGGAGGAGATGCGCAGTGGTGGTTGAGAGGTGAGCCGGAGATGGTGCTGGGTTAGTGTCTCCTGCGATGGAAAGAGGTGCCGGTAGCACTGTCATCGTGAAGGCATGGATGAGAGAGGGTCGTCGGCGTCAATGGCGGCTGCTCGATGGTCGGAGGTAGCTCCGGTGAGGTGAGCTCGGTGAGGGCTGAGATTCTGGAGGAGGTAACTGGGCTCGGAGGTGGTAAGGTCGAGGGCCCGATGGTGTTGGAAATGGGTTCGGCGGTTGGAGGTGATGGTGGTGAGGAGGCGAGTGGCTGCAACGTCGAGGCTCAGGTGATGCAGAGGGGGTGAGGTCGAGGGAGTGGGCGAGCGCGCGCGTGAGGTCGTGGGCCGAGGAGTGGGGGTCGATGTCGTGACGAGGGGGGCGTAGGAACGAGCGCGACGACGTGGGAGAGAAGGAAGAAGCGGGAAACAGGAAATGGGGAGAAAGAAACGGGTCGGGTCGGGTCGGTAGGGCTGGGCCGAGGTTCTTGGGCTTGGCTCAGAAATTAAATAAAATGAGAGATAGAGGAGGAAGTGGGCTGGGCTGGGAAAAAGGAAATGGAATAATAAAAGGGAAATAAGCAATAGGGTTTGAGGATTTAGTAGTGAGGTTGAAAATTACATGAAAATTTATTTAGACATTAAAATAGGAGTGGGAAAATAACTTGGAAAAATAGAATTTAATTGGAAAATGCAATAGGAGGAATATATGGCAAACGTTTGGAAAATACAGGAAATAAATTCGGAAATATACAAGATTTTTACCCACAAGATACCGGGTATTATATCATACCCCGTTTATATAAAATTTCCTCATCGAAATTAAAATAACGATAAGCTATAAAGTGTAATGCGAAAAGCCACAAAATTAAACACTAACATATGGTGATTTATTTAAAAGCAGCTAGATAAAATTCAAGGTCTATATACGTATAAGAAATAACATAACTAAAAGAATAGGCCTAAGTAAGTAAAAGGCATAACCATCTATTATCATAAACTATATGCACAATACCGGAAATGAAGTAACAATAATAAACAATAGTGAAGAAATTGCCGATAGGTCAAAATATTTTATAATAAATATACCGATCAATCAATTTAAAATAGCTTGAGAAAACCCATATGGTGAAATAAGAACAATAGTACGTCCGGCATATATTTGCGCTACTGAAAATGAGACGAATAGTAAGGTATTCAGAATAAATAAACGGAAGTAGTTAATAACACGCAATTTTTCGATAAATACAAACTAATGAAAACTAAATTTTCGAATAACGATGTCACTGAATATAATCGTAGTAATAAGGAATAGCACTAAAATGTATAGGGGCTAGCCGGGGTATGGATTTCAGTGGAATACGTCCCATTCAAAAAGGTCGGAAAGTGGTACTCTTAATCTGAATGTTGAAGAGGCTGGGGTCAGGTCAGTACGAGGTGCAAGGGTGAATATTAATGAATCTTAGAATGGAAAGAAATTTATTAGGGAGGGAAAATAGTCAATTCATCATGCGAATCAAATCTCAAAAGATCAGTGAACTCAGAAACTGTATTATTCCAGAAAGCATTCTTGAAAGATAAAAGGTGGTCCTAAGCTATACATAGATTTATTTGGCCAGAGGAAACAGAAGATAAATTGCGTCAGTCGCGGTTATGGAAGTTCAGCAGGTTACGGTAAGCTCGCGCTAAGACAGGGGCATCCATTTCCATAGCGCCTCGCAGAGATTGCCACTGGAGGTTCTCCTACCACAGGGTTTTCTTCTTCTGGTCCTTCTTCCTCGGCTAGAGCTTCTTCATCGTGGTATGCTTCCACGTGATTCACCTCTTCTGGATCTTCTTCCACGGGGTTTCCTTCTACTGGATTCTCTTCAGGGTCTTTCTCTCCTGGATTTTCTCCTACCAGGTCTTCCTTGGAATCTTCCTCTATCGGGTCCTCTTCGGGGTCCTCTTCTTCGTTGTCAGAGTCGCTAATCATGTCGACTGCTGGGGCTGCGACTCCCTCGCCCTCGGAATCGTTGTTGCCGAAAATAAACTGTGGGCCATCGGTTTCGTCATCTGAACTCACCAGTATGCAGTCCAAGGAAAAGCGGGACCGAGTGTCCTCATCGATAAGCGGAACTGCTCCAGGATTAGCCATGGCCTCAAAAGGAAGTGTCATGATCAGACAGTGGAACACACCAAGAAAATAACCAAGGATATGGGGCACAAGGAACAAATACGGTAGGTAAGGACTGAAAATCAGAATTTAGAATACCGATACAACAAGCAGTATAAGGAAAATGAGTGGCAAGGGGACGATACATACATCACAACTCAAACTTTATTGCATTCAAACTAATAGCCTCAACGGATACATGATCTTAAACGAAAGGAACCATTTACTAAAGAGTGACAATATTTTATTGAAAGCAGAAAAGGTGATAATTCTTCTTTGATATCTAAACTGCTGCATTCTCGTCAAGCGAATGGAATCCTGCGCTGGGCCTGTACTATCCTTGAAGCTCGAACAACGAAATAACCAAGTCACTTAGCAGGAGCGGAGAGTGTGGACGAATCTCCTCCTTGTAGCTCCTTCCTTCGAGGGCAACCATTGATAAGATGTTCGTTGGATCTGCAAATCAGGCACTGCCCTTTGGCGCTGCGATAGTCTTTCTGAAGGTGTCCTGGTTTCTTACAGTATCCACAACATTGAGTCCTCCGCCGCTTCCGTTGCTGAGGAACAAGTGGGTGCTTCATCTTCACCTCTTTTCCTTGTTTAACAGGGATTCCCTCACGATTGGAGGCTTCCGCTGGTGCCTGAGTCATCTTCCTTCTTAATCCTTCAGCTAACAGGTCGTTCGTTCGCTCTTGGGCTTCCTTCAAACCTTGCAGTACATTCAAAATCTCGACGGTCTGATTTTAGGGAGTGGAGATAGAAGAAGAGTCGTTGGAAGACATAGTCCTGAAACAAAAATTTTAGGACGGCATAAGGTACAAGCTGTAAGAATCAAAATACAATATAGATTAGGCAGGGAAACAAGAATATCGGGTGAGGTGAAATATCAAACGAGTGGAAATCAAATGTAGAACTCCAAGTCACTCAAATAGAGTACAGTATTGTAACTATGCTGCAGTTCATAATTACAATCACGTAACTCTACTAAGTCACCCAAAACTCTAGCGGATGGATCAAAATATGTAGTAGAACACACTATGTGAGTGAAGATCAAAGATAACGAGTTCACAATCTAGACCGAAGGACGTCTTAGATTGTCAAGCCCTACACGGAAACTGCAATCCCAATCGAAGCAAAACCTGGCTATGATACCAACAAAACTATGTCACACCCCGCTTCCAAAAATACGGAATAGGAGGGGTTGACAAGGCCAGCCATGCTCCTACGGTCAAGGAAAAATCCTACCGTAGTCACACTTCGGCTTCTAGCACTACGTGGTAATCGGTAATCAATGCATAGGTAATGAGAAATGCAGTCACTAAACCAAAACAAATACAAAGAACTAACCAGATAGAGATCAAGAAAGTATAACTCTGGGTCGCTGATCAAGATGTCCGCAATATCCTCGAGGTACGTTAGGTCCTGGTCCGAGCTAGATCCACTTCTCACTCTGAGCATGCATACTCAGGTCGTCAGAGCGACACAATAGCGATAAATATAAATACATGTGTAACAAGTGTAATAAATGATGAATATGAAACAATAAGCATGAAGTGATGATATGACTATGAAGGAGCCAGTACAGGTAAACAGTAAAGCGGGTAAACAGTATGGCAGGTATATTGAATCAGTAATCAATACATGTCACTAAACCTATCAATCTCTAAGTCTCACTGTTCAGGTCGCTAAATCTATCGTCAGTCCAAGTGTGAGAGTCAACCACTCGTGAGTATCCTCCACCCAAGGGCAGGACCTAAGGACAAGGGAACATGGGCCCGAGTCCCTAGCTAATAATCAGTAATATCACCCATATATCTCCAGAATCGCTGTATGTTCCGGCAATGGGACTCCCGAGATTCCGTTGAACTCACACTCAAACTACCCCATACCCCGTGGTTTACATCAAACACCAACCATCAACTCAAATACTAGTCGGTCCATGACAAGTCTACGCGAGAACTGAAGACATGATCTCCATCAAGCATGTCTCGACTGGTACCCAAGGTAAATGGACAGTGTTTGGTGCCTTACCTATGACACTAATATAAGTGCTTCCATAATCGTCCCATACCAATTATAGTCACACTTGTACATGTCCCATAGACGTTGACAATGCAATAAATCAATTGGGTCCGCGGATTGTGTACAAATACGTATCACCTTCACTTATTCATTCACACTTTAACACTTACATACTTACCATAATCCGAACACTAATACCTAACACTGGGTAATGCACACGATCGCTAGGTTACCAATGCAATGACATCTACATGATATGGTGAGAATTCAATAATTACGATATGAATAGAAAATCATCAGTCAGTGTCTTACCACTTGCATAATTCATAATAAATCATACATGCAAAATTAAACGAAACAATATAAAAGAGGTAATCAATATGTTTAACTATCTATCCATCAAAATTGGTTTCGCGTCAATCGGGTTTCAGGTTTCCTAGATATGGCCATTTCAATTTAAGTGTTCACTGCTGGAAATCCGATTTCAGAATTGGAAGTCCGTTTCGTAACACATTTTACTCTCAGTTAGGATCAAAATTAGTCGACTCTATAGTTGAAAAATGTTTAGGTTTTACAGTTAGGTTTCCACCTCAATTGGTGGATCAGTGATATCCTATATCAACAGGATGTTATGGTCAGGTTAAGGTTGATGTGTAAAATCTGTCGCTGCAGAATTCAGCAGAACATATCGACATTATAAAATGTGTTAAAAATATCATACAGTTGAGGAATCCAGTGACACCAGTGGGATAAGAAATCTAACTCAATTTTATTCCTAACGATATAGGTTTACGCACATTTCCGCATTTGAACAGGGAAAAACAGTGAGTCAAAAACAAGGGTTATCTGGAATTACTTCTCTGGACTGCAGTCCAGAATTGTAATTCTCCACAATTTTCTCTATCAAAACTGGTTCAAATTTTGGTACCAAAAATAAGGTTCTGTAGATTATTCTGTTGGCTTCTATACGATCCATGGAATGCCAAAATCCAATTCATAAAAGATTTAACGTGAATTTAACGGTCTAGCATGTTCAGGAAATTTAGATTTCGCACCGACTATCGGGAGCAGCATCACATAGGTGAAACGACCGTGGTTTCCAACTAAATTTCTACAGCATATCGGTAAACAATAGGTGGGTTTAATGATCACAATTTCCTCCATTTAAAGATAAGTTTTCATTTAAAGTTTCATACCAAACACTTATATTCATTGGCACGCACGAAACGTGGATTAAATACGAACTAGTAGCATGAAGCAAGTAATATACTTGCCTGGCGATGCGTCGACGACGGTACGGCAGCGGCAACGGCATGATCGCTTCATGCACAAGGCAGAGGTATATCCTTATCGGAGCTTGATTTTTGGACTCGACGGCTCAGTGGTGCGACGGACGCGCGCTGGCGTTGCGACGATTACAGCCTTGACGATGACGACGAACACAGGGACTGAAGCCACAGCTTTTACGGCGATGAAGACGGCTGAAATAGCGGCGATTGACGACAGATGCAAGTGTTCGATGATATGACTAGTGCTTGATTTGAAGCTTGGGCTAGCCTCAAGGCTTGGACTCGGCTGGAGGTGGCGGCGATGGAGCTTGGGGCTTGAGTTTGCGAAGAGAGGGAGGTAGTATCGCACTTGGTATAGGCATCGGTTGCCGGCGGGGAGCGGGCATGGTGTCGTTGACAAGGTCACCGGAGGTAAGGGAGGAGCTTGGGTGCGGGGGTAGGCATGTAGGTAGGCACAAAGCAGTGACAAGGTGGCTTAGGACTATGGCGGTAGCAGTGGTAGTCGGTGTTGTATACTCAGCTTGGAGGAGATTCGTCGACGTTGGTGGAGAAGACGAGGAGGCGCCGGTGGTGATGGTATCAGGTTGAGGATGGTACAGGCGAGGGAGGTCTCGGCGAGAGGGAGATGGCGCTTGGTAGAGGCGCCAAAGGTCGAAGGCAGAGGTGCGGTCAAGGTGGCATGTCGAGTTGCTGGAGGAGATGCGCAGTGGTGGTTGAGAGGTGAGCTGGAGATGGTGCTGGGTTAGTGTCTCCTGCGATGGAAAGAGGTGCCGGTAGCACTGTCATCATGAAGGCATGGATGAGAAGGGGTCGTCGGCGTTAATGGCGGCTGCTCGATGGTCAGAGGTGGCTCCGGTGAGGTGAGCTCGGTGAGGGCTGAGATTCTGGAGGAGGTAACTGGGCTCGGAGGTGGTAAGGTCGAGGGCCCGATGGTGTTGGAAATGGGTTTGGCAGTTGGAGGTGATGGTGGTGAGGAGGCGAGTGGCTGCTACGTCGAGCTTCAGGTGATGCAGAGGGGGTGGAGTCGAGGGAGTGGGCGAGAGCGTGTGTGAGGTCGTGGGCCGAGAAGTGGGGGACGAGGTCGCGATGAGGGGGGCGTGGGAACAAGCGCGATGACGTGGGAGAGAAGGAAGAAGCAGGAAAAAGGGAAATGGGGAGGAAGAAACGGGTTGGGTCGGGTCGCTAGGGTTGGGCCGGGGTTCTTGGGCTGGGCTCAGAAATTAAATAAAATGAGACATAGAGGAGGATGTGGGCTGGGCTGGGAAAAAAGAAATGGAATAATAAAAGGGAAATAATCAATAGGGTTTGGGTTTAGTAGTGAGGTTGAAGATTACATGAAAATTTATTTAGACATTAAAATAGGAGTGGGAAAATAACTTGGAAAAATAGGATTTAATCGGAAAATGCAATAGGAGGAATATAAGGCAAACGTTTGGAAAATACAGGAAATAAATTCAGAAATATACAAGATTTTTACCCACAAGATACCGGGTATTACAGCCATTTGACGAACACTTGAGAGTTGGTTTGGAGTTGGTGCGTCGGTCAAATATAGTTTGTACGTGACATTGCTCGATTTCTGAGATTTGCCCTTATTATGTTTTGTGTAAATAGGATCGCAGGCGGGGACTTCGAACGCTACGAAGAAAGGGAAGCAGGTGACTGGATTTACCTAGCTCGAGATTGTCGGTGAGTAGATTTAACATCTACGGGAAAATCGCCCGTATGGTGTTAAGCGTCAGGGCTAGATATGATATGATATTAGCTGCATGTTTATATGCACATATAGAGATGGTGCATGAACTTCATTGCATATTATACTTGTTGTGCCTGAACTTGTACCCATTGGACACTGCACTATTATTGACAGTTTATGTTGCACGAGCACTAATTGTATGCTACACACACTGTCAGTAATTGCCATGACACGCACAACACATATACATGTGATATGGTATTGATTTGTGATATTGAGGCATTGATTCTTGTGCGGTTGCGCATATGAAATATAGTTTTGCATGCATACCCACATGCTTACATATATATCTTGCTATAGCCACATGTTCACATTTATATGATGTTGCGTTGGATTTTGGAGAATTGGGAACCACATGATATATTTAATAACTTGATGCATTTAAATAGCGGATTTTCCCTTGATATGCTCATATTACTGTTCTATGTTGCATACATCATATTACATGGATTTACACATTGAGATATGGATTTCATGTGATTTTTTGGATATGAGAACCGCGGGGATATTTCAAGAAATGTGTATTATCTTGAAAACCCGGTTTCTCTTGATATGATATTTCAGTGCATCCACCATGAGTTTCTCGGTTCTGAGACTTGTGTTAGATACCCTATTCGAGGAGAAGTAGGCACCGTCTGTGGGTAGATGGTGGACCTGGTTAGGTACCCGGGGACAAGAAAACTCGTATTGTTAGGCGGTGAGCCCGGCGGAGGGAGTACTATCTACCGGTGATAGTATTTGGACTCGGTGGAGATCTGGAGGATACCGACCGGAGTTATGAGTTGGACATGGACCGACCGTTCTACCGTAGCCCGAGGGCCGATCCGGGCAGACAGAGCCCATGATATGAGTATTTACGTGTCGATATTGGACACTAGTTTTCATGATGTTTTCGAGTGTCGATATTGGACTCTCAGGTTCCATGAGACTTACAGGATATGAGGGCCGATCTAAGGATGCGGTGCCTGAGGATTTTAGGATTTGAGGTGTCGTTGATAGACACCAGGGTTTTTCCATGCTGATGATTATGCATGAGGTTTATATTTATCCCACACTCAGGATTTATTTGTTATGCATTTGATTCATGTAGATGTGGTACCCTGGTGGTGTACCTTGATCATGATTGTTGCATATCCATATTCCCATACTTATGCTATCAGATTACATGTGATAGATTATCGCTGTTCGTGCATACTTGTGATTACAATATGATGTTATTTACTATTCAGGAGTTGGCAACTCACCCCGTTGTGCCACAGTGTTTTGCAGGTCTGACCCTCAGAGTAGTCGCGGCAGGGCGCCTTATTATCTCTACTTTTGCGGATACCGCTATAGTTGGCTGTGAGGCCTTTTGCTATAGGTGGGTTTGCGGTTATCCGATAATTTACATTGTATACCTCTTGTATCTAGTACCCTCCATCTACCACCTTCATGTATTGACTTAGAGACGAGTTGTGAGGATCGATGTTGTATATTCTTATGACTCTGGTTGTCGTGCTCGTGTGAGACGGCCTTTGTTTTATGTTGATTATTGTCTCATTTCTTCGCTACGGCGTCGTATATCTGTTGTGGTGGTTGTTTCCGCCTTGGGGCGAAATTTGCACCCGTTTGGGGATGCTTTGCTTATATCTTATGTTTGTACCTGTTTCGGGGCTAGCTTTTACAAAGAAGGTGCTGCCGAAATTTTTATGAAAACAAACTTAAGCTTTAAGTTATTGCTTGAGATTTTAAAAGTGTTTCTAGCCTTTACTTCTTGTACCGGTTTAGATTGATGGGTTTCGGTTTACTTAAATTGCGTTACGCCTGTTGACGTTACGTAGTCCAAGTGCCGACCATGTGCCTAACTTGGGTCGTGACAGAAGGTCATCGGAGGAATCTTGCACCAACCTTCAAGTGGAGCCTAGTGGAGTTGTGTGGACTACTACCCGGAGCTTTAGAAGAGAAGGACACGGTTTACAAAGATTGTTACCCCCTTTCCTTCTTATAGTTTTATCATATCGTCATAGTAAAATTATAATATTCTAGTTAGATCATGGCTAGTGTTCATTAGCACCTTGAATTTTTGAAAATTGCATACGTGACGCCCGTTTAAATCCCGTCGCGGTGCTAATAAACACTTTCAATTAGTGGGAGCCCCTGCTCCCTCACGTGGGGGGAGTGGGAGCTCCCCCCCTCACGGGGGGGGGGGCTCCCATTAAGTGGGCTCACATGAGTGGGAGGGAGGCTCACATGAGCTTCCTCCCTCTCACGTGAGTGGGAGGGAGGCTTCCCATCCCTTTTTTTATTTTTAAAATATAAAATAAAATAAATAAAATAAAATAAATATATATAATAAATAAAATAATTTTTAAAAAATGTTTCTTTGAATGATTTAAAAAAAATCATTTTTTCATAAATAGAATAAAAAAAATGAACACGCCCTATTATTAATTTCATAAAAACACACACCAACACATCATATTGATTTCGCATGACCGGTTTGACCCGTCAATCGGAGTTTTTCTCGCTCCAAAACGAGAAGTAATTTACGGCAGCTTAGCTGTAGTTGCCAGAGATTCAGATCCCTACGATCAATAAATCTCGGCCTACCATAGGTAGAGGGAATCTGTATACGCCTAACAAGCGCGCACATTCCCATCTCAATGAGATGACGAAAAACACCCTACAACATGCTTTACATGTGAGCGCTCACGTGTTCAACACGTGGGAGCCCGTATGGGTTTTGTTTATCTGTATTCAGTGCTCATATGTTTTGCATGTGAGCTCTCACGCGTTCAACACGTGGGAGCCCGATCATAGGATTTAATTCTCCATGAAGCCGGCGGTCACGTACTTTGCATGTGAGCGCTCACGTGTTTTGCACATGGGAGGGTTTCATTCCCTCTTCTTTTCTTCTCCTTCTTTTTTTTATAAGGGAACAAATGCCCCCCAGCGTTGCTCTCACATGCCTTGCACGTGAGTGCGACGGTGTCAGCCATACAACTATTGAATCATCTTGGAAAATGATGGAGTCGAACCGATCAAATCATGCCCTATAAATAGAGCCTTTGGCTCTGAAGTGA
The DNA here is from genome assembly GCA_030015575.1 of Agapanthus africanus. Classification (NCBI taxonomy): domain Eukaryota; kingdom Viridiplantae; phylum Streptophyta; class Magnoliopsida; order Asparagales; family Amaryllidaceae; genus Agapanthus; species Agapanthus africanus. The sequence continues at coordinate 447,465,394 of CM057349.1, forward strand.
CTACTGTTTCTTTATCTTCTCCGTTGAGTTTTCTTTTACTTGAGAATTTAATTCTCATTCAGTGCTTAGCTTTCTGCCCTTAAAAGTTCTTTTGAACAAAGCCGACTCTGCCAAAATTTTTAGTAAGAATCATGAACAGAGCTTGACTCTAAACATATTTTGGGCGTTATCGGATTCTAAATCCATTCTAGTATAACGCAGAATCCTGAGCCGGTCTCTTGGTAATCTTAAAAAAGGTTTCTTTTTATGTAGATCATAGATCTTGATGTCCAGATCTAAGGGTTCAAATCGATGGACATTCTTGTGTTTATCATTGATTTTCTTCTCAGGACTTTACCTCGTTGTCAATCTTGACATTTTGGGGATTTTTGGAATTTAATTCCTTTGTTCAACCCATGAGCTTTCCAAGTGGGAACTCTGGGATTTAATCCCACTATTATTTTCTCGTTTGCGGAGCTTATCTCTGATTTGACGTTTTGAAAAGTTTCCCTTATTAGGAATTTTATAAACTTTCTTTTGATGTTCTTGAATATATATATTTTTATTTTTAGGGTTTTAATCCCTATCTCTGGATTTGAATTTTTGTTATTAAAAGGGACCTATTTTTTTGGGATATTGGGAGTTTGACTCCGTCTGCTTATTTAATGAGAATTCTTTTTTATTCCCACAATAGGCACATATTCCTTCGTTAGTGAGCCATCACTTTGATTTCATGGGGTCCACTAGCTTTGGAGCTAGCAGTTCCACAAAATGAACTCACGTTTTTTTGTAGATAGTTCTTTTGTCCTTTTTCAGGTATAATGGCTTCAATTCCTTTCTTCCCTTATACCCGTTCAAAAGTTGCTTCCTTGTAGTCGCTTTCAGATGAGGAAGTGATGGCTATGATCAAGACACATGATAGGAACGAAAAGAGTCTTCTCTTTGGGGGACCTGATACAATCATATCATAAAGGGCCGTCGTAGCTTTACCTGTGGGGAGCCAACAAAGTCTATCCGTTCAATTCAGCATACGGAGCGTGCGTGTATTGCTTATGCGATGGAAGTAGTTAACTGTGTTGGGATGCTAGGCACCTCTATTAGAATTTAAAACGCGGAGGAATGGGTAATTTAAAAATCTAGAGAGCTTTAGAATACCTAAATCAAGAATCAAACCAAACTACTAAAGCTGTCACTAAACTAGTAAGGTAAAAATAAGAGTGGGACTATAACCTTTGTAGCGCGTTAGCCACCTCTCCTTGGACTCCGGCTAGTCTCCATGAAACTCGGAACAAGTTTGCTCAATGATCTCCTCGCCGAAGATGATCCACCTTGAGATAACTCCAACACAAGCTCTAGTTTCAAATCAATCTCATCAAAATGAAGCAACACACTAATTAAACTTGCTAAGAATGATTGGGAGGATATGTAGAATAATTAGCTTACTTAATTTTTCTCTTTCCTTTTTTCTTTCCTCACTTGAAAAAAATCAAGAGAGGAAGCCATGGAGGAGATGAGATAAAGATAAAGATGATAATAGTTAAAGATGAAAATAATTTATATATATTAAAAATGAGTCATCACAAACGACTAACTAAAATGAGTCATCAAATCTAAAACCATCTAAAATATGAGCCATTCTCATTTTAAACAAATGAAAGAATAAAATGGTTCTCATCTCTGCCATATGATTCTTACACACCTATCTGAAATGTATTAACATACAGGAAACAATATTTATATCAAATATAAATATTAATTAAAAGAAGAAAATAATAAAGTGAGCATGATATTAGTTAATATATTAATATATAAATATATAAATATACATTTAATTATTAAATCAACACTTGATTTAATAATTCAGTTATATCATATATATACTGGCTAATATCAATTAACACCCGATTAAAATACGTGTATCAAACACACGTGTTTAATCGAACTCCTGCATATATCTCTATACGTGCCCTACATTGTTTCGCATGTGTGAGAAACTTCTATGCGGGACTCTAAATACTCGACAATACGCTGGCAATAGGTTAGGATCATATTTATAGCCCACAAGCACGTCAGCGGTACTAACTGTTAGTGTATATGCCCTAGAGGCCATTACTGTATCATACTAGCTTGTATATTACTTAATGGAAGCTTGGGATATTCACAGTTGTATATACAATCTTGCTCGAAATGGTAGTATGCTACTTGGTTTGTCTCTGCTTTAATATGTGCATGTGTTTCTTTTAGCATATTGCTGGTATACATATTAGTAGAGCCCTTAGGATCTTTGCTTGATTACCAGCGTTGTGATGGCGCTCGCACTCGTGGGAGCTGGGTAATCTATAAGCACATCCTTATACAGGTCCCTGGTCGTTGGACTATCGAGACAGGGCATCGATACTCCGGAGTAGACTAGCGTATGCGCTTCTCATCCCAGTGTGGGAGACGGTCTGTCCCACAGCCGTTAGTACGTCGTACTTGGGATAGTATGCGGGTGCTCGTTAGGTTACGAGTACACTGGACAGGACTCGTCGGGAACTGTTGGTTGGTAATATACCTATCGTCAGTTATCAGTTCCCAGGTGACATGAGTACAGCTTAGTCCGCTGACTTGACACTGTCACTTCGCCTCGAGTGTGTTCCCACTGCACTTTGATTACTACCCTACCACGGCTCAAAGGAGCTGTGCAAACAGGTAGTTTTTGGGTGCAGTCCCGAAGCACTTGGAGGCAGTGACGGTTAGACAGGATTCGTCTCTCCCGGTATTGGGGGTTGACATCGCGCTGTGTCTAGGAGAGCCATTACACGAGTAGTCCCTGGCCAGGGCAAGCGAGATATACTGGTAGGTTTCCAGTGTTATCTCAGGGTGTTCTGGGCTACACTCCGACACGACTTGTACCGCTATTAGGGGACTGACGTTCACCACCCCCCTAGGCCCGCCATGCGATGTATCAGACGAACAGACCGGACTGTACGGAGACTGTCACATACAGGCTCAGTAGGAGTGCAGATGGGGTTCACCTCGTCAGTCTTCTTATCGACATCTACCTGGGGACCGTTACGTACAGCTAGTGCCGCTTGCGGTCTGTGGTTAAACCCACTGCCAGCGTAGTGTCGAGTCTTTAGAGTCCCACACAGAGAGCTATTCGCCTTTAGGCAAAACGAGTAGAGGTCGCATGGTTTTGCGACAGGGTTCGTTCGCATCCGCGCACTTGTGCACGTTTGCTGTCCGGACAGTTTATACTAGCGGGCTTTGGTTTAAGCCGGATCCTAGTATATGATTTGAGATTGGTTTTTCTCGTTGTGTTCGTGTTCCTCGGATCACGAATGCGGGTGCGTATGCACAGTTGCTTGAGATTGGGGGAGAGGACCTTGTTTAGGGTTAATGGCTTTTGTCATTTTATTAACCCTATTGTTTTTGTGTGGATTATTGTTAATTGATAATTAGCTTAATTATTGTGCATGGTTGTTGTTGACAATTTGACTTCATTGACTTGTTGACCATGTTGACAACTTGACCATAATCATTTCATTTGGAAGATGCTCTTTGATCTTTGCAAAAATTGAAATGATAATGGTCAAGTCATGATTTATCATGACAATTTTCAAGCTAATTATCTAATTAAAATTATCCTCACATATTAGTGAGAATGGCTCACTATTTTCTCATTCTCTCATTCTATTTCTCTCTCTTGCTCATCCTCTCCCTCAAGCTCTCTCCCTCTCATGTGTTGAGAAACAAAAAGCTTGAGAAAAACCCTCTCTTGATCTTCTCTTCTCACTTCTAGGGTTCAAGTCTTAGCATTTCTTGCACTCTAGTTGCTCCTAGCTTGGAGTTGAAGCTAAAGGTGGTGGCTTTCAAGTGGATCTTTCTTTGACGGGAGAAGACAAGCAAGGTGAACTCTTTCTACCATACCTAGGAGCAAGGAGAGAAGGACTAAAGACCAAAGGTATAACCTTTCATCACTTAGCTACTTTGTAGTTAGGGTTAGCTAGTTTATGTTTAGCAAAGATCCTCACAAGCTTAGTCCATGTTGCCTAAGTCATTAAAAATCCGTTTTTTATTATGTTTTCCGCCTCCCGTAAGCACCGGGATGGGCAACACGGACTTACAGTGGTATCAGAGCCTAACTAAACTCAAACTAGCTAGGTAGTAAAGTGTAGCGAAGTTTCGAAACCGAAAAATCCAAAAACCGAACTTTGAAAAACCCTAGTTTCTGTTGAAATTTTTTCTGCTCAAAATAGAAAACTTTATATTTGTAAATTCATCTCAGGGTTTTTTAAAAACACCCACGAAAAACGAGACAGAGAATCATCCAAACCGCCGCGCTTCCGCCGTACGAGGTAGGCTCGTGCCGCGGAAGCGCCGCGGTTTGATGTCTTCACTGCATCGTTTTTCGTGCAGTGTCTTTCTGTATTGTTTTTGGGATTTTTAGGATATATATTATATGCCCAGATTTTCCAGAACTAAAATTTGCTTTTGCGGGCCTATAAATCCGTATTTTTTCGGAACTTCACTACGCTTTAACTACATCGGTTATATCTGTAATGCTTGCATGTATTGAACGTCGGCTAATCGCTATAAGACGATTAGTCGGGGTTATACATGATCTGTGTTTGTTGTTGGTTTGTGGATATGAATGGATTGGATTGTCGCGGGTGAATAGCCGGGTTGGATGTGAGATGAGCGTTGTTTTTCTTTCATTCATTTGTAACATGTAAATTGATGTAATAATATTCTTTGTATGGCCGCACAACCGGGTCGGGGTTGTAGCCGTCATTGTATAATTCTTTTTACTGTTTTTGCTCCTAGGATAGACCCATGGAGGGGGTGCACAAACTACCGGGTATCTCGAAGTGCCGAGTGGCCTACTCACGGTGGTGAGGGAGGTTGCTTCGCTTCGGGTGCTTGGCGGGTAGTTTGCCGCACCCGTAGGGGTCTTGGGTGGGGTATTGGCTATTCACCGCGACCGTGTAATCCGCTTTGCGTTGCAGGCTCGAACGCATTGCGGATTCCTAGTATATCCAATGTATTCATCTGTGATCTGTAATGTCTATCATTGCTATATATTTATATATAATAACTATTTAGGCGTTGCTTATGTTTTACAGCCGCGCTAGCCCAGCCCCGGCTCTGTCGTTAGTTAAGTAACCTAACGGGTGATGACGGGGCCCCGTGGCGAATGCGAATGGCATAAGCGTACGTCATATTTTGGTTGTTTTCTGCAATGGTAGGATTAAATGATGGGACGCATTAAAAGAACTAATGCAAGAAATAAACCAAGTAAAAGTCGATTGGAACACTTTGAAAACCACTCGGTTCTTTTCAAAACTGAACTTTTAAACGCGGAGCTTGAACCACTCCTTTTAAAAGCTATCTCGTTCCATCGATTATATCAAGTTCACTACGTTCACGGTTTCGCCAAAACCATCCGTAGCCCTCCATCATTTCGGTTAAATATTCGGTAGTATTCAAGCTATGTATTTTGACCTCACGCCAAGGCATAGTGATTGGTAGCTACCGGATATTTATCCGTTGCATAGATAGAATGCGTTGATTTGAGACAGTCGTACTGCCGTTTTGGCCTACGTCAAGGGTAGGTACGGGTGGGTTCAAATTAACCAGGATAATGATGGGAAGAACTTGACATGTGACTTATGACATTTTGACCTCACGCCAAGGTCATAAGAGCATGGGGGCAAAAATCCACATCGGGAGTTTCATAAGTACTGAAACTTGCTAGCGTTGCATACCATTTGGAGTGTGATAATTCTGGTAGGATTCCTTCGGTTTTATCACGCGATGATATTTGGATCCCGATCCTACTGTGAGTATATGCTACTCCTCGGGAAAACTCTCACTTAACGATCAATGCTATAAACCTAGTAGGTGCCTAGAAAGGTGTTAGCGGGGCTACGCCCACAGGGAAAAGAGGTTACTTAATTAAGGAACTTCGCGAAAGCGTTGGAAAACCTCCCTCGAAGTACCGACACTGGCCTGGCTGAACGGTTAAGCAAGTATTGTACGGTGAGAATGATCCCGGCTAATCCTTTTCTTTATGGTTTGAGAAGGGATTCGAGAGACAGTGGGAGCCATCCAGTTTAGACAAACTAAAAACCACTCTAAACTTGCAAGAGCATCATGCTAAAGTGTTTCTTTTCTCTCTCCTAATTGCAGCGACCATTCAAGATGACCGGACTTAAGTTACTATTAGATAAAAACATATTGACAGGGCCAAACTACAAAGATTGGCTCAGGAATGTCAAGATGGCTATCACTTATGACAAGCTGGGGTATATACTTACCACCAAAGCTCCCCCTGTCCCAGGTCCCACCTCCAGCGTCGCGGATGTAGAAATCCGTAAGACATGGGAGATAGATTGCGCGAGGGCCAGATGCCTCGTACTAGCCTCGATGGACAACGACCATCAGAGGAGGCACGAGAATATGGACCTAGAGTCCATATTTCTCCATACAAAAGAACTGTATGGAGAGCAGTCTCGTATCGCAAGATACGAAGTGTCGAAGAAGCTCTTTTCGGCAAGGTTGGCCGTCGGATCATCGGTAGCGGACCACGTGCTTAAGATGATCGGCTACATAGAGGAGCTCGCGGACCTTGGGACCACGTTGGAGAATGAACTCTATACCGATTTGATTCTCCAGTCCCTTCCTTCCACTTACGCCCAGTTCATTCTTAACTTCAACATGCAAGGAAAGGAGGTTGAACTTGCCGAGCTTCTGAACATGTTGAGGACTGCTGAGGGCACCCTACAGAAGGGTAGGGAGACATCCACTTTGTTTGTAGGAGGATCTTCCTCTTCTAGGTCCAGGGCGAAAGCCAAGGGCAAGAAGAAGAAAGCCCCCGCCAAACCAAGAGGCGGTGTCGGTAAAGTGGATACGAAGGGAAAGGGTAAAGCAACAAAGGTAGCGGGGAAGCTGGTGGGGAAGGAAGAATGCTTCTATTGTCACAAAAGTGGCCACTGGAAACAAGATTGCAAGGCTTGGAAAGCCAGAACACAGGATTTGAAGCGAGTTGCAGCTTCAGCTTCAGGTGTGTATGTTATTGAAAATTGTCTATCAATAAACTCTACTTCCTGGGTATTGGATACCGGATCAGGATCTCATATCTGTAATTCTTTGCAGGCGTTGAGAAAGCGTAGAGTTTTGAAGGCAGGTGACATGACCCTCAGAGTTGCGAACGGTGCTAGCATGGATGCTGAGGCCGTGGGGGACTATCACCTGGGATTATCAGATGGACACTTTTTGGTTTTGCGTAGTTGTTATTATGTACCAAATGCAACCTGTAATATCATTTCTGTATCTTTATTATCTAAAGAAGGTTATGAATTTGCATTTGTAAGTAATGTAGTGAACATTCACCTTAATCAAGTGTTGATTGGGTCAGGTACATTGAACAACGGTATATACGTTTTAAACCAACCACAGATTTTCAATATCCAGAATACACACAAAAGAAAGTCTCCAGAAATTAATAAAACTTTCTTATGGCATTGTAGACTGGGTCACATCAACGAGAGAAGATTGACTAAGTTACATACTGAAGGATATTTAGATTCGTTCGAATATCAATCGTATGCAACTTGTCAATCCTGTCTCAAAGGAAAGATGACAAAGGCTCCGTTTTCTGGACACGGAGAAAGAGCGAGCGAGCTCTTGGGACTCGTACACAGCGACGTGTGCGGTCTAATGTCTACACATGCGCGAAGCGGTTTTTCTTACTTCATAACTTTTACGGATGATTTCTCAAGATTCGGACATGTCTTCTTAATGAAGCATAAATCCGAAGCTTTTGATAAGTTCCAGGAATATAAGAATGAAGTAGAAAAACAAACAGGCAAAAGTATCAAGATCCTAAGATCGGATCGAGGAGGAGAATACTTAAGTGCCGAATTCCTGAATTACTTAAAAGAGAATGGAATTCTCTCTCAGCTTACTCCTCCATACACTCCGCAACATAACGGTGTATCGGAGAGACGGAACCGAACCCTATTGGATATGGTACGGTCCATGATGAGTAACGCTGAGTTACCGCGATCATTCTGGGGATATGCGCTAGAAACAGCTGCATATCTTTTGAACCGTGTTCCCACTAAGACTGTGCCTACCACACCATATGAGTTATGGAGTGGGAAGAAACCCTATCTTCAATACTTGAAGATTTGGGGATGTCCAGCTTATGTCAAAAAGCAGCATGTGGACAAGCTCGAGGCACGCTCAGTACTGTGCAAGTTTGTGGGATACCCAAAGAACTCCAGGGGGTATCTTTTCTATTACGCAGAGGAACAAAAAGTCCTTGTTTCTCGCAATGCCCACTTTCTAGAACATCAGTTCATAGAAAAAGAAATAAGTGGGAGCGCAATAGAACTGGAAGAAATTCCAGAACCACAAACTACTACTGAAAGTTTAGTGGAACCAGAAGGTTCAAAAGAACAGGACATTCCTATGCCACTCCGCAGGAGTAGTAGGCAGTCTCATCCGCCCGAGAGATACTACGGTTTTCTCATTGACGGGGATAGAGAAGACTGCATCCTGGATTGTGATGAGCCTACTAGCTTCCAGCAAGCCATTCAGAGCGTCGACTCGGTAAAATGGCTGGATGCAATGCGGACCGAGATGGAGTCCATGTACACCAACAAGGTATGGACGTTGGACATTGCTCCAGACGGGGTAAAACCCGTAGGATGCAAGTGGATCTTCAAAAGGAAGATTGGTGTAGATGGACAGGTTGAGACCTATAAAGCTAGACTGGTAGCAAAGGGTTTTCGTCAGCGACCTGGTTTGGACTATGACGAAACCTTTTCTCCAGTAGCTATGCTGAAATCCATTCGGATCCTTCTTGCCATTGCTGCTTTCCACGATTATGAGATTTGGCAGATGGACGTAAAGACAGCTTTTCTAAATGGTCATTTAGAAGAGTGTGTCTATATGGATCAGCCAGAGGGTTTCATTCAGGGTGGGAGCAGCGGAAAGGTGTGCAAGTTGCTCAAGTCCATTTATGGACTCAAGCAGGCATCGCGGAGTTGGAACATCTGTTTTGATGAGACGGTCAAAGAATTTGGCTTTATCAAAAATCCAGATGAACCATGCATCTATTGTAGATTTGTAGCGAGAACTGTAGTATTCCTCGTTTTATACGTGGATGACATTCTCTTAATAGGAAATGACATTCCTATGCTACAATCTGTCAAAGGGTTCTTGTCACACAGGTTCTCCATGAAAGACCTGGGTGATGCCTCCTACATTCTGGGTATCCGGATCTACCGTGACAGATCCAAGAGGATATTAGGACTCTCGCAGTCCAGGTACATCGACACCATACTGAAGAGATTCAGTATGGAAGATTCCAAGCGCGGTAATCTACCGGCTTGTCACGGGATCACCCTCTCAAAAGAGATGTCTCCCAAGACTGATTTGGAGAGGGATCGCATGTCTATTATACCCTACGCTTCTGCGGTAGGCTCTATAATGTATGCGATGTTGTGTACCAGACCAGATGTGGCTTATGCACTGAGTGTGGTAAGCAGGTATCAGTCAAACCCTGGGGAGAAACATTGGATAGCAGTAAAGAACATTCTCAAGTACCTGAGAAGGACTAAGGAGATGTTCTTGGTGTATGGCGGAAAAGACCTGCAGATTGAGGCCTTTGCTGACTCCAGCTTCCAGAGTGACAAGGATGATTCCAAGTCCATGTCGGGTTTTGTCTTTACCCTCAATAGAGGGGCGGTGTGTTGGAAGAGCTCCAAGCAGGAAACCGTTGCTGACTCGACTATGGAAGCGGAATACATCGCTGCATCTGATGCCGCAAAAGAAGCTGTCTGGATGAGGAAGTTCTTGAAAGAACTTCAGGTGGTTCCGTCCATTGTTGACCCAATACCTCTGTATTGCGACAACAACGGGGCTATAGCTTTAGCGAAGGAACCCAGGTCCCATCAGAAATCCAGACACATCTTAAGGCGGTATCACCTGATCAGGGAGATCGTGGATCGCCAGGAGATCGAGGTCCGGAGAGTTGCATCAGAGGATAACACAGCAGATCCATTCACCAAGGCCTTGCCCCAGACTCAGTTCGAGCGGCTGATCGAGATGATAGGTCTTCGATACGCCAGTACATGGCCTTAGTGCAAGTGGGAGATTGTTAGTGTATATGCCCTAGAGGCCATTACTGTATCATACTAGCTTGTATATTACTTAATGGAAGCTTGGGATATTCACAGTTGTATATACAATCTTGCTCGAAATGGTAGTATGCTACTTGGTTTGTCTCTGCTTTAATATGTGCATGTGTTTCTTTTAGCATATTGCTGGTATACATATTAGTAGAGCCCTTAGGATCTTTGCTTGATTACCAGCGTTGTGATGGCGCTCGCACTCGTGGGAGCTGGGTAATCTATAAGCACATCCTTATACAGGTCCCTGGTCGTTGGACTATCGAGACAGGGCATCGATACTCCGGAGTAGACTAGCGTATGCGCTTCTCATCCCAGTGTGGGAGACGGTCTGTCCCACAGCCGTTAGTACGTCGTACTTGGGATAGTATGCGGGTGCTCGTTAGGTTACGAGTACACTGGACAGGACTCGTCGGGAACTGTTGGTTGGTAATATACCTATCGTCAGTTATCAGTTCCCAGGTAACATGAGTACAGCTTAGTCCGCTGACTTGACACTGTCACTTCGCCTCGAGTGTGTTCCCACTGCACTTTGATTACTACCCTACCACGGCTCAAAGGAGCTGTGCAAACAGGTAGTTTTTGGGTGCAGTCCCGAAGCACTTGGAGGCAGTGACGGTTAGACAGGATTCGTCTCTCCCGGTATTGGGGGTTGACATCGCGCTGTGTCTAGGAGAGCCATTACACGAGTAGTCCCTGGCCAGGGCAAGCGAGATATACTGGTAGGTTTCCAGTGTTATCTCAGGGTGTTCTGGGCTACACTCCGACACGACTTGTACCGCTATTAGGGGACTGACGTTCACCGCCCCCCTAGGCCCGCCATGCGATGTATCAGACGAACAGACCGGACTGTACGGAGACTGTCACATACAGGCTCAGTAGGAGTGCAGATGGGGTTCACCTCGTCAGTCTTCTTATCGACATCTACCTGGGGACCGTTACGTACAGCTAGTGCCGCTTGCGGTCTGTGGTTAAACCCACTGCCAGCGTAGTGTCGAGTCTTTAGAGTCCCACACAGAGAGCTATTCGCCTTTAGGCAAAACGAGTAGAGGTCGCATGGTTTTGCGACAGGGTTCGTTCGCATCCGCGCACTTGTGCACGTTTGCTGTCCGGACAGTTTATACTAGCGGGCTTTGGTTTAAGCCGGATCCTAGTATATGATTTGAGATTGGTTTTTCTCGTTGTGTTCGTGTTCCTCGGATCACGAATGCGGGTGCGTATGCACAGTTGCTTGAGATTGGGGGAGAGGACCTTGTTTAGGGTTAATGGCTTTTGTCATTTTATTAACCCTATTGTTTTTGTGTGGATTATTGTTAATTGATAATTAGCTTAATTATTGTGCATGGTTGTTGTTGACAATTTGACTTCATTGACTTGTTGACCATGTTGACAACTTGACCATAATCATTTCATTTGGAAGATGCTCTTTGATCTTTGCAAAAATTGAAATGATAATGGTCAAGTCATGATTTATCATGACAATTTTCAAGCTAATTATCTAATTAAAATTATCCTCACATATTAGTGAGAATGGCTCACTATTTTCTCATTCTCTCATTCTATTTCTCTCTCTTGCTCATCCTCTCCCTCAAGCTCTCTCCCTCTCATGTGTTGAGAAACAAAAAGCTTGAGAAAAACCCTCTCTTGATCTTCTCTTCTCACTTCTAGGGTTCAAGTCTTAGCATTTCTTGCACTCTAGTTGCTCCTAGCTTGGAGTTGAAGCTAAAGGTGGTGGCTTTCAAGTGGATCTTTCTTTGACGGGAGAAGACAAGCAAGGTGAACTCTTTCTACCATACCTAGGAGCAAGGAGAGAAGGACTAAAGACCAAAGGTATAACCTTTCATCACTTAGCTACTTTGTAGTTAGGGTTAGCTAGTTTATGTTTAGCAAAGATCCTCACAAGCTTAGTCCATGTTGCCTAAGTCATTAAAAATCCGTTTTTTATTATGTTTTCCGCCTCCCGTAAGCACCGGGATGGGCAACACGGACTTACACTAACTGTACGTAACGACCACTTAGGTATTGAATGAAAGAAGGTGTAACACCCTAGTACGATTATACGATATTAATTGGTATTTTAAAACTTACTTTATATTTCTTTTATTTTATCTATTTGGGTTGCAATCGATTCAAATAGTAGAGGTAGTTATTCGACCGGGCCCGTATGTCTGAAACCCATTATGGTGCTAGATTGTATCTAATATTTATCGGCAAACTAAATCCATGAGCATATATATATATATATATATATATATATATATATATATATATAGTTTATATGTACATATCTTTTGGTAGCCACAAATTAAGGATAATCTATTTTGGTTAACTGCCATCTGATGGTTAAGCATCCCATATCGTATTTTGGTTTTTTATTTATTATGTTTAGTTCTCGTGATATCTAGATACCAGATATTCATTAGATTTTAGATATATTTATATCCTTTTAAAGCTTAAATTAGCGGTATGAGTTATTTAAATTATATTCTTGTATTTTGATTAAAAAGTTTACGTATATGTATTATTTTTCAAAATATATTTTTGATGAGATTTTGGTTTAGATTGGTTGTAGTTTAATATTATCTATATACTTCAAAAATATAATATATATATCCTAGCTTATAACTTTATATATATATATATATATATTTTATATTAAACAAAAAACTTTCCCTCTCTCTTCCCATCTCTTTCTCTGTCTCTCTCTCTCTCCATTCTCTTTCCCTCCCTCGGCTTTCCCGATCTCATCCCCGAACCCAAACTCATGCCACCGTTATCTGCACCCTTACCTCACCCCCTTCCTCATCTCTTCACCATCGTCTCCTTCTTCCTCATCGTCGTTCTCCCCCCTTCATCTTTACCTTGCAACCATCCCTAACTCCTAGCATCGACCACCTCCTCGCAAATCCAGACCTTAACCCGACCAAGAACCCATCACCGCCATCATCACCATCGACATCTACTTCTTTCTCCCTCTTCACCGGAGCCGACCCCTCTATACACCACTGCCTCTACCTTACCTCTTCTTGCTTTTGATCACAATCCTAACACCACCTCGCCTCAAAACTGATAGCCTTTTCACCGCCGTCCATCTCCTTCAACTAAAGTAACCATCCCTGTTATCGTCGTCGAACCTTTATCGCAGCAGCCCAACACCCAAGGACCCGAGCTCCTACAGTTTTCCAGAGCCAAGTAGCTACTCCAGCACAGTTACTTCGTCGTCGTTGCTCGAGCTTAAGACGAAACCTTGCTTGTATCGGGTCTACAACATTGTAGGTCGGTGTTCAAAACGTGGGTAACCGTTTATCGTCGTGATTTTAACGAACAAGGCAAGTTTTAACTTGCAACATGCTAGTTTACATATACCAGTTTATACATATTTATGATATATACATATAGTTATTATATTGCAAAGTATTACCAATATACAGTTTTATAGAAATAATCCATATTTTTATTACTTAGTTACCATTAACACGTGTATAGTTACAATTTATAAATTGATGCAAAATTACATCTATCAGTAGAATTTACAAACTATTCTAATTGATTAATCGAAGAGTACGAATGGATACGGTTTGATTTATAATAATGAACAAACGTAAAACGTTATTATAAATATGGCTAGATCTATTATACAGTATATAAATAATCGGATCTTACAATTTAAACAATATGCATTAGTTTTTTTGCACAGTGGATTAAATAAATTGTTCATTGATATTCCTTGATTATGATACTCCTGATAATGGTAGTTATTATGAATAGTTTACGCAAGCAAATGTTTCACCCGATTATTACACAATACCTGACATGCATGCGACCTACTATTATTTCTATATTACTTATACCTATTACCTGTATTGGTTACCAATGCCAACAATATTAACTTGTTATCCTGGTTGATCTGACTTGTTGTCTTTCTAGACAAGACATGTTCACGATAATTCCCGTGTTAGCATTAAATAGACATTCTATTTATACCTGACTAGAATATGAAACTTGGGGGAAAAGAGAAAATTAAGAATGAAACTCGATTTGTAACTCAACAGTTCACTTCTTTTCAGAGACTGATCAATCGATACGAGTTTCAGGCTCCAAAATGATGATGCTAACATTATTCATCTATACATGACATTGTTTTACTTTCTAGCGGCACGTCTCGGATTCAGCCCCGAGAATCATGACCCTGGTTCCGGACATGCATGAGATACTATTGAGTTACGATGAGGATTACATTAATAGGTTTCAAATACCGTTAGGATAGATAACCTAGAAACACAGACTTTAGGATACACGTGAGATACCTATAGCTTGCTGTTATATCACCTGTGATTGTTTGTTTATAATTATACATTATTTTGCACATAATATCCTATATAGTTTATTGCTCAGTTATTATTATTATGATATTTATGACACACTGACATCTGGGTTTTGCATGGCCCAGTTCCTTTAACATTATCGCAGGAAGATCGAGAATATTTTGATAAGCAAGCAGAGCAGTGAGGAGCTTTGCTGATTAGTTTAGTGATGTTTACTGTATTTTATTTTCTAGTTATGGTTTAACATTCTGATCCCATAAGAGACATAGTTAGGATATTATTTTTGTTGGATCCTCATTCGTTTCCGTTATTTTCTTATTATTATTTTATTGTGGCAGTTAGACATCTGTTCGTTAGATTTTTATTTACTGTTCTTGATATCTGATTGACAGCCGTAATGTGACTATGGAAGGATTTTTTCTCGCCATAGGTAGCATGGTTGGTTTTTGTCATGTACCGTAATTACATATTTTAGGAAGCAGGGCGTGACAGAAGGTCAACGAGGAAGCCCATCAAGACCCTGCAAAGTCTATCAGTGAAATCACCATGCAGTCTGGTCTTTTCGTCTAAGAGTATTGCATATCGGGTCTAGGGTTTGGAATCCTTCATACCCCAATAACTCGATAAGTCGTGCGACAGAGAATTCATAACCAACCGGAGATACAACTGATAACACTCATCAGTTTATCTCCACTGCGATGGCCATCGACTTGTAGTTGTAGTCATGTCGTGCATAGCACGACACCAACTCCCTATACTGGGAGAGACGAATCCCCTCGACTGTTCACTGCCTCTACGTGCTTCGGGACTATACCCAAAAAAAACCTGTTTGCACGACTCCTTTGAGCCATGGTAGGGTAGAAGTCTAAGTATAGTGGGAATACACATGAGATACTATGGCGATCTCAGGTCTTAGGGACTACCCTGTACTCACGTCACCAGAGAACTGCTACCTGACATTGGTATATTACCAACTAGGAGTTAAACACTTGTATACAATCCTTGATGTTAAACACCAATAGCAGTAGGATTAACTATCGCCCTCCAACTGGGTTAGGAAACGTACACACTAGTTTAAACTGGAGCACCGATGCCCGATCTCGATACTCCTACGACTAGAGACATTTAAGGATGTGCTTATCGACTATCCAGGCCCCACTAATATGATCTCCATCACCGTCCTGGAAGTCAAGAAAATCTTAAGGCTTTATCTCATATCTAAACGATACGTGATAGTGAATAAAACACATCACATGAAAGATAAAGACAAATCAGATAGCATACTATTATCTCGAGTAAGATTGTT
Source organism: Agapanthus africanus (assembly GCA_030015575.1). Lineage (NCBI taxonomy): Eukaryota > Viridiplantae > Streptophyta > Magnoliopsida > Asparagales > Amaryllidaceae > Agapanthus > Agapanthus africanus. The sequence continues at coordinate 447,481,188 of CM057349.1, forward strand.
CTCTTATATAAATTCTCCTTCAATTACAATAATTGCCTTGAGGGCACCTATATCCAACAATCCCCCACTTGCACTTAAGGCCAATTATTATAGTATCGCATACCCAACTTCTATACTAACAGTTTCGTAAATTGTGTTTAAGAACTAGCCTCAATGAGCGAACCTGTAGGGTTACTAGGCACTGTCACAAGGGTCTATAAGACATCAACCATGCCGTATTTAAAATTTACAAGTGCCGAACAACCCAAAGCGAGGATCTTTGCTAGATAATTAGGGTTAACAAAGCATGTAAACATCTTTACATCTAAGAGAGAGGGATTACAACCTTTGTAGTCCGCTCCTTTGCTTCATAAGCTCCGAGTAGTAGTCCCTTCGTCGCGATCCATGATCTCCCGGACTCAAGAGAGTTTTCACAAGCCGAACAATCCATGCTTACTAGAAGTCTTCCTTTTCAAAGATGATCTATTTTGAAGAATCTTTAACTCAAGCTCTCACTTCTCTAAACAAGTATTAGAGAAACGAACACCCTAATCTAAGTGGCTAGAATAGACGAGGATGATGAAGTAGGAATTTAGCTCTCTTTTGTTTTTAAATTCTCACACTAATTCATCACAAAACCAAAAGCTAAAAAGCTTTTCAAGGAGGAAGAAGAAGATGAAGTCTTTTGTGATGAATAATGAAATTGTTGCCATGGTTACAAAACGACCTTGAGTTAATAATATCAAGTATTAACTCATGTAGAGAAGAGACTGGGGTTAAGGGTTTGGGTTGGGTTAAAAAATATCTCCAAAATATCAACACAAAATATCTTTCCTTAAAACAAAACATAAAGCTTCTAGAAGTTTCATGAAAATGCTAACCCAAATCAAACCCTAACCATGTTTAATCTCCACAAAACATGTTGCATTTGTAATCATAACTTGTTACAATATTATATATCACATATATAATATATTTTTGTAACAAAAGAAAATAATATAATTAACATATATCGCATATATATCAATGTATTATCCGGTGAGAAAATGAATCAATAAAGCGAGCTTATATTAGATAATGTAATGTAATATATCACATATATAATTATACATTAAATTATCGAATCAACACTTGATCCGACAATCCGGCTATATCGCATATAACCGACTAATATAACATGTACCGATTCATCGAATCAACACTTGATCCGATGACCCGGCTATATCACATATACCCGGCCGATATCATATATCGTGAGAATAGAATACGATATCTCATATCGTATTATCCTTGGTCATGCACATATCACATATGTGCTCCTACTCCATTTTGCCTGAGTCAAAAAACCTCTGTGTAGGACTCTAAAGAATCGTCAATACGCCGGCATGTGATGATCATATCAAACACCCACAAGCTGCAAGCGGTCAGCTAAACGTAACAGCCACCCAGGTATTGAGCGATCAGAAGATAAACAAGCAACCCTGTACATTCTCCTGTGAATCCAATCAGTAACACTACCGTACAATCCGGTCTCTTCGTCTGATATGTCGCATATCTAGTCTAGGGGTGGTAAACATCAGACCCCAGTAACCGATAAGTCGTGTCGATGTGAGGCTCATAACAGGTCGAGAAACTACTGATAACACTTACTAGTAGCACTCTATATCAGCCCTGGCCAGGGACTTCCAGTTATAGCCAATCGAACACAGCACGACATCAACTGCCTATACCGGGAGAGATGAATCCCCTCCTATCGCTCATTGCCTCCATGTGATTCAGGACTGCACCCAAAAGCCACCGTTTTGCACGCCCTCTTGGACGTGGTAAGGTGGAAATCAAAGCACAGTGGGAATCACACAAGACTCTATGATGATCTCGGGTCTACAGACTACCCTGTACCAGTGTCACCAGAGAACTGCCATCTGATGTGAGGTATAATACCATCTGGGAGTTCCCGGCGAGTTCGTTCAGTGTACCCAGTCTCCACTGAGCACCCGTACACTATCTTTGATGTCAAACACCGATGGATATGGGATCATCCATCGCCCATCATATGGGTCAAGATGCGTATACGTTAGTCTACTTTGGTGTATCGATGCCCTGTCTCGATACACCCTCAACTAGGAAAAATTATAGGATGTACTCATAGACTACCGTGGCCCTACTAGTATGATCTCATCATAGTCCCAGTAGTCGAGTACATATCCTAAGGGCTTTATCAACATGTGAGAGCAAGACAGTAAACTAATACAAGTCAACATGTTAAGACAAAGTGAAACCAAATAGAATACTATCATGTCGAGCAAGAAAGTCCTCTCTATATATATCCAAGCATCCACTATAATATACATCATATGTACAACAATGTCCTCTAGGGCATATATATAACTAACAATCTCCCACTTGCACTAAGGCCAGCTGTTGTAGTATCTCATACCCAGCTTCCCGAAGAGTCTCTCAAACTGTGTCTGGGGAATGGCCTTCATGAGTGGATCCGCAGTGTTGTCCTTCGTATCAACTCTCCTGACCTCGATCTCCCGGCGATCAACTATCTCCTGGATCAGGTGATACCGCCTCAGAATATGTTTGGACTTCTGATGGGACCTGGGTTCCTTGGCCAAAGCCACAGCTTCATTGTTATCACAATACAAAGGTATTGGATGTTCAATGGATGGAACCACACCAAGTTCAGTAATGAACTTCTTTATCCAGACAGCCTCTTTTGCAGCATCGTTGGCAGCGATGTATTCAGCCTCCATCGTCGAGTCTGCAACGGTTTCCTGTTTGGAACTCTTCCAACACACCGCCTCTCCATTGAGGGTAAATACAAAACCCGAGTGCGACTTAGAGTCATTCTTATCACTTTGGAAGCTCGAATCGGTAAAGGACTCCACCTGGAGTTCTCCGTTACCATACACCAAGAACATCTCTTTAGTCCTTCTCAAGTACTTAAGAATGTTCTTCACAGCTATCCAGTGACTCTCTCCAGGATCTTCTTGATACCTACTCACTATACTTAGTGAGTATGCTACATCGGGTCTGGTACATAGCATCGCATATATGATAGATCCTACTGCCGAAGCATAGGGTATCCCTTGCATGCGAGCTCTCTCCAAATCAGTCTTGGGAGACATCTCTTTGGAGAGAGTGAGTCCAGAGATCGTGGGTAGGTTCCCACGCTTGGATTCTTCCATACTAAACCTCTTTAGTATGGTATCAATGTACCTGGATTGGGACAATCCAAGTATCCGTTTAGATCTATCTCTATAGATCATAATTCCCAGTATGCAGGAGGCATCACCAAGATCTTTCATTGAGAATCTTTGTGATAAGAAGAGCTTGACCGTTTGCAGCATAGGAACATCATTTCCTATCAAGGGTATGTCATCGACGTACAATACGAGGAAGAGAACCTTACTCTCTGCAATCCTTTTATATATACAAGGTTCATCTACGTTTTTGATGAAGTCAAACTCTTTGACTACAGCATCAAAGCAGATGTTCCAACTCCGCGATGCCTGCTTTAACCCGTAGATGGATTTAAGCAGCTTGCACACCTTTCCGCTGCTCCCACTATCCACGAAGCCCTCTGGCTGAGTCATGTACACGCACTTCTCTAAATCGCCATTTAGAAAGGCGGTCTTAACATCCATTTGCCAGATTTCGTAGTCATGGTATGCAGCAATGGCAAGTAAGATCCGGATGGACTTAAGCATAGCCACTGGAGAAAAGGTTTCGTCATAATCCACACCTGGTCGTTGACGAAAACCCTTTGCAACAAGTCTAGCTTTGAAAGTCTCAACTTTTCCATCTACACCAAGTTTCTTCTTAAAGATCCATTTGCTCCCAATGGGTTTTACCCCTTCAGGAGCAACTTCCAAAGTCCATACTTTGTTGGTGTACATGGATTCCATCTCAGATCGCATTGCATCCAGCCATTTCACAGAGTCACCATTCGTGATGGCCTGCTCGAAACTAGTCGGGTCATCATCTTCCATGATGCAATCCCCGCTTCCACCATCGATGAGAAAACCGTAGTATCTCTCAGGTGGATGAGAAACCCTACTAGATCGGCGGTGAGGCTGGGGTTCGTCGGGAACTACTGAATTATCTGGTTCCATTAAATCTTCAGTTGTAGTTTGTGGTGCTGGAACTTCTTCCAGCTCTACCGTTTCGCCACTAATTTCTTTTACAAGAAATTCCTTTTCTAAAAAGGTGGCATGCTAAGCAACAAACACCTTTTGTTGTTCACCGTGGTAGAATAGATATCCATCTGAATGTTTAGGATATCCTACAAACTTACATAGAACTGATCGTGCCTCGAGTTTGTCTGGATTTTGCCTTTTGACATAGGCCGGACAACCCCATATCTTAACTCGTTTAAGACATGGTCTCTTCCCACTCCATATCTCATATGGTGTGGTAGGTATAGATTTTGATGGAACCTGATTCAATAGGTATGCTGCTGCTTCAAGCGCATAACCCCAGAAAGAAATTGGTAACTCAGCTGTACTCATCATAGAGCACACTATATCTAATAGGGTGAGATTCCTCCGCTCCGATACACCGTTGTGCTGTGGTGTATAAGGAGGAGTAAGCTGAGAGAGAATCCCATTCTCTTTTAGATAATCCAGGAACTCATTGCTCAAGTATTCTCCTCCTCGATCAGATCAAAGGATCTTAATACTTTTGCCCGTTTGGTTCTCTACTTCGTTCTTATATTCTCTGAATTTCTCAAAAGCTTCAGACTTGTGTCTCATCAGGAACACATGTCCGTATCTTGATGGATCGTCAGTGAATGTAATGAAATAAGAAGAACCGTTTCTAGTGTATGTAGATATGGGATCGCATACATCACTATGTACCAGTCCTAAGAGTTCCGTAACTCTTTCTCCGTGTCCACTAAACGGAGTTTTGGTCATTTTTCCTTTGAGACATGAATGGCAAGTACCTGGATTGGGACAATCCCATTATCCGTTTAGATCTATCTCTATAGATCATAATTCCCAGTATGCAGGACACATCACCTAGATCTTTCATTGAGAATCTTTGTGATAAGAAAAGCTTGACCGATTGCAGCATAGGAACATCATTTCCTATCAAGAGTATGGCATCCACGTATAATACAAGGAAGACAACCTTACTCTCTGCAACCTTCTTATATATACAAGGTTCATCTACGTTTTTGATGAAGTCAAACTCTTTGACTACAACATCAAAGCAGATGTTCCAACTCCACGATGCCTGTTTTAACCCGTAGATGGATTTAAGCAGCTTGCACACCTTTCCGCTGCTCCCACTATCTACGAAACCCTCTGGCCGAGTCATGTATATGCACTCTTCTAAATCACCATGTAGAAAGGCGGTCTTAACATCCATCTGCCATATTTCGTAGTCGTGGTATGCAGCAATGGCAAGTAAGATCCGGATGGACTTAAGCATAACCACTGGAGAAAAGGTTTCGTCATAATCCACACATGGTCATTGAAGAAAACCCTTTGCAACAAGTCTAGCTTTGAAAGTCTAAACTTTTCCATCTACACCAAGTTTCTTCTTAAAGATCCATTTGCTCCCAATGGGTTTTACCCCTTCAGGAGCAACTTCCAAATTCCATACTTTGTTGGTGTACATGGATTCCATCTCAGATCACATTGCATCCAGCCACTTCACAGAGTCACCACTCGTGATGGCCTGCTCGAAGCTAGTCGGGTCATCATCTTCCATGATGCAATCCTCGCTCCCACCGTCAACGAGAAAACCGTAGTATCTCTCAGGTGGATGAGAAACCCTACTAGATCGGCGGAGAGGTTGAGGTTCGTTGGCTACTATCGAGTCCTCTTGTTCCCCTAAATCTTCAGTTGTAATTTGTTCTGCCGGAACTTCTTCCAGTTTTACCGCATTGCCACTAATTTCTTTTGCAAGAAATTCCTTTTCTAAAAAGGTGGCATGTCGAGAAACAAACACCTTTTGTTCCTCGCCGTGGTAGAAAAGATATCCATGTGAATGTTTAGGATATCCAACAAACTTACAAAGGACTGACCGTGCCTCGAGTTTGTCCGGATTTTGCTTTTTGACATAGGCCGGACAACCCCATATCTTAACTCATTTAAGACATGGTCTCTTCCCACTCTATATCTCATATGGTGTGGTAGGTACAGATTTAGATGGAACTTGATTCAATAGGTATGCAGCTGTCTCTAGTGTATGTCCCCAGAAGGAAATAGGTAACTCAGCAGTGCTCATCATAGAGCGCACCATATCTAATAGGGTGCGATTCCTCCGCTCCGATACACCGTTGTGCTGTGGTGTATAAGGAGGAGTAAGCTGAGAGAGAATCCCATTCTCTTTTAGATAGTCTAGGAACTCATTGCTTAAGTATTCTCCTCCTTGATCAGATCGAAGGATCTTAATACTTTTTCCCGTTTGGTTCTCTACTTCGTGCTTATATTCCCTGAATTTCTCAAAAGCTTCAGACTTGTGTTTCATCAGGAACACATGTCCGTATTTTGAGAGATCGTCCGTGAATGTAATAAAGTAGGAAGAACCGTTCCTGGCATGTGTAGACATGGGTCCACATACATCACTATGTATCAGCCCTAAAAGTTCTGTAACTCTTACTCCGTATCCACTAAACGGAGTTTTGGTCATCTTGCCTTTGAGACATGACTGGCAAGTATCATAAGATGATAATTCGAACGTATTTAGATATCCATCCTTATGTAACTTAGCTAGTCATGTCGTATTGATAAGACCTAGTCTACAATGCCATAAGAAGAATTCATTCATTTCTGAATTTTTTCTCTTGTTTGTGTTCTGTACATTAAGAATTGTAGTTTGATTTAGAACGTACATGCCATTATTTAACGATCCTGATCCTATCAACTTTTGATTCAGGAATATGTTCATAACATTATCCTGTATTACAAAATTATATCCTTCTTTATTCAATAAAGAAACTGATATAATATTGCATATCAGGGTCGGAATGTAATAGCATTCATTCAGAATCAATGTATTACCTTTTGGTAACACTAGGTGATATTCGCCAACAGCCTTGGCTGCAAGATCTGCACTATTCCCTACTCTTACGGAATGATCACCCATTCCCAGTTCTCTACCTTTACGTATCCCATGTAACGTATTACATATGTGGGATCCTAATCCGGTATTTAATACCTAGGACGTAGAGTGAATTGAGAAACAGTTCTCAATAACTAACACTTCCGAAGAAGATGCATCAGCATGCTTGTTCTTCGTTTGGGCGGTGTGAGAATCCAGATATTCTCCTATTTCCTGCTCAGTCTTATAACACTTATAAGAAAGAACGGGACCAACGTTCCCCTACTCAGTATAATAAGCGGTTTCAGTCAATACATCCATATTATTATCTTGATTAAGGCCTGACATGGTCGCTACCTGGAGAGAGAGAGAGAAGGAAACACTTTAGCGTATGCTCTTGCAAGATTAGATTGGTTATTATTTTATCTAATCAGGATGTCTCCCACTGTTTTCATCAAATCTTCCTTCAAACCCTAAAAGAAAAGACTAGCCGGGATTAATTATACCTTACAAGTTTTCCAATCTTTCAGCCAAGCCAGTGTTGGTACTTTGAGGGAGGTTTCCCGTGCTTTCGCATGGACCTAATTAAAATAAACCTCGTTTTCCCAGAGGCATAACCCCGTAAACACCTTTCTAGTCACCTACTTGATCGGCTAATTGTCTTGTGTAAAATTCTCCCAGGAGTAACTCTTACTAGCAGTGGGTATCAGGATCCATCTATCTCATAGAAGGTATGCAATCTCATTGCAAATTTCAACACTTGAAATTCCCGATAATGCTTTTACCCTTAGTGTCCTATGACCTTGACGCAGGCCAACAAACCATAGTCCGCTAGTCAAGTTCAACCCGTACATTTCTTGATTGAATTAAACCCACCCGTACGACCCTTGACGCAGGCCAACAAAGTCGTACGACTACCCTAATCCAATCATATCTCATGTTGCAGATAAGTACTATTTAGCTACCGCACACTATACCTTGAAGTAGGCCAACAAGCATAGCACGAATACTAAGTAATATTTATCTGAAATGTCGAAGGGCTACGCAGGTTTTTCAGAAAACCATGAGCGTAATGAACTTGATATCGTTGTAGAAATAAGTGATTTTGAAAAGGAGTGTTTTTGAGGCTTTTCCAGTTTTGCTAAAGAGGTCACTCCCGGTGAAGGGATCTTAGCTCTTTCCTTATTGAATAAGGTGCAGGATATTTCACAAATACCGCTGTGCGAAGCAAGAACTATAGAAGCAATCAAAAAACAAAACCGCGAGTTTGTAGCATCTGCCAATTTTGCTAAAGAGGTCACTCCCGGTGAAAGGATCTCGGCTCTTTTCTTATCGAATAAGGTGCAGGGTATATCATATATACCGCTATGCAAAGAAAAACTGTAGCTACCCTTTTTATAAAGTTTTGATTCTACAACATCTTTTAGGTTTCTTTTCTTTTATTAATCTCATTAATAAATTCCATCAATTATGCTTCCTAAGCATCACAGAAGAAACGAAAGCTGCAATATTTATATATCATATATATAGTATAAGCATTCGTCTCAGGCAGTAATATGATCTCATCACAGAACATTGCAGTAGAAGATAACATATGAAATATTGGATATACTAGGACATCCGTGTTTTATATCGAGCCTGTATAAAACACGGATTCTACGGTCGCGATGAATAGCCAAACCCACATCCCTAGACCCCTACGAGAGCGGCAAGCAACACTGCCAATTCAAGGGTTAGGAGACCCGGTCTCGACTCCTCGAGATGGCCTCCCACTGGACCCTAGAACCCGGTTACTTGTGCTTCCCTCCTTGGGTCTACCTAATGCGGAAAAGTAAATAATATACAATGGTGACATTATCCTCAACCCGGAAGTGCCCCAATAAAAGAATATTACATACAAATGAATTTTACATGAATGAAAATTAAAACCCTCATCTCACATAAAACCCCCGGCTATTCAGAACACGACGATCCAATATAACATATCACAACAACACATAATATCTCATGTCATCAACGTAAGAAAGTATGCGTATCCCGATTGTTGTTGATGTATAACAACGAAGCCGGCGATACACCACATACTACGCTTACGGTCACATATAAGAAAGTGTAAAACTACAATATTTGGAATCCATAATTACTTTAGACATCTTAAATCCGAAATATCACATATTTCGCATTTCATGCCTAACTATATGAATTCCACATATTGTATCACATTCCAGATAAATAGACAAAGTTAAACTTTCCGATCGAATAATCAAACACCCAAGAATTCCCAAATAGCTCAACACTTGAGCGGAGTTCAAAAATCCCAGAACATGTCACAGCCCCAATGAACCATCCGTAGAAGGGTCAAACCAACGCCTCACATGTGGCAACGCTAAACTACCACAAATCTTAGAGTTCAGTGGCAGTTTTGACGGTCACATAATCGAGTTAAGGTTACGTTCTTCTAGAGGGTCCACAGATATGCTTGCATGTTTTTCTGAAAGTTTTAAAACCAAGAAAAATTCAACTCTTGAAAGTTTTTCGTGTCGGGAAAAAGTGAGTTATTGATATCCGTTCGAACATTTTAACACGTTCTAAATTATCCGGAAAACTAAACGATGTTAAACTTTCCGATCGAATCAACGAATTCCAAAGATCTCTAGAAAACCCAACACTTGAGTAATATTAAAAATTCCCAGAAGCATGTAGTAATAGCTACGGATTTTACCTACAAATACGTGTCCCCAATACCCAAGTACGGTCGCGGAACCGCCGCGCAAAGCATGTTCTTGCTGCGGTTCCACGGCTACTTGAGGGTATCAAGGGTTCGTATTTCACAGTAATCCTTAGAATTCTCTGCTTAATTTTCTGAGTATTTTTAATACTGAAAAAACCAACTTTTTAGAAAATTTCCAGAGAGGGGGTCAAAATCGACGTTTTGGGGTTCGATCGGACTTTTAACTTCGTATACACGTCGTCTAATACTCTAGCTAGGCTCTTATACCACTGTAGGGTTACTAGGCACTGTCACAAGGGTTTATAAGGCATCAACCATGCCGTATTTAAAATTTACAAGTGCCGAACAATCCAAAGCGAGGATCTTTGCTAGATAATTAGGGTTAACAAAGCATGTAAACATCTTTACATCTAAGAGAGAGGGATTACAACCTTTGTAGTCCGCTCCTTCGCTTCATAAGCTCCGAGTAGTAGTCCCTTCACCGCGATCCATGATCTCCCAGACTCAAGAGAGTATTCACAAGCCGAACGATCCATGCTTGCTAGAAATCTTCCTTTTCGAAGATGATCTACCTTGAAGAATCTTTAACTCAAGCTCTCACTTCTATAATCAAGTATTACAGAAATGAACACCCTAATCTAAGTGGCTAGAATAGACGAGGATGATGAAGTAGGAATTTAGCTCTCTTTTGTTTTCAAATTCTCACACTAATCCATCACAAAACCAAAAGCTAAAAAGCTTTTCAAGGAGGAAGAAGAAAATGAAGTCTTTTGTGATGAATAATGAAATAGTTGCCATGGTTACAAAACAACCTTGAGTTAATAATATCAAGTATTAACTCATGTAGAGAATAGACTAGGGTTAAGGGTTTGGGTTGGGTTAAAAAATATCTCCAAAATATCAACACAAAATATCTTTGCTTAAAACAAAACATAAAGCTTCTAAAAGGTTCATGAAAATGCTAACCCAAATCAAACCCTAACCATGTTTAATCTCCACAAAACATGTTGCATTTGTAATCATAACTTGTTACAATATTATATATCACATATATAATATATTTTTGTAACAAAAGAAAATAATACAATTAACATATATCGCATATATATCAATGTATTATCCGGTGAGAAAATGAATCAATAAAGCGAGCTTATATTAGATAATGTAATGTAATATATCACATATATAATTATACATTAAATTATCGAATCAACACTTGATCCGACAATCCGGCTATATCACATATAACCGACTAATATAACATGTACCGATTCATCGAATCAACACTTGATCCGATGACCCGGCTATATCACATATACCTGGCCGATATCATATATCGTGAGAATAGAATATGGTATCTCATATCGTATTATCTTCGGTCACGCACATATCACATATGTGCTCCTACTCCGTTTTGCCTGAGTCAAGAAACCTCTGTGTAGAACTCTAAAGAATCGTCAATACGCCGGGAGTAGGTGATGATCATATCAAACACCTACAAGCTGCAAGCGGTCAGCTAAACGTAACAGCCACCCAGGTATTGAGCGATTAGAAGATCAACAAGCAAGCCTGTACATTCTCCTGTGAATCCAATCAGTAACACTACCGTACAGTCCGGTCTCTTCGTCTGATATGTCGCATATCTAGTCTAGGGGTGGTAAACGTCAAACCTCAGTAACCGATAAGTCGTGTCGATTTGAGGCTCATAACAGGTCGAGAAACTACTGATAACACTTACCAGTAGCACTCTATATTAGCCCTGGCCAGGGACTTCCAGTTATAGCCAATCAAACACAGCACAACATCAACTCCCTATACCGGGAGAGATGAATCCCCTCCTATCACTCATTGCCTCCATGTGATTCGGGACTGTACCCAAAAGCCACCATTTTGCACGGCCTCTTGGACGTGGTAAGGTGGAAATCAAAGCACAGTGGGAATCACACAAGACTCTATGACGATCTCGGATCTACAGACTACCATGTACCAGTGTCACCAGAGAACTGCCATCTGACGTGAGGTATAATACCATCTGGGAGTTCTCGGCAAGTCCGTTCAGTGTACCCAGTCTCCACTGAGCACCCGTACACCATCTTTGATGTCAAACACCGATGGATATGGGATCATCCATCGCCCATCATATGGGTCAAGATGCGTATACGCTAGTCTACTCTGGTGTATTGATGCCCTGTCTCGATACACCCTCGACTAGGAACAATTATAGGATGTACTCATAGACTACCGTGGCCCCACTAGTATGATCTCATCATAGTCCCAGTAGTCGAGTACATATCCTAAGGGCTTTATCAACATGTGAGAGCAAGACAGTAAACTAATACAAGTCAACATGTTAAGACAAAGTGAAACCAAATAGCATACTATCATGTCGAGCAAGAAAGTCCTCTCTATATATATCCAAGCATCCACTATAATATACATCATATGTACAACAATGGCCTCTAGGGCCTATATATAACTAACAGGACCTAACACAGCGCTTCTCTCTGTTTCTCCCTGAATCTCAACTTCGCTGAGATCAAATATCTTCCAAACTGAGCGATACCTGCCTTAGTATTTGCCTGGATAGTTGATGAGATCATGTTCATAAATGAACTATTTTATCTAGGGAATTCTTAGGCAGTATCCTTTGCTGATTCACAATCAGCATCTAGCTTCTCGACTATCTCAGTATTTCTCTTGAAACTTCTTCCAATATACTGCTCCTCAGAAGAGAGTAAAGTTATAACTCGTGACAGATGCTCTGTCTCCTATGGGAAGTTAGAATTGGTAACCACCTCTCTCAGGAGGCTGCCATTACCATACACTAAGAATATCAAATGCTCTTCACTGCTACCTTACATTTCTCCAGGATTGGACTGATATCCATATCCTATATGGAGAAACACTTGTGATCACCATTGTTTTACCGATTACAGCATAGGAACATCACTTCCAATCATGAGTATGCCATCCACATACCATATAAGGAATCTGACAATACTCGCTACTACCTTTTTTCAAATACCAGGTTCATCTCTTATTTTGATGAAGTCAAACACTTTGACCATATCTTCAAAACAGATGATCCATTTCCACCATGCCTGCTTTAGTCTAAAGATAAACTTAAGCTACTTGCACGCTTACCGTTTCTCCCACTGACTAAGATAACCCTCTAGAAAAGTCATATATACTTACATTTCTAATTCCTATTTAGAAATACATAGTAATCATCCATCTGCCAGATATCACCGTCATGAAAAATAGCAGTGGCAAGTTATATCCGTATGGACTTCAGCATAGACACTGAAATAATAGTTTCATCACAATTCACAACGGGTATTTGATGAAAACTCTTTACTACAAGTCTAGCCTTATTAGGTCAGTACCTTTCCATTTGTACTGATCTCGAAAGATCTAGTTGCTCTTTATGGGTTTTACCCCTTCAGGAGCATCCAACAAAGTCAACACTTTGTTGCAGTGCATGGAGTCCAACTAGGATAACTCGGCATCTAGCCATCAATCAGAAGTCACCACTTTCCATGACCTGCTGATAACTAGTAGGTCATCATCATATGATGCAAGCCTCCTTGTCACTGTTAACGAGGAAACCGTAGTACCTCTCAGGTGGCTGTGGTCACCTACCAAATCTGCGGAGTAGGCTATGGTTTTTCAGGGTCAATTGAATATTCAGGTTCTAATAAATTTTCAGTGTTCGTTTGCGGTTCTGGAATCACTTCCAGTTCTACCATACTCCTACTAATTTCTTTTGCAAGAAATTCCTTTTCTAAAAAGGTGGTGTGTCAAGAATAAAACAACTTTTGATCCCGAAAATGGTAGAAAGTTAAACCCTCGTCAATGCCTGGGATAATCCGCAATCTGCCATTACTGAAACGTGCCTTGAGTTTATCCAGATTCTGGTTTTAAGTATAAGCCGAACAACTCAACATCTTAACAATTTTAAGATGATAACACATTCTATATCGCATATAGAATTTGATGCACTAGTTTTGGTGGAACCGGTATCAATTGATGTAACAACCCTAAACTTTCTGTACAATTTTTTCAAAAATACAGAAAGGGGTACTTTTGCCTTAGCATAAGTTATAAGATTGGTTTGCTTTTTAATAGCAAGCAAGAGCTTGTAGCTCATTGGTAAGACCTTGCACTGTTGAACCAAAGCACCAGAGTTCAAATTCCATTAGCCACATTATTTTTTAATTAGTTTTCTTTTAAATTTTAGAAGCCCAAGAGCCTACACGTGCATAACACGTAAAAACCAAAACTCACATATAAAACAAATGAGTCCAGGGGGTAGACCAACAGGCGGGGGACACATGGCGTCGAATAGACCAACAGGCGGGGGACACATGGCGTCGAATAGACCAACAGGCGGGGGACACATAGCGTCGAAGAATCGGCTCGACTCGGCCGACTCGGGCCGGCGGCGCGGCCAACTCGGCCGACGGCGCCGGTCCGACCGAGTCGGATCGCCGAGTTCCCTTCATGACTTCTGTGTCTTTTTGCCTCCTTATAACCCCTGTACACTTTAAATCTCCTACACATTTACAAAGTCAATAAAAACACCTATTTACTCTATTTTAAATACAATTTTCATACAACCTTTCATCTACCCTAAACCCTAGATTACCCTATAAATACCACTCCAAATCACACCCCCTCACTCACAAACCCTGTCCAAACTCTTAAGAAAAATCTCTATACTTTTGTGTACAAGTGGAGTTAGCGAAGGGCGAAACTTCGACGAATTTCCGACGACGACCCTAGGAGCTCCCGGCGACGAAACAACGCACCGAAACCTCCTACCAATCCCTCTCCCTCTCCTCTAATCTAAAATCCCGTAAGTCCCTCCTCCCTCTTCTCCTTTCTATTTATAAAACTCGTATTAATAAAACCCGACGGAAGCGGAGTTAATCCGATTTTCGATTCGCTTTTCTTTAAAACGTTCCAATTTTCTTAAATACAGCATACCAAACCCTCACATCTTGACTATTAAATATTAACAAAACATTTTGAACAAGTTTCATAGCAAAATATTTCATATTGTAGTTTTTATCATACTTTTTCAGTAAAATACCATGTAATTTAGTTTCGACATTAAACATCATAATTCATTGCTATACCTTTAGATAGTTCACGAGGTAATGACCTACCTCTTCACAACACTCATATGCAATATAGCACGATACCTTTCGTGAACATAGAATACGGGAAAATGCAATTTTACACATAAATACCTTTTACTATAAAAACTTTTTTCTACAAGATTATGTATTTTAAACAAATCTTTGCAAAGCGCCGCTACAACCTATTTTGGGGAACCCGTTCAGGATGGTTCGGATTATCGCACATCCTCGGGCTTAGTAGTGCGAGATGCAAACCTCCGCAAGGAGCATTCAGTCTCGAAAGATTTAAAAATACAAATATCTTAAGAAAAATGAGATTTCTAGAAAAACAATAAATTATATATATATATATGTATGTATGTATGTATGTATGTATGTATTATCAAAATATCTAATTTTTGATATAATATAAATATTCTAACTTTTCTAAATCAAAAGAATCACTTTACATGAAAATATCATGCAATTCTATACAAGTTCAATATTTTACAATTAAATACCATATATTATGAAATTAGGTTTTATTCACTAGAAATGTCACAATGATAAAATATACATCAATGAAAACTTTAAAGACGATAATAAAATATTTGAGGTGTATTTTGAAAATTACACAAAATTATTTTACATAAAACCTCTCAAGTTATACTAAATTACAATAAGGACCCTAGTAAATATAGGTTTAAGCGGGACTAGTCTCTTGAGCCACAGGGAGCTAGAGATATGGGTGCTTGCCTATTTAAGGTAGACAACTTAACAAACGGTGTTATCAACAAGGTAATCGTCTTTGAAAAAGACACAAATCCTGCCGTTTATGTGCAGCGGTTACCGATAACACCAAAACCTAATTCAGGACTTCAATTTCTTTTCTAATTGTCTGACTCAGACTGAGTCTCAATATATATAATCAATCTGACTTGAATGAGATTCAAGTATATATAACAATTCAATATGAATCCATAAATCCATATATTCAATCTATTCAATCTGTATTGACTGAACCGAACCATGGATATACCTCCATCTACATGATTCTCCAGTTACATCCGTTTACTGATATCATGGTTTCGGCAAGTCATCCATCTATACAATTCAAATTACAAGACAATACAGTACAAACATTACAATCAAGACATCACGGGGTTTAAGGGATAGATTGGTACAGAAGGTGTTAAAGGTGACACGAGGTGGTCACTTAAGACGTAATTACATCCATGTCGTTGTTCTGTGGTATTATCGACGGAGCCTTGTACTCTTGATTCCGTTCACCTTCGTCTCTAGTCTACTGAGAATCCTCTCGTATACACTGGCCTCTTCTGTACCAAACTACAAACAACAGCGTTAACACTAAATACAACACATTAACAATATAATACCACTTTAAAAGTTACACATTCTCTCTCTGTCTATTCTACTTCTCCCTTATCTTTGGGACTTACTGAGCGATTGTTCGCTGACGACATTCCTTCTCTTTCTTCTTTGGAATGTCGTCAGGTGTTTCGAACCTTCCAGAGATCGAGCCTAGCACTGAAGATTTGGACCAGTTTATTGAAGATCCCGAGCTGTAGGTACACTTGTACATATTTCATTTCAGTACTTTCCATTTCTGTTATGCCACTGTTTAGGCATTTCTTTCATTCAGATGTATTTACTTTTGCATGCATTGTACAAAAGAATGTTAATAAATAAAGTTGTTGTTCATTATATTTGTCTCTTGTGTACATTTACTTTTATATTGCTTAGATACGCTTAGTGTGTTTACTTCAGAGTAAATACATAGCGGCCTCATCGCGCCCTCTGCCCGTACACTGGGAAGCGGGGCGTGATAATTGATATGCATCTATTTCTAGTGTATCCATTTATTGAAAAAGGCGATTCAGCATTGCTCATCAAGGAGCGCACCCACGGATGAGTAATCTGAGAGAGAATCAAATTCTCGATTATATAAGAATGGAATACCCGGCATAAGTATCCACATCTTCGAACACTTCGAAGAATTTTGATACTTGCAACTTTTGGTTCTCTACTTTATTCCTGTATTTTATGAATTTCTCAAAATCTTTGGACTCTGCATTTCAATAAGAATGCGTGTCTAAAACCAAATAACTCATAGTAAAACGGAACGAAACATAAGTACCAATCCCTTATCCGGACGGACATTGGACAACATACATTATTATGTATAAATCCTATGAGTTCACTAACTCATTCTTTATGTGTTGTAATTTGAAAACTGTATTTTGGTTAAGAATACATATTCCGTTATTCAATGCATCTTACCCAATTATCAAATGATAAAGGCAAATGTTCATAACATAATTTTTGAAAATTTATATTCCACTTTATCAAACAAAGAGACGAATATATCAGTTTTTAAAAGTTGGTGCATAATAACAGATAATCAAAACCAAAAGTTTGCCGAAGGGTAAAACCAGGTGATTTCCCCAATATCAACATTTGCTCCGAATTCTGACATTGAGGATCAATTCACCTTTCTAATAATCTAATTCTTCTCAGCATCTGTAACAACTTACAGATATGGGATGTTAATCTGGTATCTATATACACAGGAGTCAGAATTAATTGGAAAACAGTTTTCGATTACTATCGCATAGAAAACATAAAACATCAAAATGTTTCAAGGGGTGGCCGGGTATTCCTAGTAATGCCTCTTTCACTGCCCTGGGTCATAAAAGTAGTTGCATTTTCCTTTCCGATCATTTCATCCCCTATTGTTGTCTCTCTATTTTACCTTGTGTATACCTAACTTATGCTAGTATATTTTCTTGTTTCCCTTCCTTTCAGCTCTAGTATCGGAATTGGAAAAAACTTATCTAACAAGCATAACTGGTATATTCTCCTTATTTAAGGAGCTCTCAATGTTGAGATAAGGTAGAGAGCGAAGACAATTGAATTGTATCATATACAATTCACTTTCTCCAGAACCAGGGACCATTCTCGACTGAAACACTTTTTCCGAGTTTGTATATAACTAAACGATGGCCTTCCAAGAATATGGATCTTTGTATTAGATACAGAGTGTTCTGGAGGAAGCAAAAAGGGAAAGTAGAAGGGGTAAGGACATATACGACTATGTCGTGAAATAGGGCAATCATGACATTCTTAAGCCATTGATTGTAAAAAAATTCGGTTAACTTGGTTTACGTGTTTTTAGTATAGGGTCGGTCTTAGGTCGCTGCCAGAGAGAGAAAAAACGCTCATCGTGCACTCTTATCAAGATTAGATTGGTATATTTATCTAATCAGGATGGTTCTTACTATTCCATCGAATCCTCTTTCAAAACCTAAAAGGAGAATTAGCCGGGATCATATCCCGAGAGTAACTATTACTCACAATAGCAATCAGGATCCAAACTATCATAGCGTGGTAATCTTGACGGAGATCAGAAAGTCACCCCACTCCATAGAAGGTATGCAATCTCATTGCAAGTTTCAACATTTGAAACTCCCGATATCGGTTTTTACTCCTAACGACCTATGACCTTAACGGAGGTCAACAAATCATAGGCCACTAGTCAAGTTTTACCCGTCATTTCGTGATTAACTCGAATCCACCTGCATAAGCCTTTGACGGAGGTCAACAAGGTTATATGACTGTCCCGGCTAATCGCATCACTATGTTAACAGGAAGACATCACTTAGCTATCGTACACTACGCCTTGACGAAGGTCAACAAACGCAGCATGAATACTAAGTACTCTACTTCCTGAAATGAAAGAGAGCTACGACTAGTTTTGAAGAAAACCTTTAACGTAATGAACCTAATCTTATCATAGGAATCAAGTAGTTTTGCATATTTATAGTTACGTAGAATATTGCTTAAGTGCAGATTCCCTGTGAAGGGATCAAGGCTCTTACCTCATTGAATGAAGTGCAGGATATTCCTAACCGAATATCTCATTGCAAAGCAAAAGACTACGGCTATACAATTTGCAAATTTATAGTAACATAATTTTTTTCTTAAGAGCGCACTCCCGGTGAAAGGATCAAGGCTCTTCCCTCATTGAATGAGGTGCAGCATATTCCTAACCGAATACCTCTGTGCGAAACAAAACATTCGACTATAATACCACAATATCTTATATTTGGTTTCTACGACGTATTTTAGGTTTATTATCTTTGCATTAATCTGAATCAATGCAATCCCATCAAATAGATAATCCCATTACCTAGCATCTTTTCATACAATTACAGAAAAGTATGAAAAGAAAATAGAATGTACATATACGCCATCCGCATTCACTACGGGGCCCCGGGTCTTCATCGTAAGGTTACTTAACTTATGGCAGGGCGGGATCAGGGCTAGCGCGGGTGCAAAACATATATAGCATATATATATGTATATATATATAATATCACATATATCAATATATTATTATATAAAACATCGCAGGCAGATAATCATCATTACAGCTAAGCAATAAATATCATCACAGGCAGGTAAACATACAAGCAAGTAATGAATATCACAGAATAGGAATGGTTGGATCACCTAGGAATCCTGCTTTTTTTTTCAAGCCATCAAATGAAAACGTGACATTCCCCGGTCGTGTGAACAGTCTATGCGCAGCTAAAAGTAGACCCCTACGAGTGCGTCAAGATACCAGGCAACCCAAGAAACGAGGCAACCCATCATCATCACAATGAGGGGGCCACCCAGAACTTTCTCAAATCCAGTGACTTGAGCACTCCTCTGTGGATCTATCCTATACCCCTATATGCGCAGCAAGTAACCCGTCAATCCTAGACTTGAGTGACCCAATCTCAACTCCTTGAAATGGCCACCCACTGCAATCTAGAACCCGGTTGCTCATGCGCTTCTATGTGAGGTAATCCTAAACCTATATTAATACAATGGCAACAACGATCACAACCTGATTGTGTTCCGACAAATAATAATAATATCAAAAGGTGGCGACGACCATATGTGAACCGCTAAGTCCCGAAACAAAAAATATACATATAGCGGAAACGAAGGCCATAAGTTGGAGCTTGTCCCGAACAAATGAATATACAAGATGGCTACAAGTATGAATGAAAATAACACTTATCGCAACATCACACTTCCGCACGGGGCCTATTCATTTCACGACAATGCAACGCATTCCAACAAACCAACATCTCAGACTCACTTGTGCAACACCGTTGAATTGAACACTTCAATTCATTGGCGTTAAACACTGCGTATCGCATACTCTGACAAGATATATCAATTAAACACTTTAAAATATATAACTCATCACCCATGGCCAACAAATCACAAAAACATCGAGGCAAAACCATTAATTCAACACTTGAAAATACACTATTCACTCCGATATAGAAAAACTGTTAATTCACGCGTAACGCATACGCCAACAATACAACTACATTAAACACTTTAATCTAGTTTATACTATCACAAATGTCTAATGAATCATACAAATTTCTAAGTCGAAGCAGAGGTTTCGAAAATTGAAAATACTATTCACCTCGACACTAAATCGGCACATTTTGGCTCGGAAATGTGTCGAAACAAACTCGAAACGCGCCCAAACTTCGAGTGGACCTCAGGACTAAAATTAATGTTTAATAAGAGGAGTTCAAGGGGGTAGGATGACCCTTTACGGTGTCCTAGAGGCCTCCCAGACCCGAGAGCACCCTTGGGGTGCTCTCGGGTCACCAACCTCCCCTGAGAGCACTCTTTAGTCCTCCCGGGTGGGGTTGCTCCCATAATACCCCTCACATCATCATTAACACTATTTAGAACAATTCTAAGAAGCCCGTGCATGACAAAATAGAGCCAAAAAGAAACGATTTAAGTTCAAGTTTGAAAACAAGAGAATACTACACATTGATTCAATAGTGTTGGATTTCAAATTGGCCAAAAACATGGTGTAGTCTTTTAGTATGGCTCTGGTACCATTGTTGGGATGTTAAGCACCTCTAGTAGGGTTTAAAACTAGGCGAAAGTGGTAATTTTAAAAATCTAGATAGTACTATCATACTTAAACCAAGAATCAAACTAAACTACTAAACTTGTCGGTAAACTAGTAAGGTAAAAACAAGAGTTTAGCGGACTACAATCTTCGTAACACGTTAGCCACCTCTTCTTAGACTCCAGCCAGCCTCCACGAAGTCTGGAATAAGGTTGCTCGATGATTTCCTCGCTGAAAATGATCCAGCTTGAGATAACTCCAATACAAACTCTAGCTTTAAATTGATCTCATCAAAATGAAGCAACCCACTAATTAAACTTGCTAAGAATAATTAATAGGAGATGTAGAATAATTAGCTCACTTAGATTTTCTCTTTCCTTTTCCATTTCTCACTTGAAGAAAATCAAGAGAGGAAGTCACGGAAGAGATGAGATAAAGACGAAGATGATAATGGCTAAAGATGAGAATAATTCACATATATTGAAAATGAGTTATCAAATCTACAACCATCTAAATCATGAATCTTTCTTATTTTAAACAAATGAATGAATAAAATGGTTCTCATATCTACCATATGATTCTTACACACCCATCTCAAATGTATCAACATAAATAAAACAATATTTATATCAAATATAAATATTAATTAAGAGAAAAAAATAATAAAGTGAGCATGGTATTAGTTAATATATAAATATATCAATATATAAATATACATTTAATTATTAAATCAACACTTGATTTAATAATTCGGCTATATCATATATATAACGGCTAATATCAATTAACACCCGATTAAAATACGTGTATCAAATACATGTGTTTAATCGATGTCCTGCATGTATCCCTATATGTGCCCTACATTATTTTGCATGTGCTGGGAAATCTCTGTGTGGGACTATAAAGACCCAACAATACGCTGGTAGTAGCTTATGATCATTTTCATAGCCCACAAGCACGTCAGTGGTACTAGCTACACGTAATGGCTACCCAGGTGTTCATACCAGAATATTGCATTTTAATACCGCTCATTCATTATCTACCTTTTGTATTTATCGGTACTATTAACTAGTGTCTGCTCAGTAATACAGATTACAGGTATCCGTGACAAAATACTGGAAATACATTCAAAATCATGAATATATCATTTGTGAGCCGACACTGCAACCAGAACCGCAAACAGACCGATATCCCAAGAGTTTCTTTGTGCAACATCCTTGTGTACACACTTTTTATCTAATGGACCAACACAATACAAGTGTGTACACAAGACTTTTTGGCATGGACCATGGTGGGGGCAGCCATGATGCATGGCACAAGTGGGCACATGGTGGCACAAGTGGGCATGAGAAGTGATGTGCATTAAATGTGCATTCAATGCAAAAGATTGTGTGTTGACTTAAAGATCCATGTTTCCCTCCAATCCTTGAGTGCATCCAAGGCCATTTCTGAGAAAACAAACAGCACCAGAGTGATGTGGGAGACAACAAGTGTGCACACAACAAATACGAGCCCTTGTGCTCGGATTTGACCCGAGCACAAGCATCATGTGGCCAACTAAACAGTACCCAAATGCTCCCAGACTTTTGTGGGCCCTCCCTTACTTCTATGCCAGCTCATTTTTATTGTTTGTTTAATTTCCTTTTGAGCTTATAAATACAGAACCAGTGAGCAAGGAGAGGGGGTCCAAGTTTTCTCATTCTTTATCCAATATTTTGTATACTCTTTTGTTTTCTTTTTGGTTCTCTTGTACATAGCTTAGCTTTCCCTTGAGTTTATGGCCTTCTCTTGATCTTGCAACCTTTTTAGTGAGCTTGCAAGTTTAAGATTTGTCTATTGATCTCAAGGTTGTATCTTGGACATAATAAAGATATCATTTTGCACTCTTGGGTTCTTAGTCTCTCTCTCTTTATTCTTACCTTGCTCTTTTATATTCATTCTTTACTTCCTTACACTTTAAATTCCAAGCACTTACTTACTTGTAATATTTTCTTTTCTTTTCTCTGTGTCTTTTCTTTTGCTCTTTTTGGTTTGTTGTTTTGATGTTTGTGAATATGCGTTGTTAGGAATAGATAATGATATTGTAAGTTAAGCTTTCTTTGCTCATTTCCTTTTCCCGTATTTTCCAATTGAACTCCGTCCAAACATTACGTAAGCGCTCCGTTAGACACCCTACCCTACCAAGGTATCGGTGATTCCTAACCGCGACCGGTTGTATTCGGTTTGGCCGGAGGCGAAAGCAAGATACAAGAATGGACGGACAAGGGTCAATAAGCCGGATTCCATGAATACCGTGCTTAAATACCCTAATCCATGTTGTTGCCGATTGCTCTATCTTCAATCATTAAGTTCGGCTCAAAGTACTTGAATACGGAATCCATTAACTTACACTATCCTATTGTTTCCTAACAAGCTTTATACTTGGATATAACACATAGGTTAGATAAAGAATTTTCTGCCATGCGCATTAACTCGTTACGACAAGAACCATAAACGCTCCGTCTCCCTGTGGATTGACCCGTGCTCATCGCGGCTAGCTGCAAAACGACATCGTCCTGATCGCGGTTAAACTTTAGAACTTAAAACTCGACACGCCGAAAGCATGCGATCAAATGACGCCGTTGCCGGGGAGACGGTAACGTTTTAATTCTTGTTATTTCGGGTTAATCATTGTACATCTCATTTATACAACTAACCCTATTTCAAAATAACATAAAAATTTCAAAACCAAAACCCCCCCAAAAAAAAAACTAACATCCCTCATATTTTTGTTCTCTGGAAATTGGACTTGCTTGCACTCTGTAACTAAACAGTAAAGATAAACAATACCGGTGAGGCACTAGTGGAGCACTGTGAACACAGAAGAAGTTTGGAGTGCCAACTCCAAAACCGACTCGGCAACATACCCATTCCATCCGAGCTCGCCGGCCCCTCTGCCTCCTTCTGCCTCCAATTTCTTCTCTGTGCTCCAATGTTCTATTTTTGTTCTATTTGTATTGTTTGTTTTTTATAATTTTTAGTGTGCAGGTATTTGGGCATTCATATCGTTTTTCCACACTAATATCCATTTTTTCTGACATTTGTAGATTTTGCGGAATTGCGAACAGCGATTGTGGGGAGCAAAGTGTACATTCCAGGCTAAGGTGATTATGACGTATAGTGCCAAAGATACGGGTAATTTGACCTGCGTAAGCGAGCATTTCAAGCTATTCGGATTTAACTTCAACGGAGGTTTCTAAACCCGAAAATTTATCGATACGTACTTCGTTAACACCTTCTTTCTCAAATCTGACGCATCCACTATACATCTTTGCAGGATTCTTTGCAAGTTCGCTACCAAACGCCAAAAATTGACTAACCCGTATTTGTTACAGTGCCATGCTTAATATAAAAAACGATTGTTTTATTCTTTATAGAATTTTTATTGAATTGCGCATTGCAACCATTATACGGACTTAAGGGCAAGTGAACCCCACAACATACGGTAAATGATTTCATCACCTTTTCCGAGGCCCACAAATCACGAACTTAAGTAAAAGGTTACCCGCACAAATTTTAAAAGAAACTAAATTTTAAGACTTAAGGACTTCGCGCTGACTAGGAGAAGTTAACTGTGTTTAGAACACCGCTTAACGGTATATCGTTCTCGGGGTGTCTAGGAAAGTGTTCACGGCGAAACCGCCAAAAGAGAAAGGGTTATTTCATTAAGGACCTTCGTGAAAGCGTCAGAAAACCTCCACTTATCTCTGCACTTACCTGACCTCGTGATCAGTATATCTTGAGCTCGTTTCTCGACACAGTTTTACTTCGACAATCAAGTTTGGAGCAGGTTTAGTTGACCTAGGTGAATCCTAGACCGATTAGGTGCGTGGTATTTTTGTGTCGTGATTTTTTTTGTCCAGATTCTTTTTGTGTGTATATTTCATTCTTTTGTTCATAACTAACTTTAAAAAATATTTAAAAAAAAAATAAAACCACATTCTTTTTTTTCTCCTTTCTCTCATCATATCATGGGTACCCCACCTAGAAAAACTCTTGCCGAACTTTAGTACCCACAACCAGACTTTACTTCTTACGGTTCTTGTTTTGGCCGAACTTCGAACGATCCATCCATGCTCAAAATCTCTTTGAAAGATTGGATAGACGCATCTAGGACGGACAACTGGGCTCCGCAATCCACTTTGTATCAACCGTTTCAACCTACTCCACCTTCTTACATTGATACCCTTTTTTTTTGAGTCCTCTTGTAACTCCGAAATCCATGTCTATTGCTGAACGAATTGAACAATCCCGTAGCCGATCTTTCACTCCTTTCACCACTGCCAATTCTTGGGATCAACAATTCCATTCACCTTCTTATCCAAATGTTGATCCTACTCTGTCCAACCATTCAATTCCTATCCATCCTACCCGACTTTTGCACCTTCCCTAGGCATTGCTTCTCCACAGCCTTTTGGGAGTTTTCAGTATCCAAACAACTTTGAATCTTTTACTGAAATCCCTCCATAACCTATGTCTAGTCTGGAACAGTCATTGGAAGACTTTCGGGTAGCTTCGTACCAATAGATGATGGATTTGAATGCGTCCATGGCCGCCGTCATACAACCTAGTGACCCGGTAGCTAGTTTCAACTAGCTCCACATTTTCCAATGTATGAAGAGGCAGTAGGACAAGTTGAGAATTTGATTGATGAGAGTGGGCTGTACCCCCTTCTAAATCAAACCGACCCGTCACAAATTGAATCCCACAACTCCGGTTTTAAATGTTTATCTAATGTTCTAAACGATTCACCGATTGAAGATAAAAGGGTTAATGAGTTGTACGACTTTATAATGATTGATTTACCCGATTGTGAAGGGTCCCTTTTGAGTGAAACTACACCCAATCCTTTTGACCTCTACACCTCCATCTTAGAACCAGAATCGATTAAAATCCATGCTTTTGATGAGGTGTCTGAGAAAATTGATTTTTACTTGATTGAGGGTATTGACTCTGGGAATATTTTGGATGATGAACCCGCTGCTTTGGATGAGTTTTTCTCTCCAATTCATCATCCCGAGTCATTAATTGTTTTTCCCGAACTCTATATGCGTCTTGATTTTGATGAAATTTGCATGGATAGGCTGAATTTTGAGGAGAATTTTG
Organism: Agapanthus africanus; assembly: GCA_030015575.1. Classification (NCBI taxonomy): domain Eukaryota; kingdom Viridiplantae; phylum Streptophyta; class Magnoliopsida; order Asparagales; family Amaryllidaceae; genus Agapanthus; species Agapanthus africanus. Next base: position 447,507,184 of record CM057349.1, read on the forward strand.
AGGATATTTTTGAGGATGAACTAGTTTTGCTTGATGAGCCGGATTTTCCAATGCAGCCTATCCCTGTCATTGACTGTGTACTCCTCAATCACTTCCTTCCATCCTTTCCATCGTTCCGACCTTGCAAGACACCATATCAATTTCATTTCCTATGTCTGGTTTACCAAGTTCGGCGTACCAATGTTTTCTCATGAATCTTGAGAGATTTGACCCAATTTCTCGACGGGTTGATAAATTAGCACAATTGCTTTTTTACATATCGGTCATTACAAATTGTGCTAATTTATTCACTCCATTTCCACCATCAAGTTCTTATTCCACTTCTTTCTCCCTTCCGTCATTCTTCTCCTCATATACCGGGACCGTATACCACTTATATCCTAATACGGTCTCACGTATTCTCCATTTCTTTCCTCACCGTATTCTTTCACCAACCTGCACATAATAGCGATAAAATTTTTGAATGGTTGGTGCTAACGTTAGGCCTGTGTAAGGCCTTATATAAATTAATACTGTTCTCTCCCCCTAATCCTGAACTTCAACGCTTAACAGTGGAAACACTGTTTTACTTAAGTTTGGGGGGGGAACCTTTTCGTGTACATATTTTTCGTTTTTATTTTTGTATATAATTTGTTTTTGGAGAGGCACTGACAGTTTTGACCCTCTTGGTGTAGCCTGACAGTGAGGGCACTGTCAAGTTTAAATTTGGGGGTGTGCTCGGTAAGCTTTCTACCTTCGCATTCATTTGTATATTCTGCATTTGCATACCTTATTAAAAACCCACAAAAATCGAAATTTTTTCCAAAAATATAAAAACTTTGTCGTCAAGTAAGCTAATAGGGTTACTTAGATTTTTTCTGAAAGTTTAGTTGATACGTTAGAAATAACTAAATCCTAGGCTTAGGAATTGAAAAACCTAAAAATAACTCTCTTTTTGTTTAACTTTGGTAAATATACGTCCTTACAGTTTTTTTTTGAGAAATAGGTAATCTTGAATTCAGTTCTTTAGTTAAGTCGAGATGAAGGGAAACTATTGAAGGTTTACTGAAGGATAAGTTTGAAAAATAGTTTACATTCTTGAATTCAAATTTAGAAAGTATATACCCTACAAACTGCACATACAAGCACCTTAAAACTTGGGATAGTAAAGGATACCTAGAAATACTCTTGTCTGAAAACCTAGTATGAAAGAAAAAACGGTATTTAAAACTAACCACCTAAAGAGCATCATTGGAAAAAATATATCCGGTCTTGAAAAAGAAAAATAAATAAAGTCAAGACCTGAAAACTGCTATTTACGCTTTAAGCTCACACATTCAGTAATCGGCCATTAGTGCCTCAAGAAGTATTAATAGTCGCATGAAAGGTATGTGAGCAACACCGTCCATCATTTAACGAAAAGAAGTAGTATTAGGTATTAGGGTAAGGGTACTATAGCTTGAATTGAATTCTTAAGTGTAGGGGTGAATAAAAAACACATGTAGAGGTATACAATCGATATTTGGAGGAAAGATAGAAATAAAGAATAAGACTTATGTTTTCAGTAAAACTGATAAAAATCCCTGATTTGAGACCGCACTTTAGAAGGAAAACTCAGGAGATACCAACATTTTTCTAAACTTTTTTGGAACATATAAGATCTAAGGTTAAATAGATAGGAGGTGTAAAACATAAGGGTTGGATATTTCTAATTTAGGATAATAGAATTTCTAATCTAGATACTACACTGTAGGAGTAGAATCAACGTTAACTTATGAAACTAGCTTGACGGGATTTTGTGGGTAGTATCCGCTGAAAATCCTCAGGAGACAACACTCCTCCTACTTGGGACACCTAGAGCTTTAACGGCTTGTTGCACGTGCTCAGTGCAATCGCGTTCCCTGCGAAAGTGAGGCTATGATTTTTATTTTGCTCGGGACGAGTAAAAGATAAGTTTGGGGGTATTTGTTCATACCAGAATATTGCATTTTAATACCGTTCATTCATTATCTATTTCTTGTATTTATCGGTACTATTAACCAGTGTCTACTCAATAATACAGATTACAGATACCCATGACAAAATACTGGAAATACATTCAAAATCATGGATATATCATTTGTGAGTCGACACTGCAACCAGAACCACAAACAGACCGATATCCCAAGAGTTTCTTTATGCAACATGCTTGTGTACACACTTTTTATCTAATGGACCAACACAATACAAGTGTGTACATAAGACTTTTTGGCATGGACCATGGTTGGGGCAACCATGATGCATGGCACAAGTGGGCACATGGTGGCACAAGTGGGCATGAGAAGTGATGTGCATTCAATGCAAAAGATTGTGTGTTGAATTAAAGATCCATGTTTCCCTCCAATCCCTGAGTGCATCCAAGGCCATTTTTGAGAAAACAAACAGCACCAGAATGATGTGGGAGACAACAAGTGTGCACACTACAAATACGAGCCCTTGTGCTCGGATTTGACCCGAGCATAAGCATCATGTGGCCGGCCAAACAGTACCCAAATGCTCCCAGACTTCTGTGGGCCCTCCCTTGCTTCCACGTCAGCTCATTTTTATTGTTTGTTTAATTTCCTTTTAAGCCTATAAATACAGAACCAGTGAGCAAGGAAAGGGGGTCCAAGTTTTCTCATTCTTTATCCAATATTTTGTATACTCTTTTGTTTTCTTTTTGGTTCTCTTGTACATAGCTTAGCTTTCCCTTGAGTTCATGGGCTTCTCTTGATCTTGCAATCTCTTTAGTGAGCTTGCAAGTTTAAGATTTGGCTATTAATCTCAAGATTGTATCTTGGACAAAATAAAGATATCATTTTGCACTCTTGGGTTCTTAGTCTCTCTCTCTTTATTCTTACCTTGCTCTTTTATATTCATGTTTTACTTACTTGCAGTTTAAATTCCATGCACTTACTTACTTGTAATATTTTCTTTTCTTTTCTTTGCGTCTTTTCTTTTGCTCTTTTTGGTTAGTTGTTTTGATGTTTGCGAATATGTGTTGTTAGGAATAGATAACAATATTGTAAGTTAAGCTTTCTTTGCTCATTTCCTTTTCCCATATTTTCCAATTGAACTCCGTCCAAACATTACGCATGCGCTCCGTTAAGCACCCTACCCTACCAAGGTATAGATGATTCCTAACCGCGACCGGTCGCGTTTGGGTTGGCCGGAGGCGAAAGTAAGATATAAGAACGGAAGGACAAGGGTCAATAAGCCGGATTTCACGAATACCGTGCTTAAGTACCCTAATCCACGTTGTTGCCAATTGCTCTAGTTTCAATCGTTAAGTTCGGCTCAAAGTACTTGAATACGGAATCCATTAACTTACACTATCTTATCGTTTTCTAACAAGCTTTATACTTGCATATAACACATAGGTTAGATAAAGAACTTTCCGCCATGCGCATTAACTCGTTACGACAAGAACCATAAACGCTCCGTCTCCCTGTAGATCGACCCGTGCTCATCGCGGCTAGCTGCAAAGCGACACCGTCCTGATCACGGTTAAACTTTAGAACTTAAAACTCGACACGCCGAAAGCATACGATCACTAGGAATTGAAAAAAAGAAAGTCAATGAGCAAGCCCATCAAAACCCTGTAAAGTCTATCAGTGATATCACCATACGGTCTGGTCTCTTCGTCTAAAAGTATCGCATATCAGGTCTAGGGTTTGGAATCTGTCAGACCCTAATAACGCGATAAGTCGTGCGAAAGAGGACTCATAACCAACCGAAGAAACAACTGATAACACTTATCAGTTTATCTTCACTGCGATGGACATTGACTTGTAGTTGTAGTCATGTCCTGCATAGCGCGACATTAACTCCCTATACCAGGAGAGACGAATCCCTTCAACCGCTCACTACCTCCACATGCTTTAGGACTATACCCAACAAAAACCTGTTTGTACGACCCGTTTAAGCCGTGGTAGGGTAGAAGTCTAAGTATAGTGGTAACACACATGAGACATTATGGCAATCTCAGGTCCCAGGGAGTACCATGTACTCATGTCACCAGAGAACTATTACCTACATTGGTATATTACCAACAAGGAGTTCTTGGTGAGTCCGTCCAGTATAACTCATCCAATGAGCACATGTATACAATCCTTGATGTCAAACACCAATAGCTGTAGGATCAGATATCTTCCTCCAACCGAGTCAGGAAATGTACATACTAGTCTAAACTAAAGTACCGATGCCCAGTCTCGATACTCCCACGACTAAGGACATTTAAGGATGTGCTTATCGACTACCCAAGCCCCACTAGTATGATCTCCATCTCCATCCTGGTAGTCAAGCAAAATCCTAGGGCTTTATCTCATGTCTAAATGATACGTGATAGTGAATAAAATGCATCACATAAAAGACAAAGAAAAACCAGATAGCATACTATAATCTTGAATAATATTGTTCTCTAATATAGGTCCTCCTTCAATTACAATAATTTCCTTTATGGCACCTATATCCAACAAACTGGACCCCTGAAGGTAGCCATAATCAGCAGGGATACCCAACCAACCTCCAGTGGCTATTGACATTCTAGAGGGCCGAATATATCACTGCGAAGCTCGGCCCTAGGGGAAGATCTATAAGATAGGCGTCACCCCACGGTATCAAGTGGGCTACCTCCATTGGGTTCATTATATTCTCTCTTCCCAACGATCGCAATTATAGAAGCTTGGTCTGTACCAGGCAGTGTATGCTTTGTTGTTTTATTATCATGCTCCCCACATCTGGTGGATTAAAGCTTTTGTTAGGATTAGGAGGTTTCTATTTCACTGGAAAAATTCCGGACTTCCGATCTAGGGAGAGCATTACGAGGAACTGCTACCTCCGGACGAATACGTTTTTGCCACAGCGCCAGCTACGGGGGAGGGCTAACACCTGAGAATGCTGTTTGGCACAAATATCCAGGCTTGATCAAGGTATTAAATATCTATAAGAGTCTATTTGTGGCATCCGGAGGGCAAGGAGCCAGCTTCGAAGATTTCATCGCTCGCTTCCTTCGTGCCGATGTCTTATCTAAGAAGTCCCTGAAATTTTCAAAGATCGAAGATCCCTTCAGGTTTTTCTTGGAGAAAGTACCAGCCAATGAGGAGGATTTGCCGCAGTTTTATATTCCAAACACGTCGGTCGTAGCTTTTAAGGATATCGCTGCCCCTGTCATAGACGAGAAAACGTTTTTCATAGGTTTCATCAATCTCTGGCTCAGTTAGTTTGCGATGTCTATGCGTCGACACTTCTTGAGGACATCTGTCTTCTACCCTGCTTACCGCATAGTCGAGGGGGCACATCTAGCTATTGGCGTTGCAAGGTTATCTCATTTGTATCATGGCTTGAGCACTGCTGCCAATACTTTGAGTCCGGAGATAGACCCCGTGAACTTCTTTCTCCATTACTTCACATCTTTGATTGATATGCACGTATTAGGTGCGTTTGCTGTGCACCAGAGGCCTACTTTTTACAAGTCCTATACTTTTCCGTGAGTTATGAAGCTAATTGATGCTTCCGCTTCCGATCCGACGCAGTTGGGAGCTCTGCACGTGCTGCTCTACCTATACTTGAATGAAAGCGGAATGGTTTTCACTAACCGAGTCCTTTCCATGCCAACAGAGGCCACTCAGTAGCTATTTAACGTGATGAAGAAAGAAATGCCGGCCCTAAGGTATAAGAAGATCATGCATCTCTACTCTATCAGACCTGGATATTTGGTATTCCAGTTGGATGACGTCGCGCTATTCATGCGATGCAATCCACACCGTTTCGCCCAACAGTTAGGTTATGATCAAAGCATGCCCCTCGAGGCATTTTTGGTTTAGCCCGCTGCCACGCTGGAGATTGCCCATGATGTTATACATTATTTCATACGTCTGAACACCGATTCTCATTTTATGATCCCTGAGCCTGATTACATTCCAAGGCTTTTGGGTCCTTACAAGGGCTGGTATCGGCATTGGGTAGGTCCAATCATTACGGAGGAAAAACGGATGCTTCTTGAGCATAGAGTCTCTATGCCCGCCCGTGCTGTCGACGTCCCGCTACGGCCGCGATCGATCGTCCGTCCACCTTTAAGGGAGAGTGGTGCGATAGTTATTCCAAAGGCTTCTCCAGCGATGCCGGCCCCTCGTGTAGCAGGTATGCCAATTCACACCGAACCTAATATAGAGACGCGGAGCGCCACAAAGGCCGTGGCATTATCCGAGTTGTATCCTAAAGCTGAGATCAGGCAACGTCATCCAAAGATGCCAAATAGGGAGGAAACGTTCCTCTACGAGCATTAGCTCAGGTCCCAAAAAGAAAAAGAAATCCGATGTGCGTCTGATTGATGCACTGCTTAAGTCTGAGTCTCATGCTCCTGATGTTCGCGGTATGCCTAAACAAGAACCAGACGATGGCCTTATCTTCCCGGATACATCCGCCGAGGATGCTGCTCAGCTTGCTAAGGTCCTCAAAAGGTTGCAAGATGAGACCGAGGACATACGTCCTAAAAAGGTTCACGTTATTTTTAGGGACGTTGATCCACCCCCTGTCGCGCCGGCGGTGGCCCCTTTAACGTTGGCATAGGAAAGGGATTTGAACCGATCGATATCAGCCGCTTCCAAAGATGAAGCTGCTCGGAAAGCAAGTAAAGCTCTTTCTTCAATTGAAGCCCGGCAGGTGTGGTTAACAAGAAAATAGCAATGAATTGTGGAAGCTATACTCTAGGATCCTTGGCGCGTCGATATATATCTTTTCATGTTTTTTAGCAGACGAATTGTATTGCTCTTGTCCTTACATTCTCTTTTTCTTCTGCAGCGAGTTTTGAGACGAGCTTGGTTTTGAGCCAACAACGTGTCTTGGAAACTCCTGCAGTGGCTCTGATTATTTCGGCTGAAGATCATGGACCATCGACGGACTCCGTAGATATCATTGGTGGTATGCCAGAAGATATGGTGGATGTTCTTGACGGTGCTGCCCTTTCGGCCCAGAGTGGGAGGATCATCGAAGGTAATCTTATCTTTTACCTCCTTTCATTTGACGATCTCTCAGTATGCCTCACTCTCTCTTATGGTGTTTACAGAGTTGCAGGAATTGGCATCCTCCATTCTGGGTCGTTCTCTGGAAGAGACTTTCTCGCGTGTATTTGATATGGCGGCCCCGTATGTGATACCTCCCCAGCGTATCATTCTCTCTTATGGAAATGGTTGGTATCTTTCTATCTCTTTCTATTATATTTTTTAAAGCGATACTGACATGTTTGTTTAACTGCAGTCTTGTAGGACGAAGACAAAGTTGAGGTTTTGGATGGACCTGCGGATCTCCCGGATTTTCCCCTGTGACCGTGGGTGAGTGACACTTTGGTCCTTATATTCTTTTGTTTATCCCCTATCTTTGAGATGCATCTAACCTTCCTATGTGTTTTCTTATTTCGACACAGTTTTACCAGCCCTGACCCCATTTAAGTCTCATGTTCGTATGCCCAGGGGCCCTTACGCAAGACATATGTCTGAAAGGATGGCGAGAAACAACCTACACTTGTTGGCCGATCTCATTGAAGACCTTGTTACTTTCTTCATCACAGAGGACTTTACTGCCAAAGCTAACGCTTCTTTATCTGTCCTTACCACTTATCATGACGAGGTGCTGGTGCATACTTGGATTGAATACTGTCGGCGAGTGAAAGCCCTTCTTCATGAGCTTGAACGCACACACCTTCCCTCGGACATCCAATCTCTAAAGGCCAGGTTGAATGAATGGATTGAGAGATGTGGCGCCAACCTCCGGTCTTGCGAGAAGAGGCTAACTCAGAAATTTTCAGAAAGAGGGCTAGCTTCAAGGGCCTTGGAAGGCCTCCAAGCTCAACTTGTGGCCAATACCGCCCGGGCTTATAGGATCTAGAGAGCTTTCCAACAAGTCATGATGGAAGTGGTGGTTCTTGATAGAGCCGCTAACTTCACAAAGAAGATGGTGGAGGTCACAAAACTGCCGAAGAGAAGCTCGAGCGTCGATTCGTCTTTTATCAACAACAGCAAAAGCAAGCATGAGCTCAGCTTGCTGCGCTGATAGAGCTCGAGACGGAGGTTCAACGAAGGAGCGATGATCTGGCTGGCCTGATGAGTGATCCATCGTCTTAGACTTTTTCTTTGTTGTATTCCCCCCGTTTTATAAACATCCTTGTATCCACCCTTCAATTTTGATAGATGAATAAAAGATATTCTGATTTGCATATCGTCTTCTTGTCTTAATCCCATGTATTTAATCAAAGCTGGAAGGAGGTCGACATAATATCTATGCTGTAGATATTACCATCGAGATCTGAAGCTAGGACTTTGTCGTTATTTTGCTTTGACTTGACCCTTTAATCATTTTTGGCGTCGTAATCGCACTTTACCGGAGTGAGTTAGATGTTCTTGAACTACCTATAGAGGTTGAGATTCGAACCATCTGCAGGGCAGAAAGATTTCATTTTTATTATTTTTCTTTTTGTTTTTCGCGATGCTCTATACTTTCAGCTTTTCATATCGCGAAAGACGCAATTTCCCAATTATTTCGACTCTTTTTTCGCTGTGCCCAATCATTTTGGCTATATATATAATTTTTACTCACTATTTTTTATTGCGAATTGCCTTATCATTTCGGCTATTTTCCTTTTCATACTCATCAGTTTTGTTGTGAGTCGAAGACTTGGGATGATGGTACCTTATTTGGCATCAATATTGCTACGACTGAAATATTGCCAGAAGTAACTCATTATATTCTATTGCCTATTTTGGCCAATGATGACTTAGCTAACAGTTTAGATCCCTGCTAACTAAGGTTTTTTCGACTTTATGAGCCATAAAGGTCTCATAAAAGTATTTCTCTATATGAGTCATGAGGATCTCATAGGTTTATTTTCTCCTTAGAAGTCATGGAGACTCCTAACTGTACTTTACTCTTGTAAGTTGTAAGGATCTTACAGGATTACTTTCTCCTTGCCAGTCGAAAGGACTTGCAACTGTCGTTCACCTTATCGAGCAATATTTCTCGTTTTTGGTGGGACTTGGTCGGGAATATATTTATATACGCCCGTGAATTGTATACAAGAATCGATATTGGACTACCTGTAGGGCATAAATTTGTAGGGTTATGATGGCTTAAGAATATATTTAGATCCCTGTAACTTAAGGCTTTTCGGATTCCATAAGCCGTGAGGGTTTTACAGAGAGTATATTCTCCTTATGAGTCGTGAAGATATCGTAAGTGTATTTTCCCCTTAGGGATCGTATGGATTCTTAAGTGTGTTGCTCACTTATGAGTCGTAAGGATCTCACACGGGTTTTCTCCTTACAGAGTCGAGAGAACTTTGCAAATGCATCTTTTTTTTCTCTCAACGAGTTTTCGCCCTTCCGGATTTTCACAAGCTCACCGATAGCCCTGCTATTTTTATTTATGGCACCCTTTCAAGTTTTCATCCGTGCTCATTTTGCTTGTGTACGTGCCGTTTTTTTGCCTCGTCATGAATGATCGCTTGAGGAAACAGGAGGTCCGTAAGTTAACGCACTATTATCAACCTTTTAAAGGACCGCATCATTGGTAGAGCTTTTCGGCCATTGGGAATTTCAGGCGTTGTTTTGCTGATGGGGCCTGGGAGAGATATGAATTGTTTATGCCCGTGGATTGTATACGTTGCTCAATATGGAGATCCACCGTCGGGCAAAATATTAGTTTAAGGACATTACGGTTCATCATCATATATATCATGAAGAGTATGGGGGTAACATATTAGTTTTAGGGACGTTTCGGTCGAACATTGCCGTGTTCAGGATACAATGATAGTTTAAGGACATTTCATTCCGATACTAGTTTACAGACGTAGTGGTACAATACCAGTTTAAGGACGTAGTGGTTCATTATTAGTTTTAGGGACGTTTTGGTCCAACATCTCCATATTCAGGGCGAAGGGCTAGTTTAGGGACATCTCGGTCCAATATTAGTTTAAGGACGTTGCAGTCCATTATTAATTTTAAGGAACATACGACTTTTAGAGTTTTGACTCAAGAAGATAGCAAGCGGATACAAGCATCGTCATCTATCATTGGCCTAAGCCGTGAATCTTCAAGCATAGTACTTCTTGAGGAATCGGCCATTTATTGGTCGGGATGACCTTTCTCTATGTATATCCATGAGCAGGTAAGCTCCACCTTGGTAGATCTTATCTACGATGTACGGACCTTCATAGTTTGGCTCGAACTTCCCCCGTTTTGCACGATTGGGAATCATTGGTGCTTTGACAACCATCATGAGTTTGCTTTGGCGAAATGTTCTCGGCCTGGTTATTCTTTCATATGATCATGTCATCCTTGTATTATAAGCTTTCAGATTTTGCTGTGTTACAAGACGGGTCTCATCGAGAGCATCGAGCTCCTCAAGCCTAAGATGAGCATTTTCTTCATCCATTAGCTCGTATTGAACTGCCACTCGTAATGAGGGGAGTTCTATCTCCAGTAGGAGTACTGCTTTAGTGCCAAATATCAATGTATATGGTGTTGTATTTGTGGCCGTCTTGAACGTTGTTCAGTACGTCCAAAGTGCTTCATGCAGCCTCTCATACAGTCCTTCTTATTCCCGGACACCGTCTTCTGTATAACCTTGGTCAGGGTCTTATTGAACGCTTCAGCTAGGCCATTGGCTCAAGGATTATAGAACGAGGAGTATCTCAAGTCTATCTTGTGTTGTTGTGCAAAGCGGTTTATTTTGTGGCTCATATAGGTTGGTCTATTATCCGAGATTTTCCGTCGCAGAGTTCCGAACCGATAGATGACATAGGTTTTGAAGAAGTGGAGGATATTCTTCGTCTTCACCTTCCTTAGTGGTACTGCTTCTGCCTACTTAGAAAAGTAATCGGTTGTTGCTAGTATAAACCGATGTCCTCTAGATGGCGCTGGTTCCATAGGGCCGATTATATCTGATCCCCACATCTTGAACGACCAACTAGCTACTATCGGATACAGCAAATTTGGATGCTGGTGTATGAAGTCCCCATGTATTTAGCACGAGTGACACTGCTTCGCATATTCAAGACAGTCTTGAATCATCGTAGGCCAATAATGGCCCATCTTTTTATTTTCAGCTTCATTTTTGGACCTGCTTGATGGGAGCTACCAAGTTCGTTATGTACTTCTTGTACGATTTTCTTCGCTTCCTTCGGCCCCAGACATCTTAACCATACGAAATCGAAGGATCTCTTGTATAGAATATCATTGACGAAGGAGAATGACAGAGCTCGTGTCATTAGCTGATGTCTAAATGATGCATCTTCGGATGTTCGTTAAGCCTTAAAGTAGCATATAAAGTCTTCTCTCCAGTCCTCGACCTCTTCTTCATTTGCTATTTAGAGAACTTCTCGTTCGGTCGTTTCTTTTTCTTCAGATAGTTCTATCTGGGCTTCTGAAGGTATATCTGCTGGCATCAGGATCCTACGGCTTTGAACAATGATCCTTACGTCATCGAAGTCTTCGTCGGCCAATTCTTTAGAAAACTTGGCTAACGCGTCCTTCTTGCTATTTTTCTCCCACGGTATGCTTTTTAGGGTATAAGAAAGGATTTGGATCAGCAGCTATAGCACTCTTTTGCCATACCTTATTAGTTCCGATTTGCATGTCCGGTAGTCACCATTTACTAGACTGATGATCGGCTGAGAATCTCCGTATATTAGGAGGTCCTTGATCCCCATGTCGATAAAGACCTCAAGACCGGCTATCAAAACTTCATATTTTACTTCATTATTAGTTCTGGGTTCTGTCAAAGAGAGGGTGTAACGCAATATTCCTCCTTGCGGGGTCACGAAGATAAGACCTATCCCGGCTTTGATTATGGGAGTTTTCTTCTTTCGCCGCTTCATGGAAGATGCTCCATCGAAGTAGAGCTCTCATTGTGACTCATCTTATTTCTCCTCCTCAACCATGTTGAACGTGTGTTCATCCGGTAACTCGCAATTTAGGCGAGGATCGGCTGGTATCGGATGCTCCGTAAGAAAGTCAACGATGGCTTGTTCTTTCACCGCTTTGAGGGGTCGATATGTTATCGAGAATTCCATTAGCACTAGGGTTCATTTGGCAAGCATTTCCGTTAGTAGGGCCATTGAAATCAGATACTTAAAAGGATCCACTTTTGATATGAGATGGACCTCATGCGTCAAGGCGTAGTGTCAGAGATTTTTTATTGCGAAGATCAGCACCAAGTAGTGCTTTTCAATGGGAGGTAGTTGCTTTCTGCCCCTAAGAGAACTTGATTTAGATAGTAAAGATCTCTCTCTTTTCCTTTATCGTTCTCTTGTGCCCACAACATATTTAGAGAGCCTTCAAGGGTTATTGTATATAAGATAAGGGGTTTTCCTTTAACCGGAGCAGCCAATACTTGCGTATTTTGTATGTATTGTTTAATTTCCTCTAATGTGTTTTGGCATTTTTGATCCCAGATGAACGGGGTCCCCTTCTTCATCAGATAGATATAGGGACAATATTTTCCGGAAAGGTTGGCTATGAACCGCTGGATGTATGCAAGCTTTCCTTGGAGAGATCATAGTTGTTCGAGGGTTCTTGGCGAGGGCATCTCCATAATTGCCTTGATCTTTGAGGGATCAATTTCGATACCTCGGAGGCAGATGATGAAGCCTAAGAATTTTCCTGAAGAGACTCCAAACGCGCACTTTAGAGGGTTTATTTTCATATTATACTTTCGAAGATGCTCAAACATGATTTTTAGATGCTCCTAGTGCTCCTCATGAGATTTGCTTTTGACCACAAGGTTGTGATATAGCATTCGACGATCTTATGTATGAGGTCATCGAATATCTTCAACATAGCCCTTTGGTATGTGGCTCCGGCGTTCTTCAAACCGAAGGGCATCACCTTATAGCAGAATACGCCCAACGGAGTCCAGAAGGTGGTATGCTTTTGGTCTTCAGGATCCATCTTTATATTGTTGTATCTTGAAGATCCATCCATAAACGAAAAGACTTCATGGGTGGATGTGTTATCGATCATTAGCTCGATAATAGGAACTGGGAAGTCATTTTTCAGACATGCCTTGTTGAGGTCCCGAAAATCCATGATGATTCGAACCGTCCCATTTTTCTTCATCACCGGAATGATGTTAGTGATCCAGTCGGGATATTGAGCCTCTTGGATGAAGCCAGAGTTGATTAATTTCCTGACTTCGACATTAATACACATATTGAGTTCAAGCCGCATTCTTCTTGCTGCCTGCTTGACCGGTTTTATCTCTAGTGATATGGCCAGCTTATGTACCGTTACCTCTGGATACCCGACATTTTGGAGTAGTTACAAGCAAAGCAATCTTTGTACTATAAAAGCACATCTTTTAATGTGGCTACCTGTTTTCAGATAGCAGCTCACTGACAAACGTCGTTCTAGGATCATCTTTCGTTTCTAAGTCGATTTTCCTTAGGTTGTCTGCCATGGTATGTATCCCATCCTCCAATTCTTTTGGTGTCGGTGGAAATTCTGAGATCTCCTCGTCATCGATTTCGTTTGTAAAGCATCTGAAGAGGTTAATCATATTCTCGTCCCCTCCCTATTTTGTTAGTGTTATCATATAACAGGTACGAGTCCGCTTCCATTTTCATGGTCGAGCTGGTCCTATCCTGATGGTATAGGACTTCTTTGGCTCATGCTTTTGTGGTGGGCTTATCCTCTGAAAGTATGTCTTAGCACCTCCACTAGGTTTATACAAGTATCATGTATGCAATTTTTAAAAATCTAGAGGTCTAAGCTATACTAACCTAGAATCGAACTAGAGAATTAGGGTTTTAGTGTAAGCAAACAAGTTCTACACTGACTGAAAAGAGAATACAACCTTTGTAGACCGGTCCTTCACTTCTAAAACTCCAAGCAGTAGTCCCTAGAACTCTTCTTAGACTCCACTTGGTGAAAGGAACGAGCTTGCTTCATAGTATTCGAGGCCGAAGATGATCCATCTTGAAGTCTCTCTCACTCTAGCTCACTCTTCACTAATCAAAGTATTAGTGAAGCAAACAACCTAAACTAAAGGGCTAGTAAAGTGTAGGTTGATGAAGTAGGAATTTTGCTCACTTTATTTTCTTCTTTCTCTTTTCTTTTTCTCACTTCAAGAAAACCTAGAGAGCAAGAGAGGAAGAAGGAGATGAGAATAAACTTGGATGGAGAGAGAATGAACCATGAAGTCAAGTGATGAGATGATGTGGAAAATATCTATGAATAAAACAAAGAGAATGGGGTAAGTCATAGCTTCTCAATGCTTTCACAAGCATCTCAAATGATGGCTCATTCTCTTTTATTTTTAATTCATAAATAAAACCATTTCCTGTTGGCTACAGTGCCCTCAAGTCAATTATTGTAATCGCAGGCATGCGATTGTGATGATTGAGGGAGGACCTATACGGGTAGAACAGTCTTACTCGAGATGATAGTATGCTATCTGGTTTGTCTCTGTCATCATGTACATGCTTTATGTGGTATTATAGATCACTATTATATGTTGATAGAGCCCATAAGATTCTTGCTTGACTACCAGCATTACGATGGCGATCATATACGTGGGAGCTGGGTGGTCTATAAACACATCCTTAAATGTCCCTAGTCGAGGGAGTATCGAGACTGGGTATCGATACTCCGGAGTAGACTAGTGTATACTTATCGAGACCCCGACGAGGGGCGGTGGCGGGTCACGTGAACTGCACGCGACCATTGGGCGCTGAGTGCCCGCGGGTCGCATGAGGCGCACGTGGGCACTCAGCGGGAAACTGGGCTCAGCCCCTGGGTTAGGAGTTCAACTCCTAAGGGGGCTTTGGAGTTGAACTCTTAACAGGGATTATGTATAGATTTGGAGTTAAACTCCTAAAAAGGGGTTGATTTATGGAGTTAAACTCCAACAGATCTTGAATGGAGTTAAACTCCTAGAAATCTTTGGATCTTCATTTGAGCCTCGGATCCTCCTGGAATGGGATTTTTGGAGATGGGTATCCTTCTTCTTCCTCTCTGTTGGCTGGATCTTAGGGGGAAAAGGAGAGGCGAGACTTAAAATCTCCCCTTTTAGGGATTTGATGGCAGATCCGAGCTCCCCTTCAAGGGTTTTATGGTGGAAAAACTATTTATTTTTGAAAAAGGAAGGGTTAAACTCTTGATTTAATTCAAAAGAAAAAAAGAAGGTTTAGAAACTTAAGGAAGGAGGAGGAGTTACAAACCCAAGTTTTTTTTTTAGAGAGTGTTTTTTATTGATTTTTTCATCATGTTGCCTTTATAGGCTACACACTTTACATATAGTCCCTTGGGCTTTGTCAAATGGCACTTATGCCACCCCATGCCTTATGTGCTTATCTCTTTTTGTATATAAGCCATGGGGTTTACAAAATTTTGGCTTTTTGCTTATTTTACATACATTTATTTCTATGCATATATATACAAAAAAGAATTACATTAAACTAATTTATGGCTTCATTCCTTTTGTCATGGGGATGGTCCCTTTGACCTGGGCTTGGACCCACTTGGCTTGGGGTTGACCCTGGGTTTTGACTTGGTCAACTAGGGTGTAATTTTGACCCCAATAAAGGGCCCCCATCAATAAATACACACCACATATGTGGGTTGTGTGGATGAAATTGATGGATCTTCTTCCGCATGGAAGTCGACTCCGTTTTGATGACGTGGAGGTCGATGCTGCCCTTTTTTACGACGTGGACGGTCGGTGCTGCCCTTTTGGCGACTAGGACGGTCGGTGCTACCATTTTATCGACTTGGACGGTCAGTTCTGCCATTTTAGCGACGTGGGTGGTCGGTTCTGCCATTTTAGTGACGTGGACGGTCGGTTCTGCCCTTTTTACGACTTGGACGGTCGGTACTGCTATTTTTTCTACATGGACGGTCGGTGCTACCATTTTTGCAACATGGACTGTCGGTCTTGCCCTTTATCCAAAATGGGTGGTCGGTGCTGCCATTTTTGTGACGTGGACGGTCGGTGCTGCCGTTTTAGTGACTTGGAAGGTCGGTGCTGCCATTTTTAGCGACTTGGACGGTCAGTGTTGCCATTTTAGCGACTTGGATGGTCAGTTCTGCCATTTTAGCGACGTGGATGGTCGGTTCTGCCCTTTTTGCGACGTGGACGGTCGGTGCTGCCCTTTTTGTGACATGGACGGTCGGTGCTGCCCTTTTAGCGACTTGGACGGTCGATGCTGCCATTTTAGCGACTTGGACAGTCGGTTCTGCCATTTTAGCAATGCGGGAGGTCGGTTCTGCCATTTTAGCGACGTGGACGGTCGGTTCTGCCCTTTTTGCGACTTGGACGGTCGATGCTGCCCTTTTAGCGACTTGGACGGTCATTTCTGCCATTTTAGAGACATGGACGGTCGGTTATGCCCTTTTTGCGATTTGGACGGTCAGTGCTTAATTTGCTTGCTCTGCTTCTTGCGGTGTCGGGGTTGAAGTTGAATTGCTCCGCTTTCTACGGTGTCAAGGTGGATTTGTTTGATTTGATTTATTTTGAGAGTTTCCTACCCGTCCAGCGGGACTTTTGATCTTGGAAGCACTACCGGGTGGGACATTAATTTGATTTGTTTGATTTCTGCCTTATTTGGTAGGGCCTTTGAATTTCAGAGGAATTTGGAATTTGGATCTTGTTTGGCATCGGTATTGCTGCACTGGAATAATGCCAAGAGCAACTCATTATTTGCTTTTGGGAAGACTTGGGATTTAGGTTTTGGGTCAGCATCAGCACCGCTAACACTAAAGCGTAGTGCCAGGAGCGACTCATCATTTTTCTTTAGGAAGACTTAGGATTTAGGTTTTAGGTCGGCATCAGCACCGCTAACACAGAAGCAATGCCAGGTGCGACTCATCATTTGTCGTTGGGAAGACTTAGGATTTAGGTTTTGGGTTGGCATCAACACAGCTAACACTGAAACGTAGTGCCAGGAGCGATTCATCATTTGTCATTGCCCGTTGGGGAGCGATGGTAGGATCCTCCATAAAAGCATTTTCTCCCTACGAGTCGAGAGGATCTCGTAGGTGTATTTCTCCCTAGGAATCGTGGGGATTTCTATGTGTGTTGCTCCTTTGTGAGTCGTAAGGATCTCAAGCGGGGATTTTCTCCTCACAAGGTCGAGAGGACTTTGCGAGTGTATTTCATCTCTTTTTTACGAGTTTGCGCCTTTTCAGGTTTTCACAAACTCGCCAGCAGTCCCGCTGTTTTTACTCACGGAGCCCTTTCGGGTTTTCATCTGTGCCCGTTTTGCTTGTGGACATACCCTTTTTTATTTTTTTCTACATTGGCGTATCTTCATTGCTGGTGGGTCTTTAAATATAGTCTCGCCGGTAGGACTTGGAAGAGATAGGGGTCGTTTATGTCCGTGGATAGTATACGGTTTTATAGGATGTATGATCCAGACGGTAGGGCCGGTATGCTCAATTTGCCTGCGACTTGGAGCATTCACGCGTAGTATTTCTTAAGATATCGGCCATTGATGGGTAGCATGGGCCTTTTTCCCTCGGCATTTATCAGCTGGTAGGATCCTCCATCAAACACTTTCTCGATGGCATATGGTCCTTCCTAGTTTGGCTCGAATTTTCCTTTAGCATGTCGATTGGGGATGATCGGCCTTTTGAGGACCAACATCAATTCGTCTTTCTTGAAAGCGCGGAGACAAGTTATCTTGTCATAGGCCCATGACATTTGAGCTCGGTACAGCTCCAGATTTTGCTGTACTGCAAGGCTCTTTTCTTCGAGGGCGTCGAGCTCTTCGAGCCGAAGGAGCATGTTTTCCTCATCCGTCAACTCGTGCTGAACGACTATTCTTAAGCTTGGAACTTCGACTTCAAGGGGGAGGATCGTCTCCACTCCGAAGAGTAATGAGTATGGAGTGGACTGAGTTGGAGTACGGTGCGCGGTACGATATGCCCACAACGCCTTATGAAATTTGAGATTCCATTCTCTCTTGTTGGCTGAAGCATTTTTCCTCAGGAGCTTACATAGAGTCTTATTGATGGATTCGGCTAGCCCATTAGCTCTTGGATTATATATGGAGGAATATCTCCAGTCTATCTTGTGCTGAGTAGCGAACCTTGAGACTTTGAAGCTCTTGAAAGAAGGCCCGTTCTCAGAAATGATTCTTCTTGATGTACCGAAGCGGTATAGAATATTATGCCAGAAGAATGTCAGAATATCTTCTGTCTTGACTTCTTTTAGCGGGACAACTTTAGCCCATCTGGAGAAGTAGTATGTTGCATCCAATATGAACCGGTGGCGTTCGGATGACGGAGGATCAATTGGACCAACTATGTCGGTGCCCCAAACTTCGAAGGGCCATGACGCCACCGTATGATGCAGCGGATTGGGGTGCTTATGAATGAAGTCACCGTGAATTTGGCAGAGATGACACCTCTTCGCAAGCTCTTCGCAATCCCTTATCATGGTAGGCCAGTAATACCCAAGCCGTTTAATTTGAAGCCGCATTTTGGGGCCATATTGGTGAGCTCCGCAGACGCCTGAGTGAACTTCTTTTATGACTTTTTGGGCTTCAGCCGATGATAGGCACCTGAGCCAGAGTTGGTCATATGATCTGCGGTATAGCGTATTATTTACAAACTTATATCGGAGAGCTCTCTTCTTCAGCTGAATCCTCGCAGATTTTTCTTCGGGTAGCTTGTCGTATCAGAGGTACTCTATGAAGGGTTCTCTCCAATTGGGCTCGTCTTGAATGATCGAAGCTTCTTCGGCAGGATTGTTCTCTTGTTCTACGCTTTCTTCTTCATGCAAAAAGAATGGAGACAGAATTTTCCAGCTTCTGACTATGATTAGAATTTTGTCTATGTCAGGATCAGCTAGCTCTTTAGCTAGGCGAGCGAGTATGTCGGTTTTTCCGTTCAATGCCCTAGGGACTCACATTAGTTCAATGCGGGTGAACTGTTTCATGAGCTCCACCACCCGGCTTCTGTATCAAGCCAACTTGGGTTTGTATATCTTATAGTCGCAGCTTACTTGGTTGATGACAAGCTGGGAATCACCGTAAACCCGTAGCCGAAGGGTTCCCATTTCTATGGCGAGCTCCAGACCAGCTATCAGAGCTTTGTACTCAGCCTCGTTGTTTGTGCGAGGCTCGGTAAGAGCGAAAGAACGTCGTAAGCTTCCTCCCAATGGCGTGACGAACACCAATCCTATCCCCGCTTTTATCTCCGGGATGCTTGATTTTCCGGAGCTCCTCATTGATGAAGCTCCATCGAAGTAGAGCTCCCAACATGGCTTATCATCCTCGAGATGCGGCACTTGTTCATCGGGTAACTCACAATTGAGCGGCGGCCTTTCCGGTATGAGATGAGCAGCAAGGAAGTCGGTGAGGGCTTGCTCTTTTACTGCTTTCTGAAGAGGATAGATTATGTCAAATTCAAGCAGCATGACAGCCCATCTCACCATTCTACCGGCTAGGCTTACTTTGGTCATTAAGTGTTTGAGCGGGTCGACCTTAGAGATCAGAATAACCCGATGAGCGAACAGATAGTGCCTTGGCTTTTTCACAGCAAACATCAGAGCCAGGCATTGCTTTTCGATCGGGGAATAGGTGTGTTCAGCCCCAGCTAAAGTTCGACTGAGGTAGTAGAGGGCATTCTCTTTTCCCTCCTCGTTGTTCTGGGCAAGGAGTGCACCGAGTGACTCATCTAGCGCAGCATTAACAGTTTATTTAGAATAGGGGCAGCAAGCACTGGAGGGTGCAACAGGTACCGTTTGATGCTTTCGAACGCTTCTTAACATTCGGCATCCCAGACAAAAGGAGCTCCTTTCTTCATGAGCTTTAAGAAGGGTCTACATCTCCCCGATAAATTTGAGATAAACCTTCATATATAAGCAAGCTTGCTTTGAATAGATCTTAGCTCGTCAGATTCTTCGGAGGGGGCATCTCCATGATGGCCTTTATCTTGGATGGGTCAATTTCGATCTCTCGATGTCGGACTATGAAGCCCAAGAATTTTCCCGATGACAAGCCAAAGGGGCACTTAAGAGAATTCATCTTCAGATCGTATTCCCTCAGTCTAGTGAGAATGGTCTTAAGATCTTGGATGTGATCGGCCTTGGCTTTAGTCTTGACGACCAGATCATCAACATAACATTCGATGACTTTATGAATTAGGTCATCAAAGATATTGGTCATTGCCCTTTGATATGTAGCACCTGCATTCTTCAGTCCGAACGGCATCACTTTATAACAGTATATGCCGACCGGGGTTCGAAATGTTGTATGCCTCTCATCTTCAGGCGACATTTTTATCTGATTGTATCTAGACGAACCGTCCATGAAGGTGAACAACTCGTAATTTGATGTGTCATCGACCATCATTTCCATGACCGGAAGCGGGAAATCATCTTTAGGGCATGCCTTGTTAAGGTCATTGAAATCGACACAAACCCAGAGCTGCCCATTTTTCTTCTTCACCGGGACTATGCATGCGATCCTGTCCACATATTTCTCTTCTCTGATGAAGCCAGCATCGATAAGTTTCTTAGTTTCCTCGATGACCTTTTCTTCTAGCTCCCTTCTCATTCTTCGGGGAGCTTGTTTGACTGGCTTGATATCATGGGAAATAGCCAGCTTATGCATGGCTACTTCAGGGGGTAGGCCGGGCATTTCTTTGTACGTCCACGCGAAGCAGTCAGTGAATTCATGCAACAGGGCTACTATTTGCTCTTTCATTTCCTCTAACAAGAGTGAGCTGATATAGGTCGGCCTTGGATTATCGGGCGTTCCTAAATCAACCTCGGTTAACTCGTCAAAGGTTGCTTGTCCACCATCTTCGAGCTCTCGGGAAGATTCTTCTGGCTCGGCTATCTTGTCATTATCATTTGACCTTTTGCTAGCTTCACCAACATGGATCATATAGCATGCTTTAGAATTAGGTTGAATGAAACCCATGCCCCGTCTATCTGGGATTCGTCCATCGAAGAGTGCTCGGACCTGAGGCGGATGCCATAGCCCTTCATAAAACTTTGCTTCGGAGTCCATTTGATATAGCTGACACCCGCACTTTTTAAAGTATTCCCGCATCTCAGGCACATAATATCTGGGATTGAGGACGACCCTTATACCTCTCTCGTATGGAAGGCATGTCACAGACAAATCGTCCGGGTGTGCGACATGATATGACCCATAAAATAGGATGTCCTTCTGTTCACTTTTCCTTCCAGGAACGTAGAAAATTTTAAGCTGGTCCACGGTGGAGACTGACAATGCATCTAACTCCTTGCACATCTTCTCCGGCACCCTTATGACAGCTAGGGACCCTTCTGTAGTCTTGAAGGTTCCTCTTAGCTTTGCTTTTTGCATGAGGGCCCAATCTGCATAGTTGTTGCAAGACGGATCCTCTTCTTCTGATTCTCCAGTGTTACTACCTAAACAAGGGTGAATTTTGCTGCCGGATGAGCCTTCAGTATCAGACTCGTTTGTATCGCTACCGAAGTGAGGAAGGGTTTTACGGAAGGACGGACTTCCAGCGTCAGACTTATTAGTGTCACTGCCGAAATGCGGACGCACTTGGGGTTTTTTTTCTTTTGAAAGTGACAGACGGCTCAGATTTGCCTTTGAGTTTCGGGACCGTTCTGTCTTTGGTCAGCTGTGGCTCAGCACTTTGGAGATTCACAAAGTACCGAGAATCTTCATATCAGACTTCATGCACACCGAACGGCTGGATGTCTACATCAATGCATCTTTCTTCTCCGTTTAGTATATTTCATGCACTGATGGAGAGTTGACGGAACGATGCCTTAATCATGGAGCCATGGCCGTCCCAAGAGAATTTTATAAGACATAGCAGCGTCGATCACGTATATCTTAGTTTCGGTTTGTAGATCCCCAAATTTGATTGGCAGAGCTATACACCCCAAAACTTGCTAGCAGTTTTTATTGAAGCCTTGAATGACAATCCTTTCCCTTGACAGGTGTCGGACGTCCATTGACAAACTCTTCAGAGTCCGCAAGTTCATGATGTTCATTGAGGATCCCGGATCAATCAACATGCGATTAATCTGGTCTTCATCACTGTATCTTTCACGTAAAGCGTCCGATTATGCTCAGCCGTTCCCATTAGCAAGTCTTCATCCTTAAACGTGACTGCAGTGGCATGCAGAGCATACTGGGATTCTTTCATATTAATTTCCTCAAAGCGAGCCTAATACCGCTCGGGGTTTTATAGAGCGTGAATGAGAACATCTCTAAGCTCTTTAGATAGGACCAAGACATCGTAGATGTTCTGGAGAGACGGAAGCTTCCGGAGATGAGCCAAGACATTGTAGTCCACTGAGGAAGGACTTGAGTTTTCATTAGCCGGTTCTCTGCCATCTTCCTCATTAGCCACATATTTTTCCTTTCCTTTTGCGGGCGTTGCCCTGATTTGGCAGCAGAGCCCTGCCACTTCTGAGCTGGATTTGGTTGGCCTTTGTGGCGAGCTCCTCGTCCTCTTCAGGAAAACAGAGCTCCTCCTCAGAATCGCTTCCAATATGAATGGCGTAGCAGGTCACTATAGGGATCTTTTCATTGGAGTCTTCTTCTAACTCCTCTAGAATTTCAGCCGTTTCTATAGGGAGGAACTCCTTCAATTGAATTAGAGTTCTTTCCTTATGTTCATAGTCTTCGAGAGAATCGATATATTTTTGAATGGTCGATCTCCCTGCAGACTCTTTTTCGCGTCGAGCAGCACTTTTCTTCTTCTTGAGCTTTTTGGATTTTGAGTCTGATGGAGCAGAATTGGTAGCTGGAATGGTAGGCTTCTTCTGCCCTTTCCATTCTGTTCTGGGCTCTTTCTGAAGTAGCTTTAGCATCTTCTTCATCTTATTAGATATGTGCGTACTCCACGGAGACTGCGGTGAGTCAGTTTCATTTCTCAAGGCAGCGGGTTCAGCTGTCTGCTCCCAGAAGGCTTCAGCTTCTGTCTGTATAAAGTTGGTGGTTGCAACTTGATTGTTCACCAACACACTCTTGGACAGCTCGATCTCTCCAGTCTTGTACTGCTTCTCAACCCAGTCTTTGAAGATATAGCAATCCTCGATCGCATGGCTCACTACTCTATGGTACGGACAATACAGGGGATTGTTGGTCATTTTGGCTTCGTGGGGTCTCTTCGACTCCGGCAATTGTAGACCATTGTTTAAGGCATCCTTGAATATCTTGCGGAACTTTTCCCTTCTGAAAGAGTAAAGCTTGTTCTTTTTCTCCTCTAGGGAAGGCCGTTCTCCTCCCAGCAATGACTTTCGAGACCGGTTGGTTTTGGAATCGCCTGCCTTTCGCTTGTCTTCATTGTCGGACGCATTGAAGACATTGGTACTGCTGGAATTCCCGCTTCTACGGTTGTCATCCTTCTTGCTTTTCCAAGTCTTGTCGCTCGGAGAGTCTGGGGTAGACTCTTGCTTCGAGTGTTCCAGCATTTGGACTTTCTTGGTTATCTCCTGAAACGTCATGAGGCCTACTGTACACAAGAATGAGACCATCCAATTGCTGAGGTTCCCAATGAGAAGGCTGACGGACTGGTCCTGCTCTAGTGGCGGTTCGCACTTGATCGTGAGATTACGCCATCGGGCGATAAAGTCGGTGTTGCTTTCATTCTTTCCCGGCTTGGTCCTCACAAGGTCAGCAATGGAGATTTTATCACTGACACTCATGAACCTTTTCCGAACCAGAGACTCCATTTGGGCAAAGGTAATGACAGACTCGTCCGGTATACTCACATACTAGTCGAAAGTGACACCGGTCAGGCTGTTGACAAACTGACGAAGAAGGAGAGAATCATTGCCCCCTGTATTTCCGCACGATACTTTAAAGTGGGCGACGTGCTGATTTGCATTTCCCGTCCCGTCAAATCTTCCGAAACTTAGGAATGACGTAGCCGCTCAGGAACTCGATCATATCGTACTGTGCAGGATATGGCCGCCCACTACTGCCGATTTCTTTCTGAGCTTCGGCTTCGACTACCAATGTTCTAACCTTTCTAGTGACCAAATCCATTATCCGATCTTGTGTTAGCAGGATAGTGCTATCTGGGGCCAAGGCGTACCCCAAAGCAGAATGTGGTTGGCTTTCATGTGGCTCACCCAATCTTGGACCCAAGGGGATATGCATCGGTTGCTTCGGGTTGTCATCACCTGGCCTATGAGTAGAGATATGTGCATGATTGGAAGGTGCTCGAGCAATTTGAGCCGTGAGCTGCATCACAATATTCATCAGGTCGTTGATTTTTGAGTAAAGTTTGGCCATTTCTTTATCTTTGCTCCTGAGCTGTTTTCGAAGCTCTTGAAGAAGCACTTGCTCTGCGGTCTTGGGGCGGAAAGTCAGCTCTTCCTCACTGTCCGAGCTTGACTCTACATGGGCTGAGGGGTCTTTCTGCCTATCATCCTTATCAAGAGGGTTTTCCTCATCCAATGGAGGCTGCTGATCTTGGGAAGCGGCAACCACATTCAAGCCAGATTGGGCTTGGGATGTGGTGGCCCCATCCTTGCTTTTGCTGTGCAAGTTGTCGCTGAGACACGCGCCCGCCATATAGACTGTATGGATAACATATCCCACTGACTTTTTATTACCAGTAGCTGATTTCACTGATCGCTGTCGTGGCCCTCCTGTTATGGTAATGGGCAATCGACTGAAAGCGGCTGGCCTGACCGGGTTCTTGAATAGTGCTACCGCTTATTTTCTGGGTTTGCCCCGCTGCTTTCACACGGCACAGAGTGCCTGATAGGAACTTGAAGAGATGGTGTCATGCTTTCTCTGACGGGGATAGGACACGTCTCTTTGCAACATCGTTCGGACCGCCGTCTTCTTAATTCTGGCGGTCATGGCGTTTTTCTGAACCCACTTCAGAGGTTCGAAAGAATTGCTGACTTTTACGGTCGACTCAGCCGTCGTCGCAGGATGACTCTTCTCTTGGAATCTCAAAAGATTCCACTCAGCCGGAGTCCTGGCCCTCTTGTTTGCTCGATACCTGAGTCGCTTCTGTCTCAGCCTTTTTGTTTTGAGCACTTGGCTGGTTACAGCTCTTCAGGAAGCCGCCGCAGACCGGGCGATGGAGGGTTTGGAGATACGTCTGATTGTGCACAAGTTGGAGTCGTTTGAGCTTTCACGCTCACACTGGGCGCTGAGCGGGTCACGTGAGCTGCATGTGAACACTGGGCGCTGAGCGCCCGCGGGTCGTGGGTCACGTGAGGCGCACGTGGATGCTTAGCGCCCGCGGGTCACGTGCCCTGCAGGCGATCGTTGGGTGCCCGCGGGTCACGTGCGCGACACGCGATCGCTGGAAACACTAGCGGGAAACGAGGCTTAGCCCCTGGGTTAGGAGTTCAACTCCTAAGAGGGCTTTGGAGTTGAACTCCTAACAGGGATTATGTATAGATTTGGAGTTAAACTCCTAAAATGGGTTTGATTTGCGGAGTTAAACTCCAACAGATCTTGAATGGAGTTAAGCTCCTAGAAATCTTTGGATCGTCTTTTGAGCCTCGGATCCTCCTGAAATAGAATTTTTGGAGACGGGTATCCTTCTTCCTCCTCTCTGTTGGCTGAATCTTAGGGGGAAAATGAGAGGTGAGACTTAAAATCTCCCTTTTTGGGGATTTGATGGCAGATCCGAGCTCCCCTTCAAGTGTTTTATGGTGAAAAAACTATTTATTTTTGAAAAAGGAAGGGTTAAACTCTTGATTTAATTCAAAAGAAAAGAAGAATGTTTAGAATCTTGAGGAAGGAGGAGGAGGTACAAACCCTATTTTTTTAGAGAGAAAAAGTTTTTTATTGATTTTTTCATCATGTTGCCTTTATAGGCTACACACTTTACATATAACCCCTTGAGCTTTACCAAATGGCACTTATGCCACCCCATACCTTATGTGCTTATCTCTTTTTGCACATAACCCATGGGGTTTACAAAATTTTGCCTTTTTGCTTATTTTACATACATTTATTTCTATGCATATATATAAAAAAATTACATTAGACCAATTTATGACTTCATTCCTTTTGTCATGGGGCCGGTCCCTTTGACCTGAGCTTGGGCCCACTTGGCTTGGGGTTGACCCTAGGTTTTGACTTGGTCAACTGGGGTGTGATTTTGACCTCAACAGATGCCATCCCAATTCATTCATTCACTCTTGGAGACTCAACCAATTTTCTTGAGTAGCTCATGCCCATGGTTTTCCTCACCTCCTCTTTCTTCTTTTTTGATTACTCACTTGAGCATGAAGTATGAGAGAAAAAGATAGTGAAATATTCCTACACCCTACTTTCCATTGCTAGCAACCTTGGAGCGTCGGTTGCTTCGCTATGCGAAACTGGAGCCTGCATCATTTTCCTCGGGTGGATCATCTTCGACAGAGGAAGACCGGAGGCCAAGCTCAATCGTAGACACCTCAAGGAGCTAAGGATGATGGTGGAAGACCGAAAGACACGGATCATTCAGTATAATGCTTCTATCATAGTAGTATAGCTCTTTGTTAGTTAGCTAGTTTAGGTTTATGGTTCGATTCTAGGACGGGTTCATTAGCGCCAAGTTTTTAAACGTCATTTTTGTTCCGCATCGGCCACGGTAGATGTCCAGGGCGCTATCGTAACCCAACATTTCCTACTCATCACAATCCTCATGTATGATTCTCATACATCCTAGTTCTATGTATCATCAACCAAAATACAATAATATATACATATATTTATATATATCACATATTTATATTAATATGTATAAAGAGAAGAAAATGTTTAGTGAGCTAATATTAGTTAATATATATATATATATATCAAATATTTATTAAATCAACACTTGATTCAATAATCTGTATATATATATATATATAACACACATATATATATATATATATCTAATTATTAAATCAACACTTGATTCAATAATACGGCTATATCAAATATAATCCAGCTAATATCAAATATACAAATATATATCAAATATATATATTAACAACATATACATATACCATTGAATCAATACTTGATTCAATAATCCGGTCATATCACTTATGACCCAACTGATATCAAATATCGCTAGATTAGAATACGACATCACATACTCGTATTTAATCAAGCACCCGCACATATCTCCATATGTGCCCTACTTCGTTTCACTTGAGCTAGGAAACCTCTGTGTGGAACTCTAAAGACTCGTCAATACGCCAGCAGTAGGTAATGATCACATCAAATACCCACAAGCCGTCAGCGATACTAGCTGGACGTAACGGCTACCCAGGTATTGAACGAATAGAAGATCAACAAACAAACTTGTCCAAACTCCCGTAGAGCCTATAAGCAACACTTACCATACAGTCCGGTATTTTCTTCTAATATGTCGCATATCGAGTCTGGGGGTGGAATCGTCAGACCCCGGTAACTTGATAATTCATGCCAATGTGTGGCCTATAACCTTTTGAGAAACTACTGATAAAATTTACCAGTAAATCTCATCAGCCCTGGCCAGGAACTTGCTGTTATAGCCAATCAAATATAGCGCAACATCAACTCCCAATACCGGGAAAGACGAAACCCCTCATATCGCTCATTGCCTCCATGTGACTCGGGACTGTACCCAAAATCCACCTATTTGCACGACTCCTTTGAGCCATGGTAGGGAGAAAATCAAAGCACAGTGGGAACCACACAAGACACTATAACGATCTCGGGTCTACAGACTAACCTGTACAAGTGTCACCAGAGAACTGCTATCTGACGATAGGTATGGTACCATCTAGGAGTTCTCGGTGAGTCATGTTCGGTGTACCCATTTTCTAATGAGCACCTGTGTACAATCTTTGATGTCAAACACCAATGGTTGTGGGATCAACCATCGCCCCATACAGGGTCATGAAACGTACACACCAGTCTACTCTGGAATATCGATGCCCTGTCTTGATACTCCCTCGACTAGGAACTATTAAAGGATGTGCTTGAGGACTACACAAGCCCCATTAGTATGATCTTGTTAGTTATATGTATGCCCTAGAGGCCATTGCTATACATAGGATGTATATTGTAGTGGATGCTGGGACATATATAGGGAGGACTTTCTTGCTCGACATGATAGTATGCTATCTGGTTACTCTTTACCTTAACGTGTATACTGATTGTCTCTCTGTTACATGTTGGTAAAGCCCTTAGGATGTGTACTTGACTACCTGGACTATGATGCGGATCACACTAGTGGGGACATGGTAGTCCATAAGTACATCCTTTAAGGTCCCTAGTCGTGGGTGTATCGAGATGGGGCATCGATATACCAGAGTAGACTAGCGTATACCTTCTCGACCCATACAGATGGGCGATGGATGATCCCATATCCATTGGTGTTTGACATCGGAGATGATATACGGGTGCTCAGTGGAGACTGGGTACACTGGACGGACTCGCCGAGAACTCCCAGATGGTATTATACCTTACGTCAGATGGCAGTTCTCTGGTGACACTGGTACAGAGTAGTCTGTTGACCCGAGATCGTCATAGAGTCTTGTGTAGTTCCCACTGTGCTTTGATTTCCACCTTACCACGTCCAAGAGGGCATGCAAAACGGTGGTTTTTGGGTACAGTCCCGAATCACATGGAGGCAATGAGCGATAGGAGAGGATTCGTCTCTCCCGGTATATGGAGTTGATGTTGCGCTGTGTTCGATTGGCTATAACCGGAAATCCCTAGCCAGGGTTGCTGAGATTTACTGGTAAGTGTTACCAGTAGTTTCTCGAACTGTTATAGACCTCATATCGACACGACTTATCGAGCTATTGGGGTCTGACGTTTACCACCCCTAGGCGAGATATGCGACATATCAGACGACGAGACCGGACTGTACGGTAAGTGTTACTGGTTGGATTCACAGGAGTATGAGCGGGCTTGCTCGTCGATCTTCTGATCGCTCAATACCCGGGTGACCGTTACGTTTAGCATACCGCTTGCGGCTTGTGGGTATTTGATATGATCATCATCTGCTGCCGGCGTATTGACGAGTCTTTAAAGTCCTACACAGAGGTTTCCTGGCTCAAGCGAAACGAAATAGGAGCGCATATGAGATATGTGCGGGACCGAGAATAATGCGTGTATGTGATACCGTATTCCATTCTCGCGATGAATGTATCGATTAGTTGTATGCGATATAACCTAGTTATCGAATCGAGGATTGATTCGATAAGCCAATACATTGGATATTAGCCGGTTATATACGATATGACCAGATCGTTAAATCAAGTATTGATTTAATGATTTAATGCATAATTATATATTTGATATATTACTTTGCATTAACTAGTATTGGTTCACTTAAATTGGATTTTCTCACTTGATGTACACAAGTTGTATATGTGATATACTTTTGTGCACTTGTTTGTATCATGTTTGATGATACATGCAAACTAGGGTTTTTGTAAAGAATTAAACCATGGTTATGTTAATGGTTAGGGTTTTGATTTATTTACTTATTCATTTATTTATTTATTCATTAATTCATTTTGGGCAAAAATGAAATGGTGGCTTAGTTTGTTTTATTGTCGAAGCTTCATGAAGCTTTGACTAAGTGACCATTTTGTCTTCATGTCCTAACCCTAACCATTCAACTAAACCCTAGTTAATTCTCTACACTAAACCATGGTTGAGATTATGATAAGTATCATTTTGTTTTCTATTTTAAAATAATACTCATCATATTCTTTCTTCTTCTTCTTCTTCTTCAAAAAAGAAGAAACCTTGCCTCCATCAATGGCAACATGAGAAAAAGAGTGAGAAATCCAATTCTAATGTGAACACACTTCCTATTTCTTCATGCTCTACCACTTGCCAAGTAGTATAGGGTGTTTTCTTCACAAGTTTCATGACTTGGTGAAGTTGGAGCTTGATCTTGTGTTGCCTCGACGTAGATCATTTTCGGCATCGAAGTCGACGACCTAGCCCGCCCATTTCTCCGATGAAGCCGACGCTAGAGCCCGAGATCCGATGATCGCAGCGAGGGGACTTCATCACAGAGCTATGGAGGTGGAGGACCGGATCTACAAAGGTTGTATTTCCGTTCAACTCTTAGTTAAGTTGTTAACTAGTTGCTTGTTTCACCTAAAATCTAGTTAACGATCAGTATTAGGGTTTCTCGGCATTTGTAAAATT
This sequence comes from Agapanthus africanus, assembly GCA_030015575.1. NCBI lineage: Eukaryota > Viridiplantae > Streptophyta > Magnoliopsida > Asparagales > Amaryllidaceae > Agapanthus > Agapanthus africanus. Next base: position 447,537,302 of record CM057349.1, read on the forward strand.
TGAAATTGGCATGGTTGATACCTTGTGAAACCTCACTAGTGTGCCTAGGAACCCTACAGATCTGCATCATAGTCCTGATAGTCAAGCCAACATCCTAAGGGCTTTATCAACATGCATCAGAGAGACAGTATAATAATACAAGCGTACATGTTAAGATAAAGAGCAACCAGATAGCATACTATCATATCGAGCAAGAAAGTCATATATATATCTGTGTATGTGTGTGTGTGTGTGTGTGTGTGTGTGTGTGTCCAAGCATCCACTATATCATACAATAATGGCCTTTAGGGCATACATATTCCTAACAATCTCCCACTTGCACTAAGTCCGGTTGTTGTAGTATCTCATACCCAACATCCCAAAAAGTCTCTTAAACTGTGTATGGGGAAGGGCCTTCTTGAGTGGATCCGCTGTGTTGTCCTTTGTGTCAACTCTCATGTCCTCGATCTTACGGCGATCAACTATCTCCCGGATCAGGTGATACCGCCTTAGAATATGTCTGGATCGCTGATGGGACCGGGGTTCCTTGGCCAAAGCCACAGCTCTATTGTTATCACAATACAATGGTATTGGATCCTCAATGAATGGAACCACACCAAATTCATCAATAAACTTCTTCATCTAGACAGCCTCTTTGGCAGCATCGTTGGCAGCAATATATTCAGCCTCCATTGTCAAGTCTGCTACGGTATCTTGCTTGGAACTCTTCCAACATACCGCTCCTCCATTGAGGGTGAAGATAAAACCTGAGACAGACTTGCTGTCGTCCTTATCACTCTAGAATCTCGAATTGGTAAAGGAATCCACCTAGAGTTCTCCGTTACCATACACCAAGAACATTTCTTTAGTCCTTCTCAAGTACTTAAGAATGTTCTTCACAGCTGTCCAGTGCTTTTCCCCTGGGTCTGATTGATACCTACTTACCACACTAAGTGCGTAAGCTACATCCGGTCTGGTGTATAATATTGCATACATGATAGACCCAACTGCAGAAGCATAGGGTATCCCTTGCATGCGAGCCCTCTCCAAATCAGTCTTGAGAGACATCTCTTTGGAGAGAGTGATTCCTGAACAAACGGGTAAATTACCACACTTAGAATCTTCTATACTAAACCTCTTTAGTATGGTGTCAATATACCTGGATTGGGACAATCCCAACATCCTTTTAGATCTATCTCTATAGATCTTTATCCTCAGGATGTAGGAGGCATCACCCAGATCTTTGTAACAATCCTAATTTTCTATACACTTTTCTACACAAAATTTTAAATTTTTTTTTCCAAAATCCATAAAGGGGTATTTTAGCCTGAGCACAAGATATAAGTAATTATTTTGTTTTTAATTACAAGTTACAAGAATGTAATAACTCCATTTTTAGTGTACAAGAAATTATTTTAAATTTAATGTATAGTTGGAGTATTTACTCTTGCTGCTATCATTTTAAGTAATTAAATAACTCCATAATTACAAGAAGGAGCTTGTAGCTCATTGGTAATACATTGCACTGCTGAACCAAGCCACCAGAGTTCAAATCCCATACCCCACATTATTTTTAATATTGATTTTTTTTAAAACCTTTAGAATACCAAGAGTTTACACGTGCATATCTCACAAAAACCCCACTACACCCAAACATGTAACACTTGCAGGAGTTAGATGAACCGTCGGGGGGGATCCATGCCACCAGACTCGGTCGGGAATCGGCCAACTCGGCCTTGACTCGGCCGACTCAGTGCTCCGACCGAGTCACGGCCGAGTCACCCCAGATTCGGCCGATTCCGGCGATGGTCACAACATGAAAGTTGTGTCTTTTCATATTCCCTATGCACCTGCAAAGTTTCAGCCTCATACCACTTCCAGAGCTTTTTAAAAACCCCAATTACTCCACTTTTAATACATTTTTTATTATATTTTATCACATTTTTATTTTTAACTTTTCATCTACCCTAACCCTAGCCTAACCCTATAAATACCAACCCTACACACTACCCTCTCACCCCCAAAATCTTGAGCCACTCTTTCAAAAGTTTTCCAAGAAGTGTGTGCTTTGAAAACAAGTTCGCGGCGAAGCTCCGACGAGATTCCGGCGGGAATTCCGGCGACGTTTTTAGAAACAACCGGCGACGAAGCAACGCCTCGGCAACTTCTTTAGTTCCCCTATACTCTTTAGTATAGATCGAAACCCGTAAGTCCCATTCTATCTCCCTTTCTAATTCTCAAAAATACGAAATTACGAAACCCGACGGAATCGGAACAAATCCGATTTCTGATTCGGTTTTCTATAAAATTTCACTTCTAATCAATTCAAACATGTCTAAACATCTTTATCATGATTATTAAACTTGTAAAAATCAATTTGAATAAGTTTTCACACGTGAAATGATAACCTTTTTAACTTACCGTATTTTTTCACTTTAATACCATCATGTTTCAATTTCACATTTAACCCGTTAACATTGTTATACCTTAAAATAGATCACGAGATAATGACCTACCTCCTCACACACACATATGCAACCATAATACGCTACCTTGAAAACTCCTAACACGATAAAACAAGATTTTACATTAAAATACCATTTCCTTAATAAAACCTTTTATAAAAGTTTAGGTTTGATACATTTGTTTAAACAATATCTTTAATAGGAAAAATACGATAAGTTGTGGACATCGATCGTTTATCTAAACCTGATTTTGTGGTGTCTAGGCAAGTGTGTCTAAGGCAAGTGGTTACTTAATTAGGGCCACTACTTGTAGTGGAGAGCCTCCCACTTACCTGGCACTTACCTGGCCACAATTGGCGGTGAAGAGGCGATTTGAGGCTTCTAACGACTTGTCGTTTAGATCTTTTAGAAATAGGCTAGTTGGCTTAGTAAACCCTAGAATCTAAAATACGGAAAATTACACTCTGCAAATAAATGCCTTTTACTTTATAAAACCGTTTTCTAAAAGATTAGTATTTTACAATCTTTGCAAAGTGCCACTACAACCCATCTTTGGGGAACCCGTTCGGGATTGTGCGGTTTATCGCGCACCCTCGGGCTAGTAGTGCGAGATTCAGACCTCCGCAAGGAGCATTCGGTCTCGAAAGGTTTAAAATACGACATTTTAAGAAAATGAGATTTTTAGAATATAAAATATTTATTAAAATTATTTTTGTATAAACATATGTATATTTATCATTTAAATATTTATTTTATTGTAATATAAATTTTCCACCTTTTTCTAAAAATCACAAGAATAGATTTTACACTAAAATACCATGAACTTCAAATAAATCAATATTACAGATAAATACCCTTATTTATAAAAGTAGGATATTTTCACTAGAAATGTCACAACATAAAATCCACCCTCATTACAACTCTAAAGACGAACAATAAATACTTGAGGTGTATTTTGAAAAGTATATAAAAGTATTTTTACATAAAACCCCCTCAAGTTTGATAAATTACCCTAAGGACCTTAGCAATTATAAGACTTCGATTCACATTTCTAATTGTTTGACTCGGGTTTGAGTCTGATTAATCTGACTTGAATATGATTCAAGTCAATCTATAATCTACAAGTTTCCACTTCAATATGAACTCATGAATTCATTAATCCAATATCAATCATACATCTTGACTGAACCGAACCATGGATATACCTATTCCTTTTACATGATTTTCAGTTATTCCATTTACATGACTCTATAGTTACAACCGCTCACTGATATCATGGTTTCGGTCAGTCAATCAATCTTACAATCAATACAATTTACAAGATAACAATACAAACAAGACATCGCGGGGTTTAAGGGGTAGACCGCTACGGAATATGTTAAAGGTGGCACGAGGTGGTCACTTAAGACGTAATTACATCCATGTCGTTGTTCCGTGGTATTATCGACGGAGCCTTGTACTACAGGTTACCAAGGTCCCCGGTGTAAGTGGGACTCCCCTCGTATACACTGGCATCTTCTGTACCAGGCTACAAACAACAGCGTTAATACAATATTACAATATTATAATACAACATTAAAAGCTACTCTCTCTCTCTTACTCTCTGTCTATTTCTCCCTTATCTTTGGGACTTACCGAGCGACCTGTTCGCTGACGACATTCTATTTCTTTCGTCTTTGAATGTCGTCAGGTAGTTTGGACCCGGCGGAGATCGAGCCATCTCAAGAAGAGTTGGAGCAGTTTGCCGAAGACCCTGCACTTTAGTTTCATTGTACACTTTTCCTTTCTGTATTTTTTTCATTTCCTGTTATGCCACTGTTTAGGCATCATTTTATTTCAGTTGTATTTCCTTTTCATGCATTGTACAAAAGAATATTAATAAATAAAAGTTGTTGTTCCTTTTATATCTTGTCTCTTATGTATTTATTTTATATTGCTTAGATACGCTTAGCGTATGTACTTCTGAGTATATACGTAGCAGGCCTCGTCGCGTCTCCTTCGCCGTACACTGGGAAGCGGGGCGTGACAATCTTTCATGGAGAACTTTTGTGATAGGAAGAATTTGAACGAGAGCAGCATAGGAACATCATTTCCTATCAAAAGTATGTCATCTTCGTACAATACGAGGAAGACACACTTACTCTCTACAATCATTTTGTATATACAAAGTTCATCTACGTTTTTGATGAAGTCAAACTCTTTGACTGCCACCTCAAAACAGATGTTCCAGCTCGGCGATGCCTGCTTTTATCTGTAAATTGATTTAAGTAGCTTGCACACTTTTCCGCTGCTCCCACTGTCTACGAAGCCTTCTGGCTGTGTCATATACACGCTCTCTTCTAAATCACCATTTAGAAATGCGGTCTTGATGTCCAACAACCAGATTGCATAGTCATGATATGCATCAATGGCAAGTAGAATCTTGATGGACTTAAGCATAGCCACATGAGAAAAGGTTTCATCATAATCGACACCTGGTCGTTGATGAAAACCTTTTGCTACAATTCTAGCTTTGAAGGTCTCAACTTTTCCATTTACACCATATTTCTTCTTAAAGATCCACTTGCCCCCGATGGGTTTTACTCCTTCAGGAGAAACTTCCAAAGTCCATACTTTGTTGGTATACATGGATTCCATCTCAGATCGCATAGAAACCAGCCATTTCATAAAGTCTCCACTTGTGATGGCCTGCTCAAAACTAGTTGGCTCATCATCTTCCATGATGCAATCCTCGCTCCCACCGTCTATGAGAAAACCGTAGTATTTCTCAGGTGGATGAGGAACCCTACTAGATCTGCGGAGTGGCTGAGATTCGTCGGGGACTATTGAATTCTCCGGTTCTACCAAATCATCAGTTGTAGTTTGTGTAGCTGGAACTTCTTCCAGCTGTACCCCATTACCACTAATTTCTTTCACAAGAAATTCATTTTCTAAAAAGGTGGTATGTCGAGAAACAAACACCTTTTGTTTCTCGATGTGGTAAAAGATATACTCTCGTGAATGTTTAGAATATCCAACAAACTTACATAGAATAGATCTTGCCTCAAGCTTGTCTGGATTTTGCCTTTTAACATAAGCCGGACAACCCCATATCTTAATAAAACTAAGACATGGTCTCTTCCCCTCCTATATATCATATGGAGTGGTAGACGTGGATTTGGTAGGAACCCTATTCAATATATATGCAGCTATCTCAAGTGCATAACCCAAAAAGGAAATAGGTAACTCAGCAATACTCATCATAGAGCGCACCATATCTAATAGGGTACGATTCCTCCACTCCGAAACTCCATTATGCTATGGTGTATACAGAGGAGTAAGCTAAGAGAGAATCCTATTCTTTTTTAGATAATCTCGGAATTCCGTGCTTAAGTATTCTCCTACTCGATCAGATCGAATGATTTTAATACTTTTACCCGTCTGGTTCTCTACTTCGCACTTACATTCCTTGAATTTCTCAAAAGCTTCAGATTTGTGTTTCAACAGGAACACATGTCTGAATCTTGAGAAATCATCGGTGAATGTAATGAAGTACGAGAAACCATTCATGGCATATGTAGACATAGGACCGCATACATCAATATGTATTAGTCCCAAGAGTTCAATAGCTCTTTCTCCGTGTCCCGTAAACGGAGTTTTGGTCATCTTTCCTTTGAGACATGACTGGAAAGTTTCATAAGATGTAAATTCGAACAGATTTAAATATCCATCTTTATGCAACTTAGCTAGTCTAGTCGCATTAATATGACCAAGTCTACAATGCCACAAGAAGACTTTGTTCATTTCTGAACTTCTCCTCTTATGTGTGTTCTGTATATTTAGAACTGTATTTTTATTTAGAATGTATATACCATTATACAACGTACCAAACCCAATCAACACTTGATTTAGGAAAATGTTCATAACATTTTTCTCTAGTGCAAAGTTATATCCTTCTTTATCTAATAAAGAGACAGATATTATATTGCTCATCATCGACGGCACAAGATAACAGTCGTTCAAAATCAATGTATTACTATTTGGTAACACAAGGTGATATTCGCCGATAGCTTCGGCAGCAACAATTGCTCCGTTCTCTACTCTGAGAGACATATCACCCTTTCCTAGTTCTCTACTTCTTCTTAACCCTTGTAACTGATTACAAATATGGGATCCGGATCCGGTATCTAATATCCAGGACGGAGAGGAGACTGGGAAACAGTTCTCAATAACTAACACACCCGAAGAAGATGTATCATCATGCTCTTTCTCCATTCGGATTGCGTGGGAATCCTTGCATTCCCCTATCCCTTGCTCAGACTTATGACAATTACAAGATAGAGCGGAACCTACGTTCCCCAGCTCAGTATAATAAGCGGGTTCGGTAAATACATCCATATTATTATCTTGATTAAGGCGTATCATGGTCGCTACCTGGAGAGAGAGAGAGAGAGAGAAGAAAACACTTTAGCGTGGGCTCTTGCAAAATTAGATTGGTTATTATCTTATCTAATCAGGATAGCTCCCACTGTGTTTATCAAATCTTCTTTCAAACCCTAAAAGGTAAGATTAGCCGAGATTAATTACACCCTACAAGCTCACCAATCGGTCAGCCAGGTAGGTATTGGTATTCCGAGGGAGTCTTTCCGTGCTTTCGTATGGAACTAATTAAATAACCCCATTTCCGCAGGGGCATAACCCCGTTAACACTTTTCTTAGACACCTACTGGATTAACTAATTGTAAATTGGAAAACTCTCCCAGGAGTAACACTTACTCGCAGTGGGTATCGGGATCTAACTATCATATAGAAGGTATGCAATCTCATTGCAAATTTCAACACTTGAAATTCCCGATATCTGTTTTTACCCCTAACGACCTATGACCTTGACGGAGGCCAACAAACCATAGGCCGCTAGTCAAGTTCAACCCGTCATTTCGTGATTGAATTAAACCCACCCGCACAACCCTTGACGGAGTCTAACAAGGTCGTACGACTATCCAAATCCAATTGCATCATATGCGGCAGATAAGCACTAATCAGCTACCGTACACTACGCCTTGACGGAGGCTAACAAACGCATCACGAATACTAAAAAACACTTATCTGAAATGACGGAGGGCTATGACTAGTTTTGAAGAAAACCTTTAGTGTAATAAACTTGATATCGTTGTAGAATCTAATGATTTTGAAAAGGAGTGGTTTAAGCTCCGCTTTAAAATCGAGTAGTTTTCAAAACAAATTGAGTGGGTTGTAGTATTTGCCAGTTTTGCTAAAAAGGTCATTCCTGGTGAAGAGATCTAGGCTCATTCCTCATCGAATGAGGTGTTAGATATTCATAATGGAATACGTTATGCAAAGCAATAACTAGAGCTACCATTTTGAAAAATTTGATTCTACAACATCTTTAGGTTTCTTTTCTTTTCATTAATCTCATTAATGACGTCCCATCATTTATGTTTCCTAAACATCATAGAATAAACGAAAATAAAACACACATATATGTCATCCGCATTCGCCACAGGGACCCGGGTCTTCACCGTAAGGTTACTTAACTTACGGCAGGGCGGGATCAGGACTAGTGCGGATGCAAAACATATATAGTGTCTAATTTATATCATATATATAAGTAGCATTCGTCTCACGCAGTTATATGATCACATCATATCACAGAATCAGCAGAAGCAAACATATGAAATATAGGATATACTAGGAGGTCCATATTTTAAATTAAGCCAGTAATGAAAAACACGGATTCCACGGTCGTGATGCATTGTCAATCCCACATCCCGAGACCCCTACGAGAGCGGCAAGCAACCCTACCAATTCTAGAGTTAGGCGACCTGGTCTCGACTCCTCGAGATGGCCTCCTACTGGACTCTAGAACCCGGTTACTCGTGCTTCCCGCTTTAGGTCTATCCTAATGCGGAAAAGTAAATAATATACACCAATGGAGACAACAAGCTCAACCCAAAAGTTTCCCAATAATAGAATATTACATACAAATTTTACATGAATGAAAATTGAAAAACTCTTATCTCACGCAAAAACCACCGGCAATTCAATCACGACGATCCAATATAACATATCAACCAGCAACACAATAACATCATATGTTATCAACGTAAGTAATATGCATCACTAATATCGTTGACGTATAGCAACGAGATCGGAGATACACCATATATTACACTTACGGTCGCAGAAAAGAAATGAAAAACTACAATAATTAGAATCTGCATCATCCTTAGACATCATAAACCCAAAATATCGCATATTCCGGATTTCATGTCTAACCCTATAAACCTTGCATTTAAGTCTCGAATTGAAAGCACTTTTCAAAACCGGTCGGGTAACTCAACAAGATTCCCAATTAAATGATCGAATACTCGTCGGAAACTTTAGTAGATGGCCGTACCCCCGATGTCGTCATTGAAGTGCAATTGGGCGGAACACCGCGGCCGCGAACCCGAGTGGACTCTTTTGGCCATCGGGTTCTCCTATAGTCACTTGGTCCGGGCTTGGAGCCTAGTGTCTCCTGGCAACTATTTGCATACGATACAAGATTGCGACGAAGTTTTGATCCGAATCGAAACTTCGTGGCAATCCATCAATTGAGACAAAAATGCTAGATTTACAAAAGGCTAACTAGTTTTCACAAAACTAATCAATGTGGATTCCAAAAATTGTATCACATATCTCAACTATCTAGACGATATTAAACATTTCGATCGATATTTCAAACACCAGAAAATCACAGCGACCTCAACAACTTGAGCCTCACTAAAAATACCCAGAAAGTCCAAAATGATACAATGGAGCAGCAGAAGAAAGACGATACCACAACTCCTCAAATCCGCAGCAGAACCGCGGCCAAAACAAGGTTTAGGCGGTGGTTCCACGGCCATTTGATAGAGTTAGGATCTCGAACTTCTTGGGGATCCATAAAATTTTTGAAAAATTGGACAGAAACTTGTAATTTTCGGGTTTCGAAACTTCAATCGAACACTTTAACGTCGTCTAGACTATGCCTAAGTCTCTAGCTTGGTTCTGATACCATGAAAGTATGTCTGAGCACCTCTACTAAGTTTATACAAGCATAAAGTATGCAATTTTTAAAAATCTAGAGGTAAAACTATACTAACCTAGAATCGAACTAGAGAATTAGGGTTTTAGTGTAAGCAAACAAGTTTTACACTGAGTGAAAAGAGAATACAACTTTTGTAGACCGGTCCTTCACTTCTAAAGCTCCAAGTAGTAGTCCCTAGAACTCTTCTTAGACTCCACTTGGTAAAAAGAACGAGCTTGCTTTATAGTCTTCGAGGCCGAAGATGATCCACCTTGAAGTCTCTCTCACTCAAGCCCATTCTTCACTAATCAAAGTATTAGTGAAATAAACAAGCTAAACTAAAGGGCTAGTAAAATGTAAGTTGAGGAAGTAGGAATTTTGCTCACTTTATTTTCTTCTTTCTCTTTTCTTTTTCTCACCTCAAGAAAACCTAGAGAGCACGAGAGGAAGAAGGAGATAAGAATGAACTTGAATGGAGAGAGAATGAACCATGAAGTCAAGTGATGAGATGGTGTGGAAAATATCTATGAATAAAACAATGAGAATGTGGTGAGTCATGGCTTTTCAAAGCATCCACAAGCATCTCAAATGATGACTCATTCTCTTTTATTTTTAATTCATAAATAAAACCATTTCCTACTCATCACAATTCTCATGTGTGATTCTCATACATCATAGTTCTATGTATCATCAATCATGATGCAATAATATATACATATATTTATATCACACACACACACACACACACACATATATATATATATATATGTATGTATAAAGAGAAGAAAATGTTTAGTGAGCTAATATTAGTTAATATATATATATATCAAATATACATATATATATATATATATAAATATATATGTTAAATTAACACTTGATTCAATAATCCGATTATATCATATATAACTGACTAATATCATATATATATATATATCACATTATTAAATCAACACTTGATTCAATAATCCAGTTATATCACATATAATTGTCTAATATTCAATACTAGTTATTATATATATATATATATAACATATATATATATATAGAGAGAGAGAGAGAGAGAATAATGGAGAAAAGAGGCCATAGGAGGGGATTTCCTCCTATGGCGTGGAAAAAATACAATCTTCATCATTTTTTTCGACGATCGGCACCTATCATCATCATCGTTATCATCTAAGATGTGAGTACACCAAATTTCATGTGATTCCATAACTTTTTCACCGTTGATTTAGCTATGTAAAAAGTTCTATTGTCGGTAAACCGTTAATTTTGAACCCACTAAATCAACGGTGAAAAAGTTGTGGAATCACATGAAATTTGGTGTGCTCACATCTTAGATGATAGCGATGATGATGATGGGTGCCGATCGTCGGAAAAAATGGTGGAGGTTGTATTTTTTCCACGCCATAGGAGGAAATCCCCTCCTATGGCCTCTTTCCTCCATTATTCTCATATATATATATATCAAATTATTAAATAAACACTTGATTCAATAATCCGGCTATATCAAATATAATCCGGCTTATATCAAATATACAAATATATATCAAATATATATATTAACAACATATACATATACCATTGAATCAACACATGATTCAATAATCCGGTCATATCACATATGATCTGGCTGATATCAAATATCGTTAGATTAGAATACGGTATCGCATACTCGTATTTAATCAAACACCCATACATATCTCCATATGTGCCCTATTTCGTTTCGCTTGAGCTAAAAAACCTCTGTGTTGGACTCTAAAGACTCGTCAATACGCCAGCAGTAGGTAACGATCACATCAGATACCCACAAGCCGTCAGCGGTACTAGCTGGACGTAACGGCTATTCAGGTATTGAACGAATAGAAGATCAACAAGAAAACATGTCCAAACTCGTGTAGAGCCTATAAGCAACACTTACCGTACAGTCCGGTCTCTTCGTCTGATATGTCGCATATCGAGTTTGGGGGTGGAATCGTCAGACCCCAGTAACTTGATAAGTCATGCCGATATGTGGCCTATAACTTTTCGAGAAACTACTGATAAAACTTACTGGTAAATCTCATCAGCCTTGCCCAGGGACTTGATGTTATAGCCAATCGAGCATAGCACAATATCAACTCCCAATATTAGGAGCGACAAAACCCCTCCTATCGCTCACTGCCTCCATGTGACTCGGGACTGTACCCAAAATCCACTTGTTTGCATGACTCTTTTGAGCCGTGGTAGGGAGGAAATCAAAGAACAATGGGAACCACACAAGACACTATGACGATCTCGGGTCTATAGACTAACCTGTACAAGTGTCACCAGAGAACTGCTATCTGACGATAGGTATGGTTCCATCTAGGAGTTCTCGGCGAGTTCTATTCGGTGTACCCATTTTCTAATGAGCACCTGTATACAATCTTTAATGTCAAACACCAATGGTTGTGGGATCAACCATCGCCCCATACAGGGTCAAGAAAAGTACACATTAGTCTACTCTAGAATATCGATGCCCTGTCTCGATACTCCCTCGACTAAGAACTGTTAAAGGAGTGCTTGTGGACTACACAAGCCCCACTAGTATGATCTGCATCATAGTCCTGGTAGTTAAGCCAACATCCCAAGGGCTTTATCAACATGTATCAGAAAGACAGTATAATAATACAAGCGTACATGTTAAGATAAAGAGCAACCAGATAGCATACTAACATGTCGAGCAAGAAAGTCCTCTATATATATGTCCAAGCATCCACTATATTGTTATTGATATATGCCCTAGAGGTCATTATTGTATCATACTAGATTGTATATTACATATTGGATGCTTGGGATATTTCACAGTTATAATAACATTCTTGCTCGATATGGTAGTATGCTACCTGGTTTGATTCTACCTCAATATGTGCATGTGTTTCTTTTAGCATATTGCTTATACATATTGGTAGAGCCTTTAGGATCTTTGCTTGACTACCAGCGTTATGATGGCAGTCACACTTGTGGGGGCTGGGTAGTTTATAAGCACATCCTTATACAGGTCTCTAGTCGTTGGATTATCAAGACGGGGCATCGATACTCCGGAGTAGACTAGTGTATACGCTTCTCATCCCAGCAGGGTATATAGTCTGTCCCACAGCCATTAGTCCGCCGTACTGGAGTTGGTATGCAGGTGCTCATTAGGTTATGAGTTATACTGGACAGGACTCGTCGGGAACTGCTGGTTGGTATTATACCTATTGTCCGGTAGCAGTTCACAGGTGGCATGAGTACAGCTTAGTCCGTTGACTAGCCATCACTACTTCGTCTTGAGTGTGTTCTCACTGCACTTAGATTACTACCCTACCACGCTCAAAGGAGTCGTGCAAACAGGTAGTAGTTAAGTGTAGTCCCGAAGCACTCGGAGACAGTAGCGATCAGATAGGATTCGTCTCTTCCGGTATTAGGGGTTGATATCGCGCAGTGTTCGGAAAGACATTACACAAAGTCCCTGGCTAGGGCAGTCGAGAAATACTGGTAAGGTACTCCGGTAGTTTCTCATGGTGTATTGGGTTTTCCTCCGACACTACTTATCGCACTGTTAGGGGTCTCACGTTTACCATCCCCTAGGCCGATATGCGAGTATCATAGACGAACAGACCAGACTGTACGGAGATTGTCACAAATAGGCTCAATAGAAGTCCGGATGAGTTTGCTCCTCGGCCTTCTTATCGACAGATATCTGGATAGCCGTTACGTGCAGCTAGTACCGCTGACGGCTTGTGGTTAAACTCAATACCAACGTACTGTCGAGTCTTTAGAGTCCCACACAGAGGGTTTTCTTGCTTCAGGCAATTGATGTAGATGTTGTATGGTTTTACAGCAGGGCTTCGATCACATACGTATACTTGTACACGGATGCTGATCGGGCAGACAATACTGGTGGGCTTTGGTTTAAGCCGGATCCTAGTATTGTATTATTGGATTGTTATCGTCTCAGTGTATCCGTATTTTTTGGAATACGGATACGGGTATGTATATACAGTGAGGGGAATTCTTGTAATTTAGCAAAACATGCTTCTAGAAGGAGGCCACCTCATTATTTGTTTTATCCATTTTCCAAATGGATTAATGAGGTGGAAAAGAGAAAATGGAGGAGACTTTTATGGTAAGGAAAAGAGCATGGCTATTACATTATTATATTAGTTTTGACTCACTATTCAAGAATACGGATACGGGTATGTATAGGCGTTGCTTATGTTTTGCACCTGCGCTAGTCTAGCCCATGCTCTGGCGTTAGTTAAGTAACCTAACTGTGTAAGATGGGGCCCAATGGCGAATGCAGATGGCATAAGCGTACGTTGTATTTTCGTTTCTTTTGCTGCAATAATAGGATTTGTATGATGGGACCGCATTAACAAAGATTAATGCAAGATAAAACAAACCAAAGGTTAATCATTGGAACAATTTCAAAACCACTCAGTTTTCTTTAAAAAGCGATTTTAAATGCGGAGCTTAAACCACTCCTTTTAAAAAGCTATCATGGTTTCTTCTACTATATCAAGTTCACTACGTTCACGGTTTCACCAAAACCATCAGTAGCCCTCCATTATTTCATATGAATATTTAGTAGTATTCAAGCTATGTATTTTGACCTTCGCCAAAGCATGGTGATTGGTAGCTGCTGGGTATTCATATGTAGCATAGATAGATGCGTTGGTTTGGGACAGTCATACTACTATTTTGGCCTTCGTCAAGGGTATGTACGGGTGGGTTCAAATTATTCTGGACAATGACGGGTAGAACTTAACCTGTGACTTATGATATGTTGGCCTTCATCAAGGTCATAAGAGCATGGGGCAAAAATCCACATCAGGAGTTTCTAAGGAAACTGAAATTTGCTAGTGCTGCATACCATTTGGAGTGTGATAATCTTGGTAGGCTTCCTTCAAGTTTATCACACAATGATATTTGGATCCCGATCCTACTGTGAGTATGTGCTACTCTTCGAGAGATTTTTTCACTAAACGATCAATGCTATAAACCAAGTAGGTGTCTAGAAAGGTGTTAGCGGGGCTACACCTCCACAGAAAAGAGGTTATGTAATTAAGGAACTTCGCGAAAGCGTTGGAAAACCTCCCTCGAAGTACCGACACTAGTCTGGCCGAAAGGTTAAGCAAGAATTGTGAAGTATGGTTAATTCTGACTAATTCTTCTTTTATGGTTTGAGAAAGGATTCGAGAGAACAGTAGGAGCCATCCTATTTAGATATATCAATAACCAATCTAAACTTGCAAAAGTATCATGCTAAGTATTTCTTCTCTCTCTCTTAATTGCAGCGACCACAATGACCGAACATAGGTTATTAGATAATAATTTAACTGGTCCAAACTATATTGATTGGCTAAGAAATGTCCAGATGACACTTACCTATGACAAGCTGGACTACCTCCTTACTACAAAACCCCCCGCCATCCCAGGTCCAGGTTCCACCGTCGCGGATATGGATATCCGTCAGACATGGGAAAAGGATTGTGCGAGAGCCAAGTGCCCCGTGTTAGCCTCAATGGATAGTGAACATCAGAGGAAGCACGAGAAGATGGACTTAGCTTCCATCTTCCTCCATACCAAAGTTTTATATGGAGAGCAATCTCGTATTGTAAAATATGAGACCTCAAAGATATTGCTTCAAGCGAGGTTGGCTGTCGGGTCATCTGTAGGGGACCACATCCTTATGATGATTAGCTATATAGAACAGCTCACGGACCATGGGACACGTTGGAGAACAAGTTATGCATTGATTTGATTCTAGAGTCCCTACCATCTACTTATGCCCAGTTTATCTTGAATTGCAAAATTCAAGGGAAGGAAGTTACACTTCCAAGTCTCCTTAATTTATTGAGGAGATCAGAGGGCGCCTAAAAGAAACCAGGGAGACACCCGCTCTTCTTATTGGAGAATCTTCCTCTTCTAGATCCAAAGCAAAAGCTAAGGGAGAGATGAAGAAAGTCTCCAAAAAGCCAACAAGCGGTGGCTGTAAGGTAGAAGGAAAGGGCATGGCCAAAGTTTCAGGGCTAGTAGTAGGGAAGGAGGCATGTATTTTTAGTCACAGGAAAGCGCATTGTCAGAAGGATTGCAGGGCATGGAAAGCCAGAAGGTAGGATTCGAAGCACGTTGTGGCTTCAGCTTTGAGTGTGTTTGTAATTGAAAACTATCTATCTATTAACTCTACTTCCTGGGTACTAGATACCGAATCAGGATCTCATATCTGTAATTCATTACAGGTTTTAAGAAACCATAGAGTTATCAAGGCAGGTAATATAACTCTTAAAGTTGCTACCGGAATGAGCGTGGACGCTGAATCCATAGGGGAATATCACCTAGGATTGACAAGTGGGCAGATATTGATTCTACGTAACTGTTTGTATGTATCTAGTCTAGCCTGTAATATCATATCTGTATTTTTACTTTCTAAAGAAGGATATGATTTTACATTTGTAAGCGATGTAGTACATATCCACCTAAATCAAAATTTGATTGGGTCAGGTACATTAGATAACGGAATATACGTACCGAATCAAGCTCAGGTTTTCAATGTCCAGAACACACTTAATAGAAAGTCTCTGGAATTAAATCAGGCTTTCTATGGCATTGTAGACTAGGTCACATCAATGAAACACGATTGACGAAGTTACATATGGAGGGATATTTGGATCCGTTTGAATATCAGTCATATGCAACTTGTCAATCATGTCTCAAAAAAAAGATGACAAAGACTCCGTTCACTGGACACGGAGTAAGAGCGAGCGAGTTCTTGGGACTCATACACAGCGACGTATGTGTTCTAATGTCTACACATGTAAGAAGCGGTTATTCCTACTTCATTACTTTTACAGATGATTTTTTAAGGTATGGATATGTATTCTTGATGAAACATAAATCAGAGGCCTTTGAGAAATTCCGGAAATACAAGAATGAAGTGGAAAAACAAACCGGCAAAATTATCAAGACACTGAGATCTAATCGAGGCGGTGAATACTTAAGTGCCGAGTCCCTGGGATACTTAAGAGAGAATGGAATTCTCTCTTAGCTTACTCCTCTATACACACCTCAGCACAACGGTGTATCAGAAAGGCGGAATAGAACCTATTGGATATGGTTCGTTCCATGATGAGTAATGCCGAGTTACCACGATCATTCTGGGGCTATGCACTAGAATCAGCCACATATCTTTTGAACAAGGTTCCTACTATGTCAGTGCCTACCACATCATATCAGATGTGGAGAGGGAAGAAACCCTATTTTAAGTACCTTAAGACATGGGGATGTCCAGCTTTTATAAAAAAAAGCAGCATGCAGACAAGCTCGAGACATGCTCAGTATTGTGTAAGTTTGTGGGATACCTAAAGAACTCCAGGGGGTATCTTTTCTATCACGCAGAGGAATAAAAAGTCTTTGTTTCTCGGCATGCCCACTTCTTGAAAACTCAATTTTTAGAAAATGAGATAAGTGGGAGTGCAATAGAACTGGAAGAAATTCCAGAACCGCAGACTATTAGTTAAAGCATGGTAGAACCAGACGTTTCGAAAGAACCGAGCACTCCCGTGCCACTCCATAGAACTAGTAGGCAGTCTCATCCGTCCGAGAGATACTATGGTTTTCTTATAAATGAGGATAGAGAGGATTGCATCATCGATGATGATGAGCCAATTAGCTTCCAGCAAGCTATGCAGAGCAGAGACTCGGTAAAATGGCCGGATGCAATATGGACCGAAATGGCGTCCATGTACACCAACAAAGTATGGACTTTAGAATTTTCTCCAGAAAGGGTAAAACCCGTAGGCTGCAAATGGATCTTCAGAAAGGAGATTGGTGTAGATGGACAGGTTGAAACCTATAAGGCTAGACTTGTTGCAAAAGTTTTCCGTCAAAGACCCGGTTTGGACTATGATGAAACCTTTTCTTCATTGGCTATGCTCAAAACCATTCAGATCCTTCTTGCCATTGCTGCCTTTCACGATTATGAGATCTGGCAGATGGACGTAAAGACCGCTTTTCTAAATGGAAATTTAGAAGAGTGGGTCTATATGGATCAGTCGGAGGGTTTCATTCAGAGTAGGAGCAACGGAAAGGTGTGCAAGTTGCTTAAGTCCATTTATGGACTAAAGTAGGTATCGCGGAGTTGGAACTTCTATTTTTATGAGACGGTCAAGGAATTCGACATTATCAAAAATCCAGATAAACCATCCATATATAGTAAAATTGTAGCGAGAACTGTGGTATTCCTCGTCTTGTACGTGGATGACATTCTCTTGATAGGAAATGACATTCTTATGCTACAATCAGTCAAGGGATTCTTGTCACAAAGGTTCTCCATGAAGGACCTGGGTGATGCCTCCTACATTCTGGGGATCCAGATCTATCATGACAGATCTAAATGGATGTTGGGACTCTCACAGTCAAGGTACATCGACATCATACTAAAATGATTCAGTATGGAAAATTCTAAGCGCGGTAATCTACCGGCTTATCACGGAATCACCCTCTCCAAAGAGATGGCTCCCAAAACTGATTTGGAAAGAGATCGCATGTCTACTATACCCTACGCATCTGCGGTAGGCTCTATAATATATGCAATGTTATGTATCAGACCAGATATAGCATACGTCCTGAGCGTTGTAAGCCGGTATCAGTCAAACCCAGGGGAGAAACATTAGATAGTAGTGAAGAACATTCTCAAGTACCTAAGACGGACTAAGGAGATGTTCTTGGTGTACGGCAGGGAAGACCTCTAAATCGAGGACTTCGCAAACTCCAGCTTCTAGAGTGACAAGAATGACTCCAAGTCCATGTTGGGGCATGTCTTTACCCTCAATGAAGGGGCGGTTGTTTGGAAGAGCTCCAAACAGAAAACCGTTGCTGACTCGACTATGGAAGCGGAGTATATTGCTGCCTGTGATGCCGCGGAGGAAGCAGTCTGGATAAAGAAGTTCGTGACAGAGCTTCAGGTGGTTCCATCCATTGTTGATCCAATACCACTGTATTGTGACAACAACAGCGCTATAGCTTTGGCGAAGGAATCGAGGTCCCATCAGAAGTCCAGACATATCCTGAGGCGGTTCCACCTGATCAGGGAGATCATTGATCGACGGGAGATCGAGGTGCGGAGAGTAGAGACAGAGAACAACACTGCTGATCTACTCACAAAGGCTATCCCTCAGACACAGTTCGAGCGGCTAATCGAGATGATAGGTCTGCGATATGCTAATACATGGTGCAAGTGGGAGATTATTAGTGATATATGCCCTTGAGGCCATTATTGTATTATACTGGATTGTATATTATATATTGGATGCTTGAGATATTTCACAGTTATAATAATAGTCTTGCTCGATATGGTAGTATGCTACCTGGTTTGATTCTACCTCAATATGTGCATGTGTTTCTTTTAGCATATCGCTTATACATATTGGTAGAGCCCTTAGGATCTTTGCTTGACTACCAGCGTTGTGATGACAGTCACACTTGTGGGGGCTGGGTAGTCTATAAGCACATCCTTATACAGGTCTCTAGTCGTTGGATTATCGAGACGGGGCATCGATACTCCGGAATAGACTAGTGTATACACTTCTCATCTCAGCAGGGGATATGGTCTGTCCCACGACCATTAGTACACAGTACTGGAGTTGGTATGCAGGTGCTCATTAGGTTATGAGTTACACTGGATAGGACTCGTCGGGAACTGCTGGTTGGTATTATACCTATCGCCAGGTAGCAGTTCCCAGGTGGCATGAGTACAGCTTAGTCCGTTGACTTGCCATCGCTACTTCGTCTCGAGTGTGTTCCCACCGCACTTAGATTACTACCCTACCACGCTCAAAAGAGTCGTGCAAACAGGTAGTAGTTGGGTGTAGTCTCGAAGCACTTGGAGACGGTAGCGATCAGATAGGATTCATCTCTCCCAGTATTGGGGGTTGATATCGCACAGTGTTCGGAAATCCATTACACAAAGTCCCTGGCCAGGGCAGTCGAGAAATACTTGTAAGGTACTCCAGTAGTTTATAATGGTGTATCGGGCTCTCCGCCGACACGACTTATGGCGCTGTTAGGGGTCTGACGTTTACCGTCCCCTAGGCCGATATGCGAGTATCTTAGATGAACAGACGCTGCAGCAAATACGGGTTAGTCAATTTAGCTTTTGGCGGCGAACATGCAAAGAATCCTGCAAAGATAGAATAGTGGACGTGTCGGATTGAGAAAGAAGGAGTTAGGAAATACGTACTAATATATTTTGGGTTAAGAAACATCCGTTGAATTGAATCCGATTAGCTTGGAAAGTTTGCTTGCGCGGGTCAAACTATCCGGATTTTTGGCACTGTACTTCACTATCGCCTTAGCCTTGAATGTACACTTTGCTCCGAATGTTCGCAGTTCATAATTCTTTAAAATCTGAAAATGTCGGAAAAACGGATATTTAGTGCGATAAAGCAATATAAGTGCCCAAACTTCTGCACATATAAAATTATGAAAATTAAACTATGAAAATAGGATGATAATAATAGAACAATAGAGCCGAGGACAAAAATTTGGAGCAATCCAAGGATATTGGACCGCCGGTGGCGGGAAAATAGCGAATTCCGGCGGTCGATTTGAAGAATTGAGGCTCTAATTTCCTGCTGTGTTCTTTATGTTCTAATATTGTCCCAATTTTATATTTTAACTTTTCCAATTAGTCTTAGAGTGTTAGCGGGTCAAAATATTAAAGCACAAAAGGTTAGAAACGTTAATTTTTTGGTTTTGGTTTTTGAAATTTTTCGATTTTTAAATTTTTTTTAGAATAATGGTTAGTGTTATAAACAAGATATTCACAATTTAACCCGAGATAATAAGAATAAAAACGTTACCGTCTCCCCGACAACGGCGCCATTTGATTGGTAGAGATTTACGTGTCGTATTTTAGTTTTAAAGTAACCGCAATCAAGACGGCGTCGCGTGTAGCTAGCCGTGATGAGTACGGGTTGTCCGCAAGGAGATGGTATGTTTAGGATCTTGTTCTTACGAGTTAAACCAAAGGTCCGAATTGTTTGATTCTAACCTCTGTGTTTTGTATATTCATAATAACGCTTGTTAGGCATAGAGATAAGTTAATTTAAGTTAGGAAATTCCATATGCTTTGCTTTGTGCCTCACTTGACTATTGACGCTAAGGTAATCGGCAATAACGTGGATTAGGGTGTTTAAGCACGGTATTAGAGAAATCCGATTTATCGACCCTTGTCCTTCCGTTCCTGTCTCTTAATTTTCGCCTCCGACCAAACCACCACACAATGGTGTATCAAAATGACGTAATCGCACTTTGCTAGATATGGTGCATTCCATGATGAGTAATATTGAGTTGTCGCTATCCTTCTGGGGTTTTGCACTAAAATCTGCTGCATACTTATTGAACAAAGTTCTAACTAAGTCAATGCCTACCACTCCATATGAAATATGGAGTGGGAAGAAACCTTGTCTTAAGTATCTTAAGATATGGGGGTGTCCGACTTTTGTCAAAAAGCAGCATGCGGACAAGCTTGAGGCACGCTCGGTATTGTGTAAGTTTGTGGGATACCCAAAGAATTCTATGGGGTATCTTTTCTATTACGCTAAAGAACAAAAAGTATTTTTTTATCAACACGCCCACTTTCTGGAAACTCGATTTGTTGAAAAAGAAATTAGTGAGAGTGCAATAGAACTGGAAGAAATTCCAGAACTACAAACTGTTACTGAAAGCTTAGTGGAACCAGTGACTTCAATAGAATCTGATGTACCTACACCACTCCACAAATCTAGCAAGCAGTCTCATCCGCCCGAGAAATACTGCGGTTTTCTCATAGACAGGGATCGAGAGAATTGCATCATCGATGATGATGAGCCTAATAGTTTTCAGCGGGCTATCACGAGCAGAGACTCGGTAAAATGGCTGGATGATATGCGGTCCGAAATGGAATCCATGTACACCAACAAAGTTTGGACTTTGACATTGCACTTCCAGGGTAAAACCCGTAGGCTGCAAATGGATCTTCAAGAGGAAGATTGGTACAGATGGACAAGTTGAAACCTATAAAGCTAGACTTGTAGCAAAAGGTTTTTGTCAAGGACAAGGCTTAAACTATGACGAAACATTTTCTCTAGTGACTATGCTTAAATCCATTCGGATCCTACTTGCCATTGCTGCCTTCCATGACTATGAAATCTGGAAAATAGACGTAAAGATTACTTTTCTAAATGGAAGTTTGGAAGAGTGTGTTTATATGGACCAGTCAGAGGGCTTTGTAGAGAGTGGGAGCAGCGGAAGAGTGTGCAAGTTGTTTAAATCCATTTATGAATTAAAACAAGTATCGCGGAGTTAGAACAACTGCTTTGGTGAGACAGTCAAGGAATTTGATTTTATCAAAAATGTAGATGAACCATGCATTTATAAGAAAATTTTAGCGAGAATCATGGTATTTCTCGTCTTGTACGTGGATGACATTCTCTTGATAGGAAATGACATTCGTATGGTACAATCGGTCAAGTGCTTCTTGTCACAGAAGTTCTCCATGAAAAACCTGGATGATGGGTCATACATTCTGAGGATTAAGATCTATCGTGATATATCTAAAAGAATGTTGAGACTTTCATAGTCCAGGTACATTGACACCATACTAAAAAGATTTAGTATGGAAAATTCCAAGCGCGGTAATTTACCCGCTTGTAGTGGTATCACCCTCTCTTAAGAGATAACTCCCAAGACTGATGAGGAGAGGGATCGCATGAGAATTATACCTACACTTTGGCGGTAGGCTTTATATTGTATGTGATATTATATACCAGACCAGATGTAGTTTACGCACTAAGTGTGATAAACCGGTATCAATCAAACCCATGGGAGAAGCACTGGATAGCCGTAAAGAATATTCTCAAGTATCTGAGAAGAACTAAGGAGATGTTCTTACTATACGGCAATGGAGGCCTTCACAGACTCTAACTTTCAGAATGATAAGGATGACTCTAAATCTGTCTTAGGTTATATGTTTACCCTCAGCGGTGGAGTGGTCTGTTGGAAGAGCCTATACAAGACACCGTAGCAAACTCGACGATGGAGGCAGAGTACATCGTTGCTAATGATGCCTCAAAAGAAACAGTCTGGATGAGGAAGTTCATTTCCGAACTTTAGGTGGTTCCATCCATTGTTGACACAATACCTTTGTATTGCGACAATAACGGGGCTATTACTTTAGCGAAGGAACCATAGTCCCATCACAAATCCAGAACATCTTAAGGAGGAATCATCTGATCAGGGAGATCATAGATCGCCAGGAGATCGAGGTGCGGAGAGTAGATACGAAGGACAACACTGCAGATCTATTCACTAAGGCCATCCCTCAAGCACAGTTCGAGCGGCTGTTTAAGATTTTGGGTCTACGATATGCCAATACATGGTCTTAGTGCAAGTAGGAATTTATTGGATATGTATGCCCTAGAAAGCATTATTATATATTATAGAATTGTATATTACATTTGGATGCTTGTGATATATAAGTATAGGACAGTCTTGCTCGATATGATAGTATGCTATCTGGTTTGTTTTATCTTAACATGTGTATATGTACTACTTATTATTTTATATCGCTTATACATGTTGATAAAGCCCGTAAGATCTTTGCTTGACTACCCGTATTGTGACGACAGTTACACTTGTGGGGGCTGGGTAGTCTATAAACACATCCTTAAATTGTCCCTAGTCGTAGAATTATCGATACAGGGTATCGATACTCTAAAGTAGTGTAACAACTGAATCCATTTATACCAATTCCAGTTTCCGTATTTATTTATTTGTGGCATTTTATTGATCTTTCGTGTTTGGGTGTGAATGGTGTTTTACATTTTACATTGCATTCGACCCGACCCGCTTGCTCGAACTTGTTTGATTTTTTATTTATAGATTACCTTGACTTGTTGCATGGACACGTGCATCTCATAATTAGTACATACTGGTATTTTACCTGGTATTGCATCTTTTACCATATAACATTTTAGGTCTTGTAAAATAAATTAAAATTGCATTTCATAGCCTGCGTGATACCCCTAACCCCGTGGTAGCATCTGCGCATCTTGTTCTCGTCCCTTTCAGTGAAACGGACGTGTTTGGATGGCTACGCGCACGTACGTGCATCTGTTCTGGGGGTATGCATTTTCATTAACTGAGCATTCATTTTGAAATTTGGAAGTCGCATATATTTTTCATATTTTAAATCTGAATTTTTAGACTCGACCCGGACGTGTTTTGGAGTAAGTTTGTATTTGCCAAAATCTCAAAACGGACTAATATCATATTCTTTATATATTTATGAACTATTAATATAATTTTAACTGACATATATTATTATATCCTTATACCAACAGTTATAATTATATATATATATATATATATATATATATATTATATATATTTTTTAACTAATCAGATCATAACTGATTTTACTCTCTCTCTCTCTCTCCTGACTCTCTCTCTCTCTCTTGAATCTTTCTCTCCATATATATATATTAATTTCTATTAATTATTTCTTTAATTTTATACCATTACCCACGTCCCTCTCTCATCTCTCTTCTCCTTCTTCTTCTCAAATTTCCTTTCCCGCCTCCTCACGAGAAAACCTAACCCACGCCCAAGCCCTCGTCGCTGTCGCCGCCTCTGCCCTCGTCGGCATCCCCATCTCCCCGACACCACACCACCACCTCACCTCCCTCTCTCCTCCGCTGCTAACCCATGACCGCATGAACCTACGCCTCACCCAAAACCCTTCGCCTCCCTCAACTGCTGATCAAGACCACCACCATCCTCGCCGGAGGCAACTTGGAAGCCACATGTACAAAGCAATTTTTGCTCTTCTACTAGTTTGTCTCCCAATCTCTTTCATCTGGATCTCAATGGTAAAGATTCTTTCTTTCATAGGCCAAGACCCAAAAATTTCAATTGATGCAGCCAAATTTACACTATGGACGATCCCCGGGCTTTTCGCCTATGCCACTGCCCAACCCCTGATGAAATTTCTTCAGTCTCAGCGCCTAATACTACCCATGCTTCTGATCTCAACCTTGACTTTATGCCTTCACGTCCCTTTATCTTGGGTTTTGGTGTTTAAATTCGAATTGGGTATCGTTGGGGCTGCTCTATCTGTAAGCTTATCGTATTGGTTGTACACGTTTGTACTTGGATTGTACATACTTTGCTCGGTTTCTTGTGAGGCGACTCGGTCTCCCTTATCAAAAGAGGCATTCAGTGGAGTTAATGAGTTCGTAAGAATTGCATTTCCATCGGCAGTAATGATATGTAGTTTGCCGGAATCCGATCGTGCCGACGACGATCCCGACGACCCAGCGAGCGTACCTGACCCGTGTGATCACTTTGTGCGTTGTTTGGATTCGTTCCGTGTACCGTGCGCGCGTCGCGACTTTTCTCGCCGACGTGTGACATTCCGTATACCCGTTTCTTGATCCGTCAAGGCAAGTAAAACTTGCTACATGCATTTATATTATTTCATATTCATTTAGATACATATTAATCATGAAGTTTGAATCTAGTGCCCTATATTACATTTTACCATTCGATGTCTGTTATATCATTTTTAGTTAATTATGAAAACATATCTGGTTGCATGTTAGATTACAATAATTTTTTGCCCACGTCCATAGTTAAATCACATAATAATTATTTACATAGCCCATAGTACCCTTTAAATAGTTTATCACTGTTCAAACACCCGTTTGCATCCATCTCGTCTAGTATACATATTATTAAATCCATAGATCACTTGAATATATAATATTACAATATTAACATTCCACATTTGATACATTGCAGTTTAATTAGTATTGGAACTTTAACTTTAACCCTAATCATAACTGTGCATCTATATGCCTTAATCTGTACCTGATTGCATATCACATTACAATGTTCCATTTTATTGTTCCATTAGTACCCCATGCTTGTTTTGTTTACACATGCTTATGTTAGTTGGTTATGAGCACCCACATGACATCTTGTGCACCCTGACATGACTTGTTGCACCTATTACTTGACACGACATGGTACCATGCACCTCTCGACATGACATGATACCTATATACTACCTGGCTTAGCCTGATGTACCATGGCTTGACATGTTACCTGATCCTGTTTCTAATGCCGACAATCCTGATATGTTGTCCTTACGGACATATCATGTTGTCTGTACAGACAAACCTGTACCTGCTTGATCCTGTGTTGGCATTAGCTCTAGATTAATTAACACCTGACTTGAACACTTATAACTTGGGGGTATGGGGAAATCAATGATGAAACCTGACTTGTAACTCGACGGTTCTCTACCTTTTCTGATCAGTCTTACGGGCTAGGCCAGCCCCGGGGTGATGCTGCTGACATCACTCGTCATTACCTACTACCCTTTTACTGCCTTGCGGCACGTCTCGGATTCAGCCCGAGATTCATAGAACGTGATCCCGGGCACGCACGGGATACTATTGAGTTATATCGATGATTCATCAAATTGATTTCAAAGACTTGAGAGTAGTTAAGCCAATAGACCAGTTTAGATTGCTCACTGCACACTACCTTTCACTGCCCTGATTTATATTGCTGTTACACCTGCTTTACCTTTTATAATCATACTTGCATGTCTTGCGACCCTGTTTATATATTATTGCTTGATGTTATGACGCGCTGACGTCTGGGTTTTGCATGGACCAGATCCTCTACTACTGTTGCAGACTAATCAGGAGTATTGCCGCTGTTAGACCGAGCGGTGAGGATCCTATTGATATCCAGTTTTACTTTCCAGGTGTTTTATTTATTGGATCTTTTGCTTCCGCATATTATTATTTCTTGACTCATTTATTCTGGCTCATGGATATGTACTAGATAGTTTAGTTTACTTTCCTGTTCTTGATATCTCTACAGCCGTAATGTGACTATGGAGGGATTTTTCTTATCCACAGGTAGCACGGTTGGCTATGTCACATGCCTACCTTAGCGTACTCTGGGAAGCGGGGCGTGACAAGTAGACTGGTGTATATGTTTCTTATTCCTGTTAGGGGAGATGGTCGGTCCCGCAGCCATTGGTGTTCGACACCAAAGATAGTATACATGTGCTCATTAGGTTATGAGTTACACTAGAATGACTCATCGAGTGTTGCTGATTGGTATTATACCTATCGTCAGACTGGTATTATATCTATCGTCAGATAGCATCTCTGTGGTGACATGAGTATAAATTAGTCTTTCGACCTGAGATCATCATTCGCCTCATATAGAATCCCGCCGTGCTTTGATTACTACCCTACCACAGCTCTTTCGAGTCTTGCAAACCGGTTTTAGTTGGGTACAATTTCGAGCCACATGGAGACAGTGAGCGATTGTCAGAGATTCGTCTCTCCTGGTATAGGGAGTCGATATCGCGCTGTGTTCGGTTGGCAAGTACCATAAACCACTGGCCAGGGCATATGAGATTTACTGGTAGCGAGACCAGTAGTTTCTCGATTAGTATTGGGCTTGATATCGAAATGACTTATCGCGTTATTAGGGGTCTGACGTCGACCCTCTAGACCCGATATACGATACTCTTAGAAGAACAGACCGGACTGTAAGGAGAATATCACTTATAGGTTCAATAGGGGTTCAGACGGGTTTGCATGTCGATCTTTCTTTTGACGGATACCTGGATAGCCATTACATATAGCTAGTGCCACTGACGTGCTTGTGAGTTTTGGGTATCATCAGGCAACTCACTGCCTGTGTATTGTCGAGTCTTTAGAGTCTCACGCAGAGGGTTTCCGGCTTTAGCAAAACGATGTTGTTGCCGTACTGGGTACGTGCAGGGGTTCGATTAAAATTAGAGTACTAGTTACACTGACGGTAATCGGGCATCGAAAATACTAGCCGGTCTTTTTGGAAAAACGAATATTAAATCCAGTTTGTATTTAATATATTAATACATATATTTATAAATGTATTTACTAGTATTTTGTCACTAATGGTATTTATCTCTTTTATGTATTTTAAATACATTAAAAAATAATTACATGTAGATATATTTATGTGTTATGTTACATTTAATTATATATAGTAATTATTTATTTATTTTCTTTTGTTAGTTCCCTTTAAGTTATATTGTGCCATGGTTTTAGTATATGCATGACGACTCTCTTGGGAGTGACATGTAGAGGGGAGAGAAAGAGATGGACACTTGGATATTTGATGAATATCAAACGGTTGAGATTCATTTGGAGTTATGATAAAAATTCAACCATTTAGATATTTCTCTTGATGATTGTGCAAACTTTCTCTCTCTAGTTCTAGATGTAACATTTCAGAAAAAATTTAAATATTATTTTAGAATTTTAAATAATAATAAAAGGGTTTTATTAAAATTATGGTATTTAATTATAAAAGTAATTATTTGTAAAAGGTTTTTAATTGCAAAAGGTTTTTAATTGTAGAAGATTGTTTTTTATAAGGGAGTGGGGTATATGTTAAGTATATCATATATACCCTCATGTGCATCACAACACCTTTACCATATCATGCCTCCACCACTACCTTACTCTACAATCATTTTCTACACCTCCTCCTTCTTTTATCTTTTAATTCAATAGTTCCTATCTCTTCTAAACTGAACTTATCACTTTTTTTCAACCCTCACCTCAAAGCATGGCCACCCTTCACAAAATCATAAGAATTTTTTTATGATCCCTTCATCTAAATTGTTCAAGAGCTCAAGCTAGGCCAATACCACTTTATGAAGTCTCAAGTAGACATCTCAAGAGTTGAACTTCCTTTGTGCTCCATCCAAATAGATAAAAATCCATTATCTTCAGGTTATCAAACTGTTAAAGTTTTAGATTTCTTGATAGATGTCAGAAAAATAGGATTTTTGTAAGGTTTTTGGTGTTCAAATCAATTCTGTGATGAACTAGAACCTTTATAAAATATTCTGATTATAGAATTGACCTAATAAGATCACCAGAAGACACCCACAGAAGCAGGAACCTCTAACTCTAAGACAAAATCACAAATTGCGGCCATATTGAATATTTTGATGGCCTAATTTTTGAGTTAGGGTGTGGGTCTTGGTCTGAGACTTGTTTATGAGTAGAATAAGCCTCCTTTATACTTTGTTTTTCCTCTGCTTTCTTAAGTCAAAATCTTGGAGTGTTTTAGTATGATTTTGGCGATATTTTAACGTTCTGAAAACTTGTGTTTTCATACTTATAATTCTAGTTTCAGTAGATTTGGTTGAATTGCGATGCCGGAAGGGTAGTTCCTTGTTGTTAGCATTCACCTAGTTTTTGTTGGTCATACCTTCTAACCTATAGATCTTTGTTTGATATATTGGTTCTGATATGGTTTCTTATATACATTGTGATGTTATATGAATGCTAAGTTTCGTTGCGGAGACTTCCGAGACGACAAAGATGCATAAGGAGATTGTCGGATACGATTAGCGTGATTACACACCGTGAGTAGATAATATCTACGAATGGGAAAATTGGGTGGATGACGTATAGCACCCCCATGAAACATACTTTTTATATTATCATTAAGTTTGTTTAAGATACATGCCATGTACGTTTAGATTGGTTCGATATGTTGGATATTCCGTTAGTATCGTGTTGTAGACTTATAATAGAAACACTTGATAGAACACAAGCACAAATATTAATGATTGCCATATACACAATCACAGATATGCATGTTACACTACACATCATTAGTACTGCCATGCCACGTAGAACTACCCTATTTACATATCATAGTAGAATTGACGTTATAGTAGAATTATGTTATTATACGAGTTATATTGGGTGCGCGTACGAGACCAGATATCCGTACTTATTGTCGGGCGAGTACACGGCTGGAAGCCCATACTGATCGCTGTGTGTGTACGTGACACGAGATGCTCGTACCGATCATTATGCGAGTGCGTTGATGAGATGTCCGTACTGATCGTTGTGCGAGTGCGTTGACGAGATATTCACATCGGTTGCTGTGTGCGTACGTAGACTTAAGGTCCGTATGAGTTGCACGATGTGCGTAAGACTTGAAGTCCGCAGTAGTATTGTCGTGTGTTGGGTATGTAGATTAAATATCTGCATCGATTATTATCAGGCGAGATTTCCGTACTGGATGACGTGATGATGAGGATTTTCCAAATACGGCTTTATTGACTTTGACTCGTGGAGTCTTATTTTACCCTGATGAGGAGATTCTAATATTCGGAGTGTATCCCCCAATTTCACAACAACGATTCGTTTCATATTTTCAAAATAGATAACAAGGTTGTGCAGTTAGATTTAAAAAGGGCATTTATATATTTTAAAACACTGCAGCCTCCTTATTTATCACCAATGTTTCGTTATATTTTACAAAATGTATATATGGGGTTACTTGAAATATATATTCATTTACTGTTCGTTTACATTACACTTACCGTGCATGTTATTCGCTTACACATTATTCATTTTATCCGATATGCTACGCTTACATTATTATTCGTGTTACTATTATTATATTCACTGATATTGTTATATACTACCCATTTGCGGAATGACTAGTTCACACAGACTAAAAGGGGTACGAGAATATGATTGTTTACCGCCGAAAGACCTGGCCGGGACATTGGGACGTCTGGCCTGAATTTAGGGGTAAATGCTATTCGGACTTCTCCATCCACCTCTCCGAAGATACCAAGTTGATTTATGGCACCATATATCGGAGGTTTGGACAGATGCACTATTGTAGCAGACTTTATCAGATTCTCCCCCATTTGTGAGGGGTTTTGATTGTGGAGACGCTCTTCCTTGTAAGCGCAAGCCCCTGCAGTTAATTAGGTTATCGCATTGCGATAACCACTTTCTCCTGCTCCAGCAGTTCACTTCGTGTCATGTGTTTTTTGTTTTATTTTGGGTTGCCCATGAATTGTATACGGAGACTATTTTATGTCGTTGCCCGTAGGACGCGGATTTGTCCAAATTCGTATATTTTAGATTTTGGTTTATTTTATGTAAGGACCGTTAATCTAGTTGAGATTAAGATCAACTTAAATATATGAGCATTTGGGCTCAATTTATTTTTAACTAAGGAGACGTTAGTCTTATTTAAGACTGAGGTCAACTTAGCAATATTTTCAGGATCATTTTTATTTCAGATCTAACAACAGAGCATTTGGGCTCGGCTGTTAGAAACTTTTCAGAGAGACTTAGCCAATTTGGGCTTAGTCTGCTCAATCTCTTTTTTTGTTCAAAAGTGCTAAGCACTTATTTGGGCTCTGTTTGTTCAGCCCCTCCTTTTTTTATGAAAAAGTGCTAAGCACTTGTTTGAAACTCTGGCGCTTATATGAGTATCATGTGAAGCCTTCAGTTATGAGCGCTGCCCAATCAATGCTAAGCACTCAGTTATTTTGACTGAATATATATAGTGCTAAGCACCTTTTTTCATATGGCGTCCACGTGAGGAGCACGTGCGGTGCTGGGCGTTACCCAATCAGTGCTAAGCACTCAGCCGTTTTGGCTGTATATGAAGTGCTAAGAACTTCTGTATGGCATCAACGTGAGGAGCACGTGAGGTGCTGGGCGCTGCCCGGTCAGTGCTAAGCACTCAGCCATTTTGGATGTATATGAAGTGCTAAGTGTTAGTGTATATGCCCTAGAGGCCATTATTGTATCATACTGGATTATATATTACTTAATGGAAGCTTAGGATATTCACATTAGTATTGACATTCTTGCTCAAAATGGTAGTATGCTACTAGGTTTGTTTATACTTCAATATGTGCATGTGTTTTTTTTAACATATCGCTTATACATATTAGTAGAGCCTTAGGATCTTTGCTTGATTACTGGCGTTGTGATGGCAGTCTCACTAGTGAGGATTGGGTAATCTACAAGCACATCCTTATACAGGTCTCTAGTCGTAGGATTATCGAGACGGGGTATCGATACTCCGGAGTAGACTTGTGTATACGCTTCTCATCCCAGTAGGGGAGATGGTCTGTCCCATAGCCATTAGTACGTCATACTGGAGATAGTATGCAGTTGCTCGTTAGGTTACTAGTACACCGGACATGACTCATTGGGAACTTCTGGTTGGTACTATACCTATAGTCAGGTAGCAGTTCCCAGGTGACATGAGTACAGCTTAGTCCGTTGACTTGACACTGCTACTTCGCATCAAGTGTGTTCCCACTGTTTTTAGATTACTACCCTATCACGGCTCTGCTGAGTCGTGCAAACAGGTAGTAGTTGGGTGCAGTCCCGAAGCACTTGGAGGCAGTGGCGGTTAAATAGGATTCGTCTCTTCAGGTATTGGGGGTTGATATCGCGCTGTGTTTGGAGAGCCATTACACAATGTCCCTGACCAGGGCAAGTGAGATTTACTGGTAGGTATTCCAGCAGTTTCTCAGGGTGTTCTGGGCTACACTCCGAGATGACTTATACCGCTATTAGGGGTCTGACGTTTACCGCCCCCCAGGCCCGATATGCGATACTCTTAGACGAACAGATTGGACTGTACGGAGATTGCCATAGACGGACTAAGTAGGAGTTCGGATGGTTTCCTCATCGGCTTTCTTATCGACATCAACCTGGAGACCGTTACGTACAGCTAGTACCGCTTACGGCCTATGGTTAAACCCACTGCCAGCGTAGTGTCGAGTCTTTAGAGTCCCACACAGAGGGTTTCCCAGCTTCGAGCGAAACGATGTAGAAGTGGTATAGTTTTACGACAAGGTTCGATCGCATACGTGTACTTGTGCACGTATGATGTTCGGACGGACAATACTAGTGGGTTTTGGTTTAAGCCGGATCCTAGTATTCGATTGTTCGATTAGTTTTGTCTTATTGTATTCGTGTTTTTCGGAACACGGATGCGGGTATGTATATACGGTTGAGAGGAGGTATAGAAGGAGACATCTCATTAGGGTTTTGACCATTGACTTGGTCAAAACAAATATGAGGTGGAGAAAAGATTTTATTATTTTTGGTAAATGATAATTATATGGCATGGCTACTTATGTTGACCTTAGATATTTTTCACTCTAGATATTTTGATGAGATATTTTCTATGCCATACCTATCGTCATATATAAGTTAGACATTCTATTTTTTATTATCATTATCACAAATACATTCTCTCTCCTCAAGCTTACTCTCTCCTTCTTCCTCTCAAAACCCTAGCGTCTCATGAGTTGAGAATCAAGGGTTAGTAAGATAAGCTACTCATAATCACACTCTACACACTCTAGGTTACTTAGTCTAGCACACCAAGTGATCTAGTTGCCTCATCTTGGAGGTTTAGATCAAGGTTGGAACTTTTGGGTGGATCTTCTACTACATCGAGAAGCCGACGAGGAGGCGCTTTCCATTTCTTCTCCAAGGAGCTTGCAAGGAGAAGGAGGACAGCGGAAAGAAGAGAAGGACTTGGAACTTTAGGTATAATCTTCTTACCGAGTAGATAATACCTATAGTTAGTTTGTTAGTCATGGCTTAGCAAAGATCTTGGTGTTAAAGTCAATGTTACCTTGCTTGTAAAAATCGTTTTTTACCCGTTCCGCCTCCCCACAAACTCGTGGGGTGTGTAACGTTGACTTATAGTAGTATCAGAGCCGACTAAACCATAGCTAACAGTTTAAACGACAAGTAAAACTACGAAACCGAAATAACCCAAAAACATCGAAGCAAAGATTCAAGTTTCTGTCGATTTTTAATGAGACTCTAAAAATTATTAAACAACTGCAGAGTACTTTTTGAACTGTAAAAAGACCACTCACCAAAAATGAGACAATTCCACCCAAAAGTGGCCGGCCACAATGCCAAAAATTCCGGCGATCTCGGTCCAAATTGAGGGAAATGCTTCGAGTTTTGGTGTGTGGCTTTGTGACTTGAATTTAGGGCTTCAGGAGTTGTTTGTTTTTGCCAATTTTGATTTTACTGTAAATTCTTTACTGTGGCAAATACCGGGAGTTTCGAAGTCGCAGTTTAATGTCGTTTAATGTTTCGTGTTCTGTTAAATGTGTTTGTAAACTTCCGCTAATTGCTATATGTCGGTTAGTTGGGGGTTGCACATTTCTGTGATGATTATATTGGTTTGTGTATATGAACTTGTTGGATCGTCATGATGAATAGTCGGGGATGTGAGATGAGAGTTTTCATTCTTTCATTCGATGTAAAATTTATAAAGTGATATAATATTATTTTTGCGGGGCACATCCGAGTTGAGCTTGTAGCCACCGTTGTATTATTTCTTTTACTGTTTTTGCACCTAGGATAGACCCAAAGTGGGGTGCACAAACTACCGGGTACTTTGAAGTGCCGAGTGGCCTACTCACTTTGTTGAGGGAGGTTGCTTCACTTCGGGTATTTGGCAGGTAGTTTGTCACACCCGTAAAGGTCTAAGGTGGGGTTTGGCTATTCATCACAACCGTATAATCCGTTTTTCGTTGCAGGCTCAAACGAAACGTGAACTCCTAGTATATCCAATGTGTTCATCTATGATCTAGAATGCCTATCATTGCGTCTGACGAATATATATATCTATATATGATATCTAGTATACGTTGCTTATGTTTTGCATCCGCGCTAGTCCAGCCCCCGCTCTGTCGTTAGTTAAGTAATCTAACTGGTGATGATGGGGCCCCATGGCGAATGCGGATGGCATAAGCGTACGTTGTATTTTCGTTGTTTTCTGCAATGGTAGGATTAATTGATGGGACTGCATTATATTAATGCAAAGCAAACAAACCAAAGTTGAATCGTTGGAACAATTTCAAAACCACTCGGTTTTTTCAAAGCAGCAAAACTTTTAAATGCGGAGCATAAACCACTCCTTTTAAAAGCTATCAGGTTCCTTCGATTATATCAAGTTCACTACGTTCACGGTTTCGACAAAACCATTCGTAGCCCTCCGCCATTTCAGTTAGATATTCAGTAGTATTCAAGCTATGTATTTTGACCTTCGCCAAGGCATAGTGATTGGTAGCTGCTGAATATTTATCTGTAGCATAGATAGATGCGTTGGTTTGGGACAGTCGTACTGCTATTTTGGCCATCGTCAAGGGTATGTACGGGTGGGTTCAAATTAACCTGGATAATGACGGATAGAACTTGACATGTGACTTATAATATGTTGGCCTTCGTCAAAGTCATAAGAGCATGGGGCAAAAATCCACATTGGGAGTTTCTAAAGAAACTGAAACTTGTTAGTGTTGCATACCATTTGGAGTGTGATAATTTTGGTAGGATTCCTTCAACTTTATCACACGATGATATTTGGATCCCGATCCTACTGTGAGTATATGCTACTCCTCGAGAAATTTTTTCACTTAACGATCAATGCTATAAACCAAGTAGGTGACTAGAAAGGTGTTAGCGGGGCTACGCCCCAGGGAAAAGAGGTTATTTAATTAAGGAACTTTGCGAAAGCGTCGTAAAATCTCCCTTGAAGTACCGACACTGGCCTGGCTGAACGGTTAAGCAAGTATTGTACGGTGAGATTAATTTATGACTAATTCTTCTTTTATGGTTTGAGGAAGGATTCGAGAAACAGTGGGAACCATCCTGTTTAGATAAACTAAAAACCATTCTAAACTTACAAGAGTATCATGCTATAGTGTTTCTTCTCTCTCTCCTAATTGCAGCGACCAAACATAATGGGCCTTAAGTTATTATTAGATAAAAATATATTGACAAGGCCAAACTACAAAGATTGGTTCAGGAATATCAAGATGGCAATCATTTATGACAAGTTGAGCTATGTCCTTACTACAAAAGCCCCCGTCGTCCCAGGTCCAGAATCCAGTGTCGCGGATAAGGAAATCCACAATACATGGGAGATTAACTGCGTGAAGGCCAAGTGCCTCGTGCTTGCCTCTATGGACAATGAACATCAGAGGAGGCACGAGAATATGGATCTAGAATCCATATTCCTCCATACCAAGGAATTATATGGAGAGCAATCTCATATCGCAAGATACGAGACCTCGAAGAAACTATTTCAGGCGAGGTTGGTCGTCGGATCATCTGTAGAGGAACACGTCCTTAAGATGATTGGCTATATTGAAGAGCTCGCGGACCTTGGGACCACGTTAGAGAATGAGCTGTATACATTCTTGATTCTCCAGTCCCTTCCTTCCACCTACGCCCGGTTTATCTTGAATTTTAATATTCAAGGTAAAGAAGTTGAACTTCCGGAACTTCTCAACATGTTGAGGAGTGCAGAGGGCACCCTGCAGAAAGCAAGGGAAACACCCGCTCTGTTTGTTGGTGGTACTTTCTCTTCTAGGTCCAAGGCGAAAGCCAAAGGAAAGAAGAAGAAGGCCCTCACCAAACTGAGAGGCGGTGTTAGTATGGTGGAAGCAAAAGGAAATGCAAAAGTGGCAGGGCCGACAGTAGGAAAGGAGGAATGCTTCTACTGTCATAAAAAGGGCCATTGGAAGAAAGATTGCAAGGCTTGGAAGGCCAAGAACCAGGACCCGAGGCATGTTTTGGCTTCGGCTTCAGGTGTGTTTGTAATTGAAAACTGTCTATCAATCAACTCTACTTCCTGGGTATTGGATACCAGATCAGGATCTCATATATACAATTCTTTGCAGGCAGTGAGAAGCCATAGAGTTCTGAAGTCCGGTGATATGACCCTCAGGGTTGCTAACGGAGCGAGCGTGGATGCTGTGTCCGTAGGGGAATATCACCTTGGATTGACGAGTGGACATATTTTGGTTTTGCGCAACTGTTTTTGTGTACCTAGTTTGACTTGTAATATCATTTCTGTATCTTTGTTGTCCAAAGAAGATTATGATTTTACTTTTGTAAGCGATGTTGTAAACATCCACCTTAATCATGGTCTGATTGGGTCAGGTACTCTAAACAACGGTATATACGTATTAAACCAACTACAAATTTTCAATGTCTTGAACACACTTAAAAGAAAGTCTCTAGAAACAAATCAGGCTTTCTTATGGCATTATAGACTAGGTCACATCAATGAGACAAGGTTAACCAAGTTAAATAAAGAAAGATATTTGGATCCGTTCGAATATAAATCTTATGCAACTTGTCAATCATGTCTCAAAGAAAAGATGACAAAGACTCCGTTCACTGGACACGGAGTAAGAGCGAGTGAGCTCTTGGGACTCATACACAGCGACGTGTGTGGTCCAATGTCTACACATGCAAGAAGTGGTTATTCCTATTTCATTACTTTTACGGATGATTTCTCTAGGTAGGGACATATTTTCTTGATGAAACATAAATCCGAGGCCTTTGAGAAATTCGAGGAATATAATGATGAAGTGGAAAAACAAACCGGCAAAAGTATCAAGACACTGAGATCTGATCGAGGTGGTGAATACTTAAGTGTCGTGTTCCTAGATTACCTAAAAGAGAATAGAATTCTCTCTCAGCTTACTCCTCCATACACTCCACAACACAATGGTGTATCAGAGAGACGAAACTGAACCCTATTGGATATGGTACGTTCCATGATGAGTAATGCTGAGTTGCCGTGATCATTCTAGGGCTATGCACTAGAATCAACTGCATATCTTTTGAACAAGGTTCCTACCAAGACTGCCTACCGCACCATATCAAATGTGGAGTGGGAAGAAACCCTATCTTCAGTATCTGAAGATATGGGGATGTCCAGCTTTTGTTAAAAAGCAGCATGCGGATAAACTCGAGGCACACTCAGTACTGTGTAAGTTTGTGGGATACCCAAAGAACTCCAGGGGGTATCTTTTCTATTACGCAGAGAAATAAAAGGTTTTTGTTTCTCGTCATACCCACTTTCTGGAACATTGGTTTTTAGAAAAAGAAACAAGTGGGAGCGCAATAGAACTAGAAGAAATTCCAGAACCACAAGCTATTACTGAAAGCTTGGTGGAACCAGAAGTTTCGAAAGACAGGACATTCCCGCACCACTCCGCAGGAGTAGTAGGCTTTGTCATCCGCCTGAGAGATACTACGGTTTTCTCGTAGACGGGGATAGAGAGGATTGCATCATTGATAATGATGAGCCGACTAACTTCCAGCAAGCCATTCAGAGCACTGACTCGGTAAAATGGCTGGATGCAATGCGGACCGAGATGGAGTCCTTGTACACCAACAAAGTATGGACTTTGGACATTGCTCCAAAAGGGGTAAAATCCGTAGGCTGCAAATGGATCTTCAGAAAGAAGATTGGTGTAGATGGACAGGTTGAAACCTATAAAGCTAGACTTGTTGCAAAGGGTTTTCGTCAAAGACCAGGTTTGGACTATGACAAAACCTTTTCTCCAGTAGCTATGCTCAAATCCATTCGGATCCTTCTTGCCATTACTGCCTTCCACGATTATGAGATTTGGCAGATGGATGTAAAAACCGTTTTTCTAAAAGGAAATTTAGAAGAGTGTGTTTATATGGACCAGCCAGAGAGTTTCATTCAGAGTGGGAGCAGCGGAAAAGTATGCAAGTTGCTTAAGTCCATCTATGGACTAAAGCAGGCATCGCGGAGTTGGAACATCTGTTTTGATGAAACGGTCAAAGAATTTGACTTTATAAAAAATCCAGATGAGCCATGCATTTATAGTAAGATTGTAGCACGAACTGTTGTATTCCTCGTATTGTACGTAGATGACATTCTCTTGATAGAAAATGACATTCCTATGCTACAATCTATCAAAGGATTCTTGTCACACAGGTTCTCCTTGAAAGACCTGAGTGATGCCTCTTACATTCTGGGGATCCAGATCTATCGTGATAGATCTAAGAGGATGTTGGGACTTTCGCAGTCCAGGTACATCGACACCATACTGAAAGGATTCAATATAGAAGATTCAAAGTGCGATAATTTACCGGCTTGTCACGAAATCACCTTCTCCAAAGAGATGTCTCCCAAGACTGATTTGGAAAGGGATCGCATGTCTATTATACCCTATACTTCTGCGGTAGGCTTTATAATGTATGCGATGTTGTGTACCAGACCAGATGTAGCTTATGCACTCA
The DNA here is from genome assembly GCA_030015575.1 of Agapanthus africanus. NCBI lineage: Eukaryota > Viridiplantae > Streptophyta > Magnoliopsida > Asparagales > Amaryllidaceae > Agapanthus > Agapanthus africanus. Next base: position 447,575,806 of record CM057349.1, read on the forward strand.
GCATGGTAAGCCGGTATCAGTCAAGCCCTGGGGAGAAGCACTGGATAGCAGTAAAGCACATTCTCAAGTACCTGAGAAGGACTAAGGATATGTTCTTGGTTTACGACGGAAAAGAACTCCAGATCGAGGCCTTTGCTGACTCCAGCTTCCAGAGTGACAAGGATGACTCCAAGTCCATGTCAGGTTATGTCTTTACCTTCAATGGAGGGGCAGTCTGCTAGAAGAGTTCTAAGCAGGACACCATTGCTGACTCGACGATGGAAGCAGAGTATATCGCTGCTTTTGATGCCGCAAAGGAAGCAGTCTGGATGAAGAAGTTCTTGACAGATCTTCAGGTGGTTCTGTCCATTGTTGATCCAATACCTCTGTATTGTGACAACAACGGGGCTATAGCTTTAGCAAAGGAACCCATGTCCCATCAGAAATCCAGACACATCTTGAGGCGGTATCACCTGATCAGGGAGATCGAGATTCGGAGAGTTTCTATAGAGGACAACACTACAGATCCATTCACAAAGGTCATCCCTCAGACGCAGTTCGAGAGGCTATTCGAGATGATAGGTCTGCGATATGCCAGCACATGGCCCTAGTGCAAGTGGGAGATTGTTAGTGTATATACCCTAGAGGCCATTATTGTATCATACTGGATTATATATTACTTAATGGAAGCTTGGGATATTCACATTAGTATAGACAGTCTTGCTCAAAATGGTAGTATGATACTTGGTTTGTTTCTACTTCAATATGTGCATGTGTTTCTTTTAACATATCGCTTATACATATTAGTAGAGCCTTAGGATCTTTGCTTGATTACCGGCGTTGTGATGGCAGTCACACTAGTGGGGGCTGGGTAATCTACAAGCACATCCTTATACAGGTCCCTAGTCGTAAGATTATCGAGACGGGGCATCGATACTCCGGAGTAGACTTGTGTATACGCTTCTCATCCCAGCAGGGGAGATGGTCTGTCCCACAGCCATTAGTACGTCGTACTGGAGATAGTATGCAGATGCTCGTTAGGTTACGAGTACACCGAACAGGACTCATTTGGAACTTCTGGTTGGTACTATACCTATCGTCAGGTAGCAGTTCCCAGGTGACATGAGTACAGTTTAGTCCCTTGACTTGACACTGCTGCTTCGCCTCAAGTGTGTTCCCACTGTTCTTAGATTCCTACCCTACCACGGCTCTGCTGAGTCGTGCAAACAGGTAGTAGTTGGGTGCAGTCCCGAAGCACTTGGAGGCAGTGGCGGTTAGATAGGATTTGTCTCTCCCGGTATTAGGGGTTGATATCGTGCTGTGTTTAGAGAGCCATTACACAAAGTCCTTGACCAAGTCAAGTGATATTTACTGGTAAGTATTCCAGTAGTTTTTCAGGGTGGTCTGGGCTACTCTCCAACACGACTTATACCGCTATTAGGGGTCTGACGTTTACCGCCCCCTAGGCCCTATATGTGATACTCTTAGACGAACAGACTGGTTTGTACGGAGATTGCCATAGACAGGCTCAGTAGGAGTTCAGATGGGTTTCCTCATCGGCCTTCTTATCGACATCAACCTGGGGACCGTTACATACAGCTAGTACCGCTTGCGGCCTGTGTTTAAACCCACTGCCAGCGTAGTGTCGAGTCTTTAGAGTCCCACACAGAGGGTTTCCCAGCTTCGGGCAAAACGATGTAGAGATTGTATGGTTTTACGACAGAGTTCGATCACATAAGTGTACTTGTACGTGTGTGATGTTCGGGCGGACAATACTAGTGAGCTTTGGTTTAAGCCGGATCCTAGTATTCGATTGTTGGGTTAGTTTTTCTCATTGTATTCATATTTTTCGGAACACGGTTGCGGGTATGTATATACGGTTGAGAGGAGGTATAGAAGGAGACATCTCATTAGGGTTTTGACCATTGACTTGGTCAAAACAAATATGAGGTGGAGGAAAGATTTTATTATTTTTGGTAAATGATAATTATATGGCATGGCTACTTATGTTGACATTTTGACTTGGCTTGACTTGTTGACCTTAGATATTTTGTGAGATGTTTTTCACTCTAGATATTTTGATGAGATATTTTCCATGCCATACTTATGGTCATATATAAGTTAGTCATTCTAATTTTTATTATCATTATCACAAATACATTCTCTCTCCACAAGCTTGCTCTTTCTTTCTTCCTCTCAAAATTCTAGTGTCTCATGAGTTGAAAATCAAGGGTTAGTGAGATAAGCTACTCATAATCACACTCTACACACTCTAGGTTACTTAGTCTAGCACACCAAGTGATCTAGTTGCATCATCTTGGAGGTTTAGCTCAAGGTTGGAACTCTCGGGTGGATCTTCTACTACATCGAGAAGCCGACGAGGAGGCGTTTTCCATTTCTACTCCAAGGAGCTTGCAAGGAGAAGGAGGACAGCGAAAAGAAGAGAAGGACTTGGAACTTTAGGTATAATCTTCTTACCGAGTTGATAATATCTCTAGTTAGTTTGTTAGTCATGGCTTAGCAAAGATCTTGGTGTTAAAGTCAATGTTACCTTGCTTGTAAAAATCGTTTTTTACCCATTCCGCCTCCCCGCAAACTCGTGGGGTGTGTAACGTTGACTTACACTAAGCACTTTTAATTATTTCTCGCATGTATTTCACGTGTGGCGCTGGCCTTTTGCTTTGGACGCCCGCGCGTTTTTCATGTGGGTCGCTGGGTGCTATTGGAAGGGCGCCCACGTAGGAAACACGTGAGACGTTAAGTTCTTTTCTTTTTTGGAGATTGAATCTCTGCTCATAGAATTTTGACTCTGGGATCAGGTTTTCTTTAAGAACTAAGTTTCTTTTAGGGTTAAACCCTATTTTCTGAGGAATTAAATTCCCATAGGATAGGTTCTTTTCCTATTTTCTTTCTTTTTAACGTAGTTCTGTTCTGAATCTTTTATTCTCAAAAACAAGATCTTCCCGATAAAAATTAAATTCTCAACTTGTGGGAGACTTGTCTTGTAGATCTCAGATCTAGAGAAAGAACTAAGTTCTTGAGAAGGGTTAAATCCTTGGATATGCTATGATTGGTAAAGGAGATGTTTTGATCTCCGTGGTTTCTTTACCTAGGGTTTGAGAGGAAAAAGATCTTCTTCTCTATTGAGAATTAAATTCTCTATTGTTTTTTAGAGTCTTCTGTATTTTCTTGTAGAAGCTTATGGGGGTTCCTTCTATCTAAGACTTGAACCCTCGAGTCCTTTATATATTAGAGGCAAATTGTTAATTAGTTTTGAGAAAATCTCTCATTGAGAGATTCCAATTTATTCAAGGGATTTTACCCACCATTGGATATTTGATCCAATAATTTCTGTTTTTACAGAATATATTTTCTTATTTTTTATAAGAATGGGAAAATATTTTCCCATGTACAACATTTTATTCTATAAAACGGTGATTTTTAATCACCATTGGATTTTAATCCAATGACTCTCTGTTTTTCAGAGAACGATCTTTCTTTGTTTAGAAAGATTGGGAAAATATATTCCCAAAATAGAATTTTATTCTATCATTGGATTTTTTATCCAACCTAGAGTATCTTTCTCACTTAGAAAGATTTAGGAGATATTTTCTCCTAATAGAATTTAATTCTATATTTTGATGATTTATCATCTCCATTGGATCTTTACTCCAATGGCTATATTTAACAGAGAGTATCCCAGTTATTAGGGAAATATTCCCATATAGAATTTAATTCTACTTGATTTTAATTTAGACACCGGCGCTCACGTGTCATGCACATGGACACCAGTTAAGAATTTAATTCTTATATATGATAAGAGCTCCTGTGCTTTGCACATTGGCGCTTACATGTGGCACCACCATAGAATTTAATCCTAAGGCGCTGGCGCCCTCGTGGGGAGCACGTGAGGCGTTGCCTCATTAAATTTTAACAGAGCTTAGCTCTTCAGTTATGTTCAAATTTTGGGGGAACAAATGCCCCCATCATTGTTCTCACGTGAGTGCAACTGTGTCACTTTTACCAACGTTCGATCTTATACGGAGTTGAACCGTCCCTTCGCATCCTATATATATGGCCTTTGGCCCTTGAGATGACTGTTGTCTCATCATCTTTTTTAAGTTTTTTTCTTCCTTGAGAATTTAATTCTCACCTTCAGAGCGTAGATCTCTGCCCACAAAACTTCTTCTGATCTGAGTTAAACTTTACCAAAAAAAATTTTGGTAAGGATTATAAACAGAGTTTAACTCTTAAAATAACCTCCTTTTTTTGGATTTTTAACCCTTTAACAGAGCTTGGCTCTTTATTTTGGAAATGGTCTCTCAGAGATCCTGAAAAGAACTTTTCACCCTTTTTTGAGTAGACCGTGGGTCTCAAACCACTGGGCATTCCTGAGAATTGCTAATTCTCTTCTTAGGGTTTTACCCTATCATCGATCTTGATCTTTGAGGGTTTTTTGAATTCAATTCCATAATATTTTCCATCTGTCTCCCAACATAGGGATTTCTTGGATTTAATCCCATTATCTGTGGAATTTAATTCCATTTTGTCTTACAGAGCTTAGCTCTGAGAAATTTTGGAACTTTTGGGGAATCTTATTCCCCTTCTATTCCTTTTTATTAATATATAGGGTTCTAACACCCCTTTTTATAGATTTAAATCTGTTGCAGAGCTCGTTTTTCGAGAACATTTGGAGTTTTCAACTCCATTGCTCAATGGGATTATTCATTTAATGAGAATCCTTTTGGATTCTCATAATGGGCATATGTCTCATCATTGATGAGCCATCACTTTGATTTTGTGGGGCTCGCTGTTATTTTTTTTTAGACTTTAGTGATTTTAATAAGCCAATCACTAACTCTCTACTAGTTTTTTATTCATGTATTATGGCTTCCGGTTCCTTTTTTCCTTACGTTCGTTCGGAGAGAACTTTTGTCGACGCGCCTACAGATCGGGAAGTCTTTGCTTTAATCCAAGACTACGATCCAGAGCAGAAATCTCTTCATCTATGGGGATCGTAGTATAGCTATATTATCCAGGGCCGACGCAGCTTTACTTGTGCGGTACCGTCAGAACCGATCCCGTAAATTCATTATGCTGACCCTCCGCAGGTCGCTTATGCAGTAGAAGAGGTCAATTGGACTGCAGAAGGTCGTCTCCAACCTTTCATGGCGTCGATACCAGCCCTACCGCCGATGGCCCTAGATATTTTGGGCATCACATGTGTCAAGGAGAAGCGCGTCCTTGGGGTCAGGTTTACACAATAGGAGTGACCCCTCAACATCCGGCTGGTTACCTCCAGTGGGCCCGTTATATTTTATCGGCCAAAAAGTCACTATTGCTGAAAACCGGGTAATACCCAGCGGTCTACGCGTCTCTCTTTTATTACCGCACTCCTCACATGTGGTGGGTTAAATCCATCCTGGAGCAGTGGAATATTCCGGCCCATGCATTTCTTTTATCAGATCTTGAGGTATCGATTTCGCTAGAAGAATTTACAAAAATTTCTGGGCTACCTGTCAGAGGGGGGCATTATGAGGAGATACTTCTTTCTGACGAGTATGTCTTCACCACTGAATCAGTAGTCATGGGGCTTACCCCGAAAAATGATATCTAACACAAGTTCCCGAGTTTGATCAAGGTGTTAAACATTTATAAGAGCTTGTTTTTGGAGTCCGGGGGACATAGAGTTAGATTTACGGACTTTGTCGCCCGTTTCCTTCGTCCGGAGCTTCTATCGAAGAAGGTTGCGAAGTTTGCTAAGCTTGACGATCCGTTCGGATCTGGCTCGGACAACTTGTCGACTGCAGAGGCGGATTTAAAACAGGTCTTTATCCAGGATACCCCCATCGTCCCTTTTGCAGATATTGCCGCTCCGGATATTGATGAGGAAATATTTTTCATAGGCTTTATTGGTTTGTAGCTGAGCTAGTTTTCACTCCCAATGCACCCTCACTACATGAGACCGTCTGTTTTCTATCTGGCTCATCGCATTGCGGTGGGAACGCGTATGGCTGTTAGTGTTGCAGGACTGGCCCACTTGTATCATGGTCTAAGTATAGCGGCCGACACCGCCCAGCCGGGTTTGAAGCTCGTAAATCTCCCTTTACATTACTTCACCTCATGGATCGAAATGCACGTGTTGGACGCTTTTGGTGTGCATAAACGGCCTAGATTTTATGAAGGGTAAAATTTCTCTCGGGTCATGCAGTTGGTTGATGCTTCTTCCCCGGACCCAACACTGCGAGAGACTCGGCGATTGCTCCTACGTCCGCGCATGGTTGGGGACAGCATGACCTTTGTTGATAGGGTTCTGACCATTAGTAAAGAATCCTCCAAAGTGATTCAGCTGCTTCACAATGTTTTTAAGGATGGAGCTTCTGCTTTGAGAGCCCGGGAGATCGCGCATTTATATTCCATCAGGCCGGGTTTCCTAGTATTCAGGAAAAATGCCTCGTGTTATTCATGAGATATAATCTGCATCGCTTTGCTCAACAATTTGGTTATAACCAAGGCATTCCCCTCGAAACCTTTCTCGTTGATCCGATTGCTACAGAGGAGAGTGTTCGCAATGCGGCGCACCATTTTATACGGCTGAATACGGGGTCTCATTTTCTAATCGCTGAGCCGAGTCATATCCCGAAGGCCTAAAATGCTCACATTGCTTGGTATCAGCGTGCAACGGGTGTCGTCATCAAGGAAGAAAGGCAGATACTTCTTGACCATAAGGATTCTGTCCCAGCCAATAATCTCACGGTTCCGCTGAAGCGACGGGCAGTTTTCCGTCCTTCTTTGAGAGAGGGCAATGCGGTTGTGGTTCCGCGAGCCTTTCCGATAGTGTCGATGGCTAGGCCACGACCGGACGTAAGTGCTCCTGGCAATGTGATGGCTACGACGTCTCCTGAGTCGGGTATTGGCTCGGAAATCGGGACCCGCCGTCCCAAGAAGCCTGTAAAGCGGAAGCTTTTATCGTCAGGTATTGTTGCGGGCTCACAGAAGAAGAAGAAATCTTTGTTTTCGGCTGATGTTGTATTTGGTCAGGAGCCTCATGCTCCCTACAGCGAAGGCTTATCCGAATATGGCATCAACGACAGTCAGTTCGGAGCATCTACTGATGAGAATGTCGTACTGATCTTCAAGCCGCTATTGAAACTTGTGAGAGATTAGCCCGCGAGCAAGCAACGCTTGCTTCTCTTATGACGTCAGGTATATCCCATTTATATTCTTATATATATATATATATATATATATATATATATATTAGAATTTATTATGTTTTATTAACGCTCTTTTCTTAATAGGCATCTCCACTGAATAGGCTATTTTAGCGTCCCTCAAAACATTCGAGGGAGAGGAGAGGTTTCGTGCTTCTATGGGCCTCGGTATGATTCGTTTTGTGACGTCTTTGAATATACATATTTAGCTCATTTTGTTCACACCCTGATTCCCCCTTTTTTTATTACATGAACCGCCACAACTTGTGTTATTCAGAGTGCAGAGAATATCCCTCCCTCGATGGCTCCTACGGAGCCTTCAGAGCTACCGGCTACCATTGAGGTCATCCTAGGACCACTACGGGAAGCGTCACTAAAGTAGCCAATGATGGACATTGTAGTCGATCCGGAGGTTGAGCTTGACTCGGATAATGATGTTCCCATGTCTGCGGTTCTAGAAAGATCTCTCCGTACGGCTAAGGCCGAGAGGAAGCGTCGGAGGCATGCTGCGAGGGAGCATCAGGCGAGCTTGGCCACAAGCACGGGTTCGAGTAATATACAGACCCCTGATGTTCTCATGGAGGACATTCCTTCTACTTTGTCAACCGCATATAGGCAGATTGCGCATGCAGCTCATAAGGAGGCTGAGCGGTTACTTCAAGATAAAACAGCGCACGATATCTTAATGAAACCTAGTAGGACTTATTTATTTTTCCAGATTTCTTTCCACAACAGTTTTTTTTTGAATTATAACACATTTTCCTTAAATAGTATAGCAGGGCCGAGTTCAGGTGTCAGCGCTGCGGGTGAGGTGCCAGCGTTTAGGGATTTTGGGATGCCGAGCCTTCATTTTGAATCTGAGATTGTTCCAGCTGCCATTTCTTCTCCTTGTGGATCCCCGATATCCGCAGGTGACACTAGCGTAACAACGGCCCTTATTGATTCGGGGGACAAAGGTGCAGACGTTGAATCCGTCTTCCTGGCAATCGAGAAAGCTGTCATAACTGATGATGCTCCAGATACCACTATAGTTTCTGCCCCATCAGGTATTCCTCGTGTTATCACTTTTAGGTTCTCAATCCTCCTAGACACATTCGCTAATATCTCCTTTATTTCGAATATAGGTGTGGTTGTCTTGACCCGAAATTGGAACGTGACTGGCACTTGAATCACATGAAGTCTATAGGACCCCACTGTAACCCAAGTAAGCCGAAAGCCCAGAAATCTAAACCTTTTTCAGAAAATAGTGGAGGTGAAGTTTTGAAATAAAAGTATAATGAAATCAAGTTCTTTCTTTAAATGCATAAGTAATGTTATATCAAAATACAAGTGGGTTATACTATAGTTGAAAAAAAATTCGTCATTTGAAATTTTGCCAGCACCTCCTTTGTAAATTTTGAAATAAAACCAATACATAGCAATAATAATAGGCATCCTAAGTGGGAGCTAGCTCTTCACCAATTGGCGGAAACAACCCCACGAATACAAATATAAGACGCCCAAGGCAAAAATCAAACACAGAAAAGAAAGTAAAGAAACCAAAACATCATCAAGAAAACCAGAAATAAAGAATAAATACATATCCGTGACTCTAGGTCCGAAAGAATATACAATCTATGGTTTCTAAGTCTACCAAATATAGACAGTCTGGTTGATAGAGCTTTTAACTAGATACTGAATAATAATGTATACAAATGGTGGTCACGATCCAAAGTGTACCCTACCTACCAATGCAAATCACCCAGAAGAAAACTGTGTGCCAGCAAGCTGCTACTGAATCTGTGCGGTCGATCCTGTAAGAAAACTATTGCACAACGGAGGTGAGTTACCAACTCGTGAGTAGAAGACATCACCGGGTAGAAATCTAATGTATGACGATCTCCTAGGTTATACAGTAATATTATAATATAATAATATTGAGTGGTAACAAGGGTGGCAGTGTAAATATAAGTATAATAATACTAATATAATCGTGTTCGTGTCATAATGTGGTACCATGTCATCCGTATCATATATATGTGTATAGGTGTATCATCCAACGTGTGTCCATCAACGACACACCAAATCATCATAAAAACCTAAGTGCCCAGTATCGACACTCGAAAACATCATAAAACCCGTGTCCAGTATCGACACTCGAAAACATCTTAAAACCCGTGTCCAGCATCGACACATAAATCCTCATATCTCGGGTGCCGTCTCATTGGATCGGCCCTTAAATCCATCTGATCACACGACTCCGGTCGGTATCCTCCGGATATCCGCCGAGCCAAAATATCACCAGTCGGTAGTGCTCCCCTGCCGGGCTCAACATCTTTCTATACGATTTTCTTGCCCTGGGGTACCGTACCGGGTCCACTATGTACCTGCAGATGGTGCATCATCTCTCCTCGAATCGGGTATATACATAGCTCAGAACTGAGAAAAATCATGGTGGACGCCACACATCATATCAAGAGAAACCACATTTTTAAAACAATCGTAAGTTTTGAAAAATGTATCTGCGGTTTCTCAAATCCAGAAATCTCATGAAAACCGAAATCTCATAAGCATGAACCAATAATGAGACAATGAGTACAGGCACAGAACAAATCCGTAATGCATAACCAGTGTGTTTATATGAGCGTGGAATCTATGAAAATGCAATATCTAAACTAGCATGTGCGGTAATGAGTACTAAACAATACAGAAAAACTACAGGTTATCAGGTTATATAGTGAAGTAGCGATCTCTAATGTGTACATGGCATAGAAATTACCGATGATGGTGTGTGAGCCGACGAGTATGTGTACGTGCAACATGCACATCATCGGTAATAGTGCGTGTGTTGTTCATATCAGATTTTTGCTTTTTTATACCGTCCAATTTTTATCATATTGCTTATCGATAGGTACTCTTGAGCCGTGTTTGCTAGTCAATTATAGGATACAGGTTCTCGGCTCTAAACGGTGAAATTCATGGAAAAGCACGACAAATTCCGGATTACTGCCGACCACAGATAAAACACGGGTCTCCGCTCTCTATCCGTATGTTGCCACACACCAGTTTAAGAAGACAAAAGGGCAAATCGATTGTTATCTTCATGCACAAAGCACAATGGCAACACAAAGTCCAAGAAATCTACGCGGAGCTCAAGAAAAATCATGGCAAAAGATCCACATCACATCACCTTTTGATCAACAGAAATTCTGGATAAATCGTGAAGAAATTCTGAGAAAAAACATATACCAGACTGAAGGGCACTGCAAACCAGGAGAAGCCACCAAAATTGAAGACCTAAGTCCCTAATAGGGCCGCGGAACCGCGGCCTAAGCATGCTTAGGCCGCGGAACCGCGGCCATACGGCCTTGTCAGCTGACGATCTTTTGAGGGTATTTTTGACATTCCATGTTTATTCTAAATGTTGCCCTAGAATTTCTGTTGCCTGCCTATAAATAGTCCAGAACTTGCCAAAGCCAAGGGTGCTTATTCTTGTATTTAGATTTTAGAATACATGTGTTGTTCTTCTTCCTCCTCTCATCTCTTCTCCATTAAAAACTTGTAGTGAGCTTTTGTGAGTGAAGAATGAATAAAGGAGTTCTTGTTCTTACCATGCTTATCTTGTTGTAATCGTTAATTATAATTGCTTGTATTTTTCTTTTGCTAATCTAGTTGTTGTTATTTGTTGTTTGTTTTTTCTTGTTCTCTTTTCCTTTATCCTTAAACAACCATGATGCTTACGCTTAATCCTTGCCGAGGTGAGGTCGCAAATAGCTAGTTGTAATCTTCTAACCTCTTTCTTTCTATCTTTCTCCTTTGTTTTATTTTCATTTTTCTTGTAATGGGTGAGTAGTTTCCATACTTGTTAGGGTAGGATAAGGAAAGTTTGAGAGAAGGAAATCTCTCTCACTCTTTCCTTGCCCAACATCTTAAATCGGACTCCCGTTAATTGAACCACAATTCGCTCCCTATGGCACCCTATCCTACATGATAGCGGTGATTCCATAGTGAGACCGGGTGTGGTTAAATTAACCGGAGGTTAAGGCTAAGAGCCAAGAACGGACGGACAAGCACCAAAAGGAAGAACTTATGCGTTGGAAAGCCTAGCTTATACTCGCAAGTTCCTTCCTAGTCGTGCTAATCCCCGTTGTTGCCGATTACCGTAACACCGATATTAAGAGTGGCAACGAAAGAAGTGAGCGACTCCTAACTCAAACTAACCTAATCCTAACCCTAACAAGCTCTCTTTACATATCATTTTAGCACATAGTTAATCTCAAAACAAACCTGGACATTTGGACTTAACTCATTAAAGCACATAGAAAAAGATTCCCATCTCCCTGCGGACGACCCGTACTCAACCGGCTAGCTATAAGCAAAACCGTCTTGATTGCGGTAATAAATTTAGCACGCAAAAACTCTACCAATCATGTGTCCTAGTAGACGATGTCATACAAGATAAGGAAAGGAACGTGACATGTATACTTTAAGAAAAAAGAATAATACGAGCATAGTGGAAAAAGTAAACGCAATAATATAAAGTACATAGCTACATATGAGCCATACAATTGTAGTTTAAAATAATACGAATCGTTGTTTTTATAAAAATATGGGCTACGGTGTTTTTGAGAAAAAGATACCATTTGAAAATCCGTAGCGTCCCTTTAAATTGACATTTAAAAATGCATAATGAATCATTAGTTTTTGAAAATAGGTATGGCTCTAATTATATCTTAATAGCTACGTAAGTGATTAGAAAACAATAATTTTCCGAGCCGATACATCCATAAGTCGGCGATCCTGCTTCATAGCATCACGTACGGTATAATCCATTGTACGACATTTTCACGTCAAGAGTGCGGATCAATCATCATGTATATCATATCGTGTATGGTATAATTCATCGTACGATATCATCATATCAAGTGTGTGGCTCAATCATCATGTACATCATTTCACGTACGGTATAATCTATCGTACGATATCATCAAATCAAGTGTGTGGCTCAATCATCTAGTCCCATATCGTCACATGTTATATTATCTCGTATCGTATTATGAACATATATATCGTCTAATCTTTATATAATATAATATATCATATTGTATCCTGCCATTTCATCTCATATCCTGTAACATAGCCTCGTGACATCGGGTCCGATCATATCGACTCATATCATTATAACTTGTCATATCCTCATCTCGTGATGTTATGTCGAAGTTATCCTCAAACTTACACACACACACACACACACACACACACACATACACATATCTGTGTGTGTGTGTGTATAACATATATACCAATGGCTTAAGGCTAAGAAAATAAGCACTAAGAACATACCTCCCTACGAGTACACTTACTATCGCCTATAGTCTCCTAAAACTCTATTAGCTAAGTATACATATCTAATATATATATATATATATATATATATATATATATAAGTAACCTAATACTACAGTTGCGGGGGTGCTATACGCCATCCACCCGACTTCCCCCGTAGATATACATCTACTCACCTACTATCCTTACTCTAACCAAAGTGGATGAACGCCTTATTCTCCTTCGTCGTCCCGGAAGTCCACGCGAATGCACCTACAAATCAAAGCATATCGTATCGAAATCAAAAATCAAATCCGAAAACCGATACGGCAAGCGAAATGCACATAAGTTAAAACCTATGGTACACGCATGTAAAAACAACTAAACAACTCTCGACGTTGACGTACAAATGTTAAACGACTGAGTCAAAACTTAAATACCAAAAATCTAGTTTTCAAAAGTAGCAAAACGAAATTAGCAACTTAAAAAAACACTTCCAGATTTTACCCTAGGTGAAATTAGGACATTCTGCATATTGGATAGGCCTAGCTATAAGAAGATTGAACTATGGACCAAGAACCAAATACTAACTCTAAGGTCGGGCCACAATTTGCAGCCAATAGGGTTATTTTGGCGGCCAAGTGTAGGAGTTGGGGGCTCGGGTTTCAGGGGTTGCTTCTAAATAGCCTGCACATCTCTCTGTATATGCAATTTATTTTTCAGAGCTCTCGAGTTATACCAGATTTTATTTGATCATCACAATTTAACAAAAACCCGATATCGGAAAATTCCAAGTTCATTTTTGAAACTTCTAAACTCCAGTTTGGCCGAGGATTCTATCACTAATGGCTTTGTGGTCACTAATTAAGTCTCAATTATATCTCCACAACTCAAAACATCCACTAAAGATCATCCTAGAGTTTTCCAAGTTCATTAAACTTAAATCTCTTAACTCTAAACTTAACACTTGAGCTTAGGAAACTTAAAACTTTGATAGAAGATGAAGGTTTTATCTCATGGAGCAACTCTAGAAAATTCCGAGATGCCAAATCAGCTCAAGACTAGAAATTGATCCCACGATGATACTTGTAGTAATGTGAGGAACATTATTTGTAAAGTTTGTATAAGGTTTTAGTGGAGTTTTAATGGAGTTGCATGGTAGTAGTGAGGGTAGAGGAGAAGTTGAGGAAAAAGGAGGAGGAGATGAGGAAGAGAAAGAAGATGAAGGAATGAAGAAAACAAGGAGGTGAAGAAAGCCAAGGAGAGTGTGTAGAACTTTCTCTCCCTCACTCTCAACCATGCTTTCTTGTCCCCCACACATTTTTATTTCTCTCCCTTTTTGGAAAAAAAAAATTAAAAGCAAACTAGAAATAAAATGAAACCATGGCAATAAATATATAGGGACTAATGTCACAATATAAAATGTTGCATGTCGTGATACATAAATAAGGTTAATACATAATTAGTAAAATATTAATCAATTTTAGCGTTAACTTGTATGTAAATAATTGTATAAAAATTATAAAAGCCCAAATCCAATAAATGCTTCCATAATTAATAATTCATTTTAAAATTCCAAATTTTTTTCCAAATTATATGTATATAATTATACCATTTTATTAAAACTAATTTCTATACTTTTATAATATTCATAAAATTTATTATTTTATTATTTAAATTCCAAAAATAATATTTTATATTTCTGAAATGTTACAGCGGTAAACCCTGGCATTGAAGAATCCCTGTCGGCCGTCACCATAACTGTCGTTGTTCCACCTATCTCTTTTGCACCCAACCTCCCGATTTGTCTTAGGTTCAGGGACGGAAGGTAAAGATCTTTTATTTCCTTATTTCAGTATTGACATTACTTCTTGGACAAATTTCTATACCATATATTGTCGCAATCCTGTAGGAGTGTTATTTGACCGCTTATGCCAAATGTTAACCTCGCATTTCGCTTTCCACTCAGGATCTGTCCTTCCCTCTGGTGTTGGCCAGTATATCCTTCATTTCTCATTTCATCTTTTCACAAGTAACCCATTTTTCATAGGCTTTTCCGTATTGACCACATTCTTATGGCTCGAAAGAGGGGACGAAGAAACAGCCGAGCCGTTTACGCTCCCAGATTTGCCTGTTTCAACTATTGGTAGGTTCGATCTCTTTCCTCATTTTTTTACTTTAGGCTAAAATCTGACCTTTCTTTGTGCGTGACTTCTTCCGTAGTACCTACACCGGCTTTGGCTCCTTTCAAGTCTCGTATTTCTATGCTCGTGGGACCCTTCGCTAAACATCAGTCTTCTAGAGGTGTGGAAAATAGCAGGCAAATGCTAAGTGAATTTATTGAAGATCTTAATGTCGAAGCTCTCATTTTTGCTGCGGACTTTGCGGACGAAGTCAACCCCATATTGGCTACTCTTGTGACTTTCCACAATGAAGATTTTGTCGGCATCTGGGTTGACTACTGTAAGAGAATTGAGACTTGTGTAACACCCTAGTTCATTTATACCAGTTCTAGTTCATGTACTTATTTATTTTGGTAGTTTCTTGATTTTTTGTGTTTTGGGTGCGAATAGTGTATTTGACATCTGTATTTGCATCCGACCCGACCCGCTTGCTTGAAACCTGTCTTGATTCATATTTATGATTTATCCTGACTTGTTACATGGACTCGTGCACTTTCATTTATTTGTACATTGCATACTCGCATTTTATCTAGCATCTGCATTTTAATATAACATTTTAAGTCACATAAAATATTTTAAAAAATACATTGCATGGCCTGCTTGATACCCCTGACCCTGTGGTAGCATCCGCACATCTTGTTCCCGTCCCGTTCAGTGAAATGGACTTGTTCGGATGACTACGTGCACGTGCGTGCATCCGTTCTTGGGAGTATGCATTTTTCGTTACTCGGATATCCAACTTTAATTTTGGTCGACATGTATATTTTTTGTATTTTAAAACTGAATTTTAGACCCGACCCGGGCATGTTTTGGACTATGTTTGTATCTACCAGAATATCAAATTTTATTTATATAATATTAATTTTATAAACTGATACAAATTAAAATTTAGTTAACTAATAAAAGATTTTTTAAATTCAAATCTAAACTAATTTCCTAACAAACCAACAACCCCTTTCTCTCTCTCTCTCTCCTCTGCATATATATATTTATATATATTTTATTTATTTATTTTTTTCTTCCTTATTTAATACTCAGCCTCTTCTTCTTACTTCTTCTTCTTTCTTTTTCTTGATCTTGTTTCTTGATTCCGGTGATCACCGCCGGAGCCGTGCTCGTCGCTGACGATCCGAGTGATCCAGTGAACGTACCTTGCCTGTGTGATCATCCTCTTGCATTGTTTAGACCTGTCTCGTGTGCCGTGCGTGCGTTGCGACGTTTTACCGACGTCGGACGTGCCGTACATATCTGTTTCGTGATCCGTCGAGGCAAGTTAATTTTGCTACATGCTATACTACTATATTCTATATTTATTTGAATAATAACAACACATAATGTTTAGTTATGCATCCCACATTACCATTTTACAGTTTTACTGTTTTCGGACATCCGTATGCATCCGTATCAATATTTACATATCTAGTCGCATACTAATTCATCTTGATACATGCTATGTATCTTATTTTGCATCCATATGAATAAAAATATCCCATGTTGATTGCACTGTACATCCATATTAAAATTTTACCGTTTTCGGATACCCGTTTGCATCCATATCATTTAAAATATATATCGTCGTAATATTTCTTATTATTATCTTTAATTAGTTTATAATCTGCATTTTATAATGTTATACAAAATATAGTTTGAAAATATTATAGTTTACACATGAAACGTCGTTGCAAAGCGGATACGACAAATTTGAAATTTACTGTACACCTTACCTTATAAAATTCATTATAAATTATAGAAAAATCATTAGTATATGTTCTTTAGTTCGTTACGAAGCTAACTCAGAATAATATAACACTATAAAATATTTACTTGCAAAATAAATTTTTAAATAACGTAAAATGCAAATTAAAATATCTCTAAACTTCTGTCGAGGGAAATTCCAGCAGCAAACTTTTAACTTCGAATGTTCATACCTTTTTGTACGAACAACCTGAGATACTTCAACTTATAAAAATGAAAACCTTACAGAATTATCTTTGTTTTGGTATAAGACACGTCCCTTTTGGAGAACGTTTGTTATTTTTAAGTTATTTTACAAATCAGGATAACGCTGAATTTATGAACGGAACTTTCTTGTGCATGGTTAATCAATACCACTTTTATAGTTATTAATCGGTTTGAATATGTTATCCATGTTAATATTATTATATCAATATCTATTTAATAAATAATAGTGCTTATGTTTTAATATTCATCAAATTTTACTGATTTACAATTTTATAGTATCCGTCTGTATCCATACGGTTTATTACATATCTAGTTGCACGCCGAGATCATATTATTTCATGTTACTGTTGTATTAGTGCACCATACTTGATAATTGTGCATCCTACTTAGTCATGATGTGGCCCCTGATCGATATTTGTGCATCTATGCTTTTATTGTACATCCGTACTTTCACCTTGATTCAATACTTGCTACAGTTTGATTATGAGCACCCGTTTGACACCTATGCATTACATGACATGACCTGATACACCACTACTTGACATGACTTGATACATGCACACTACCTGACATGACCTAATATATCACTACTTGACATGTTACCTGATCTAGTTTCTAATGCCGACAATCCTGACATGTTGTCCCGATGGACATATCCTGTTGTCTGTATAGACAAATATGTTCCTGCTTGATCCTGTGTTGGCATTAGCTTCAGATTTATCAATACCTGACTTGAACACATAACTTGGGGGTATGGGGAAATCAATGATGAAACCTGATTTGTAACTCAACAGTTCGGCGCTTATACTGATCGGTTTTACGGGCTAGGCCAGCCCCGGGATGATGCTGCTGACATCATTCGTCTGTACATGTTACCTGTTTACTGCCTAACGGCACGTCTCGGATTCAGCCCGAGAGTCTTGACCGTGGTCCCGGGCATGCACGGGATACTATTGAGTTACATCGACGATTCATTAAATTGATTTCAAAGACTTGAGAGTAATTAACCCAGTAGCTTAGTTCAGATTACTCACTGCACATCGCATATGCTTTTACCCTTCATTGATCCTTATTCGTATTACTGTTCTACTTTTATTACTGTTCATACTCGTGCCTGCATGTCTTGCTACCCCCTGATTATATTATTGTTGATATTATGACGCACTGACGTCTGGGTTTTGCATGGCCCAGATCCTCTACCTTTGTCGCAGGCCGATCAGGAGTATTTCCACAGTCAGACCGATCAGTGAGGATCCTGTTAGTGTCCAGTTAGTTTAGTTATTTCCGTACTTTCCGGATGTTACTGTTTATTGGATTTATTGCTTCCGCATATTATTTCTTGACTCGTTTATTCTGGCATATGGACATATACTAGATAGTTTATTTTACTTTCTGGTTCTTGATATCTTATAGACAGCCGTAATGTGACTGTGGAGGGATGTTTCCTATCCACAGGTAGCATGGTTGGCTCTGTCACGTGCCGATCTTAGCGCACTCTAGGAAGCGGGGCGTGACAGGGTTTGTTTGGTATCAAAGCCATAGGATTTAGGTTAATCGGGTTTGATTCTTTTGTAGTTGGATATTAGACCCAAGACACGAATCGGAAAATCCATAATTAGGAATACGTCCTGCCACATTGTTATCGTGATTCTTGAATCTTATCTTTTTCTTGACCCTCGTCTTGATGATATGCAAACAACTTTGCATCTCGAGTTGAAATTCTTTTGGTTCCCTATTGTTTCTTCCGTCCTATTCCTTTGATTCTGATACTAGGATTTGGGCGACTTGAACGGAGTTATGTGATTGTAATTATGAACTGCAGCATGGTTACAATGCGGTACTCTATTTAAGTAACTTGGAGTCCTGGTCTTGTTTCATTTTCTTATTTCATGGTCATTTTATTACCTTGGTTCTCTCAGTTTCATTGCTTACCAGTTCATGTTTTGCAGATTTCTTGGTGACCGATACCGGCAGTTATGAAGTTGTCTTGGGAATGGATTTTCTCGGTACTTTCCACGCTCACATTGATTGTAGGGCAAAAAAAGTGATTTTCCAAATTCCCGGACATCCGGAGTTTGTTTTTGCTGGAGGAAGCAGTTCTGTCGGGCCAGTCGAGTTTAGGGCTAGGCCGACAAAAGTGTTCTTTCAACAATGGAAGTTGATAAGGAGGAAGCGCCAGCTGTGGTTCGAGAGTTCATGGACGTGTTCGAGGACATCTCGGGTTTACTGCCAAAACGAGATGTGGAGTTCACGATCGATCTTGTTCCTAGTGCAGCGCCAATCTCAAAGGCGTACTATTCGATGGCACCAGTGGAGTTGGAAGAAGTCAAGAAGCAGGTTACCGAATTACTTGAGAAAGGTTGGATTCACAGCAGCAATTCACCTTGGGGAGCTCCAGTTCTTCTAGTAAAGAAAAAAGATGGCATAAGGAGGATGTGCATCGATTATCGAGAATTAAACCGGGTGACTATTAAGAACAAATACCCGATCCCTCGCATTGGCGAATTATTCGAGCAACTCAGTGGCGCGAGGGTATTCTCGAAGCTGGATTTGCGATCCGGATATCATCAGGTCCGAGTTAAATCAGAGGATATTTGCAAGACTGCGTTCCAAACTCGGTATGGACATTACGAATATTTAGTGATGCCATTCGGAGTCACGATTGCACCGGCGATATTTATGGACTTGATGAACCGAATCTTTTCACCGTTCTTGGACCAGTTTATTGTAGTGTTTATCGATGATATTCTGGTCTACTCGAGGAGCATTGAAGAGCATGCGGAACATCTGAAGATCGCACTGCAGACATTGAGGCAAGAAAGATTATATGCAAAGATGAGCAAGTGCGAATTTTGGCTTAAAGAAGTGAAGTTTTTAGGGCACGTTGTATCCGGAGATGGAATCGCCGTTGACCCTGAGAAGATTGCAGCAGTTCGAGATTGGCCGATTCTGAAGAACGTAGCAGAGATCAGAAGTTTTCTTGGACTTGCCGGCTATTACAGAAGGTTCGTGGAGAATTTTGCTCGTTTGGCTGAGCGTTTGACCAAGCTTACGCGCAAGGAAGTACCGTTTGTATGGACGGATAAATGTGCGCCGGCTTTTGAGGCGTTGAAGCAAAGGTTGATAACCGCTCCTATTTTGACCGTACCAGACAGTTCCGGAGGATTGGTGAGTCACAGCGACGCATCTGGGAAAGGTTTGGGATGTGTTTTGATGCAGCATGGGAAGGTTATAGCTTACGCATCGAGCAGTTGAAGATCCATGAGAAGAATTACCCAACTCATGATTTGGAGCTAGCAGCTGTAATTTTCGCTTTGAAGATTTGGAGACACTACTTATTGGGCAAAAGGGTTGAAGTATGCACCGATCACAAAAGCCTGAAGTACGTATTCACACAGAAAGATCTTAACATGAGGCAGCGTAGATGGTTGGAGCTGATGGCTGACTATGATCTTGATCTAAAGTACCATCCGGGGAAAGTTAATGTTGTGCCGGATGCGCTTAGTCGGTTGCCAGCAATTCGGATGATGACTGCACAGAAGGAGCTTATCGAAGACTTTCGGAGATTCGAGTTGGAGATCGTGCTACCGCATTCTTCGGGACAAATCATACAGCTGCAAGTACAGTCATCGTTGATCGATAATATTAAAGCAGCGCAACCACAGGACCCAAGATTGTAGAAGTTTCGAGAACAAGTTGAAGCTGGACTCCGAACGGACTTGTTGATTCATAAAGATGGTTCGTTGCGATATGGTAGCCGTTTGTGTGTGCCGAAAGGAGACATTCGCGAAGAAGTTATGAAGGAGGCACACAGTTCCGCGTATTCCGTACATTCATAAGGCACGAAGATGTACCGCGATCTTAGGCAGCATTTCTGGTGGGAAGGCATGAAAAGGGAGATTGCTCACTTTATAGCAAAGTGCTTGGTGTGTCGGCAAGTTAATACTGAACATCAAAGAGTAGCTGGTTTATTGCAACCACTTCCGATTCCCCAATGAAAGTGTGAACATATAACCATGGATTTCGTGACAGCTTTACCGCGGAGTCCAAAGGGAAACAATGCAATTTGGGTGATTGTTGATCGATTGACCAAGGCAGCTCACTTCATACCGTTTCGATTTGGTCAGTCAACGGAAGCGTTAGCAGAACGGTACATGCAAGAGATTGTGAGATTGCATGGGGTACCTGTAAGCATCGTGTCGACCGTGAGACCCGATTCTTATCGCACTTCTGGAGGAGTTTACAGGAAAGTTTGGGGACGCGATTGAAGTTTAGCACAGCTTATCATCCTCAGACAGATGGCCAGTCGGAGAGAACAATCCAAACTCTTGAAGATATGTTGAGAGCTTGCATGTTGGACTTCAAGGGTTCGTGGGAGGATCATCTACACTTGGTGGAGTTTTCTTACAACAACAGCTTTCAGGAGACTATTCAGATAGCTCCATTCGAAGCATTGTATGGTCGCAAATGTCGTTCACCCGTTTTTTAGGACGATATTAGAGAACGAAGATTGTTGGGACCGAATTTGATCGTGCAAACTGTAGAGAAGGTTAATACTATCCGGAATCATATGAAGGCAGCACAAGATCGGCAGAAGAGTTGGGCCGACACATCGAGAAGACCTCTAGAGTTCGCTTTGGTGATCTGGTATTCTTGAAGATATCACCAACTAGAGGAGTGATTCGTTTTGGGAGTCGAGGCAAGCTTAGTCCTCGATTCGTGGGGCCTTTCGAGATTATGGAGCATGTTGGAGAAGTGGCTTATCGATTGGCATTACCATAATCTTTGGCGAATATTTATGACGTGTTTCATGTATCTCAACTCCATAAGTATGTTCGAGATGAAACACACGTGCTGGATCATTCGGAGTTGACTGTAAAAGAGAATTTAACCTTTGAAGAACGACTGATTTCGATTGTTGATTGAAGAGAAAAGGTTCTTAAGAACAAGGTTATCCCTCTCGTACTTGCTTCTTGAGGGGATCGCTCGCATGGAGAATCGACTTGGGAACGAGAAGACGAAATTCGACAGAAGTTTCTACACTTATTCTTGTAGATTCATGATTGTTTATCTTTTCTTGTCTTGGGAATTTCGAGGATGAAATTCTTTTTGTAGTTGGGTATAATGTAACACCCTAGTTCATTTATACCAGTTCTAGTTCATGTATTTCTTTATTTTGGTAGTTTCTTGATTTTTTGTATTTTGGGTGCGAATAGTGTATTTGACATCTGTATTTGCATCCGACCCGACCCGCTTGCTTAAAACCTGTTTTGATTCATGTTTATGATTTATCCTGACTTGTTACATGGACTCGTGCACTTTCATTTATTTGTACATTGCATACTCGCATTTTATCTAGCATCTGTATTTTAATATAACATTTTAAGTCATATAAAATATTTTAAAAAAATACATTGCATGGCCTGCTTGATACCCCTGACCCTGTGGTAGCATCCGCGCATCTTGTTCTCGTCCCGTTCAGTGAAATGGACTTGTTTGGATGACTACGTGCACGTGCGTGCATCCGTTCTTGGGGTATGTATTTTTCGTTACTCGGATATCCAACTTTAATTTTGGTCAACATATATATTTTTCGTATTTTAAAACTGAATTTTAGACCCGACCCGGGCATGTTTTGGACTATATTTGTATCTACCAGAATATCAAATTTTATTTATATAATATTAATTTTATAAACTTTTACAAATTAAAATTTAGTTAACTAATAAAAGATTTTTTTAAATTTAAATCTAAACTAATTTCCTAACAAACCAAGAACCCCTTTCTCTCTCTCTCTCCTCTGCATATATATATTTATATATTTTTTATTTTTTTTTCTTTCCTTATTTAATACACAGCCTCTTCTTCTTACTTCTTCTTCTTTCTTCTTTCTTTTTCTTGATCTTGTTTCTTAATTCTGGGGATCACCGCCGGAGCCGTGCTCATCGCTAACGATCCGAGTGATCCAGTGAATGTACCTTGCCTGCGTGATCACCCTCTTACATTGTTTAGACCTGTGCCGTGCATGCGTTACGAAGTTTTACCGACGTCGGACGTGCCGTACATATCCGTTTCGTGATCCGTCGAGGCAAGTTAATCTTGCGACATGCTATGCTACTATATTCTATATTCATTTGAATAATAACAACACATAATGTTTAGTTATGCATCCCACATTACCATTTTACAGTTTTACTGTCTTCGGACATCCGTATGCATCCGTATCAATATTTACATATCTAGTCGCATACTAATTTATCTTGCTACATGCTATGTATCTTATTTTGCATCCATATGAATAAAAATATCACATGTTGATTGCACTGTACATCCATATTAAAGTTTTACCGTTTTCGGATACCCGTTTGCATCCATATCATTTAAAATATATATCGTTGTAATATTTCTTATTATTATCTTTAATTAGTATATAATCTGCATTTTATAATGTAATACAAAATATAGTTTGAAAATATTATAGTTTACACATGAAACGTCGTTGCAAAGCGGATACGACAAATCTGAAATTTACTGTACACTTTACCTTATAAAATTCATTATAAATTATAGAAAAATCATTAGTATACGTTCTTTAGTTAGTTACGAAGCTAACTCAGAATACTATAACTTTATGAAATATTTACTTGCAAAATAAATTGTTTAAATAACGTAAAATGCAAATGAAAATATCTCTAAACTGTTGTCCAGAGAAATTCCAGCAACAAACTTTCAATTTCGAATGTTCATACCCTTTTGTACAAACAACCTGAGATACTTCAACTTATAAAAATGAAAACCTTATCTAATTATCTTTGTTTTGGTATAAAACACGTCCCTTTTGGAGAACGTTTGTTATTTTTAACATATTTTACAAATCAGGGTGACGCTGAATTTCTGAACGGAACTTTCTTGTGCATGGTTAATCAATACCACTTTTATAGTTATTAATCGGTTTGAATATGTTATCCATATTAATATTATTATATCAATATCTATTTAATAAATAATAGTGCTTGTGTTTTAATATTCATCAAATTTTACCGATTTACAGTTTTATCGTATCCGTCTGTATCCGTACAGTTTATTACATATCTAGTTGCACGCCGAGACTATATTATTTCATGTTACTGTTGTATTAGTGCACCATGCTTGATAATTGTGCATCCTACTTAGTCATGATGTGGCCCCTGATCGATATTTGTGCATCCATGCTTTTATTGTACATCTGTACTTTCACCTTAATTCAATACTTGCTACAGTTTAATTATGAACACCCATTTGACACCTGTGCACTACTTGACATGACCTGATACACCACTACTTGACATGACTTGATACATGCACACTACCTGACATGACCTGATATATCACTACTTGACATGTTACCGGATCCTGTTTCTAATACCGACAATCCTGACATGTTGTCCCGATGGACATATCCTGTTGTCTGTATAGACAAACCTATTCCTGCTTGATCCTGTGTTGGCATTAGCTTCAGATTTATCAATACCTGACTTGAACACATAACTTAGGGGTATGGGGAAATCAATTATGAAACCTGACTTGTAACTCAACAGTTCGACGCTAATACTGATCAGTTTTACGGGCTAGGCCCGCCCCGGGATGCTGCTGCTGACATCATTCGTCTGTACATGTTATCTATTTACTGCCTAGCGGCATGTCTCAGATTCAGCCTGAGAGTCTTGACCGTGGTCCCGGGCATGCACGGGATACTATTGACTTACATCGATGATTCATTAAATTGATTTCAAAGACTTGAGAGTAATTAACCCAGTAGCTTAGTTCAGATTACTCACTGCACATCACATATGCTTTTACCCTTCAATGTTCCTTATTCGTATTACTGTTCTACTTTTATTACTGTTCATACTCGTGCCTGCATGTCTTGCTACCCCCTGATTATATTATTGTTGATATTATGACGCACTGACGTCTGGGTTTTGCATGGCCCAGATCCTCTACCTTTGTCGCAGGCCGATCAGGAGTATTTCCACCAGTCAGGCCGAGCAGTGAGGATCCTGTTAGTATCCAGTTAGTTAGTTATTTCCGTACTTTCCGGATGTTACTGTTTATTGGATTTATTGCTTCCGCATATTATTTCTTGACTCGTTTATTCTGGCATATGGACGTGTACTAGATAGTTTATTTTACTTTCCTGTTCTTGATATCTTATAAACAGCCGTAATGTGACTGTTTCCTATCCTCAGGTAGCATGGTTGGTTCTGTCACGTGCCGATCTTAGCGCACTCTGGGAAGTGGGGCGTGACAGGGTTTGTTTGGTATCAGAGCCATAGGATTTAGGTTAATCGGGTTTGATTCTTTTGTAGTTGGGTATTGGACCCAATACGCGAATCGGAAAATCCGTAATTAGGAAAATGTCCTGCCACATTGTTATCGTGATTCTTGAATCTTATCTTTCTCTTGACCCTCGTCTTGATGATATGCAAACAACTTTGCATCTCGAGTTGAAATTCTTTTGGTCCCCTATTGTTTCTTCCGTCCTATTCCTTTGATTCTGATACTAGGATTTGGGCGACTTGAACGGAGCTATGTGATTGTAATTATGAACTGCAGCATGGTTACAATGCGGTACTCTATTTAAGTAACTTGGAGTCCTGGTCTTGTTTCATTTCCTTGTTTCATGGTCGTTTTATCACCTTGGTTCTCTCAGTTCCATTGCTTACCAGTTCATATTTTGCAGATTTCTTGGTGACCGATACCGGCAGTTATGAAGTTGTCTTGGGAATGGATTTTCTCGGCACATTCCACGCTCACATTGATCATAGGATAAAAAAAGTGATTTTCCAGATTCCCGGACATCCGGAGTTTGTTTTTGCTGGAGGAAGCAGTTCTGTCGAGCCAGTCGAGTTTAGGGATAGGCCGACAAACAGTGTTCTTTCGACAATGGAAGTTGATAAGGAGGAAGCGCCAGCTGTGGTTCGAGAGTTCATGGACGTGTTCGAGGACATTTCGGGTTTACCGCCAAAACGAGATGTGGAGTTCACGATCGATCTTGTTCCTGGTGCAGCGCCAATCTCAAAGGCATACTATCCGATGGCACCAGTGGAGTTGGAAGAAGTCAAGAAACAGGTTACCGAATTACTTGAGAAGGGTTAGATTCGCAGCAGCAATTCACCTTGGGGAGCTCCAGTTCTTCTAGTAAAGAAGAAAGATGGCATAAGGAGGATGTGCATCGATTATCGAGAATTAAACCGGGTGACTATTAAGAACAAGTACCCGATCCCTCGCATTGGCGAATTGTTCGAGCAACTCAGTGGCGCGAGAGTATTCTCGAAACTGGATTTGCGATCCGGATATCATCAGGTCCGAGTTAAATCAGAGGATATTTGCAAGACTGCGTTCCAAACTCGGTATGGACATTACGATTATTTTGTGATGACATTCGGAGTCACGAATGCACCGGCGATATTTATGGACTTGATGAACCGAATCTTTTCACCGTTCTTAGACCAGTTTATTATAGTGTTTATCGATGATATTCTGGTCTACTCGAGGAGCATTAAAGAGCATGCGGAACATCTGAAGATCGCACTGTAGACATTGAGGCAAGAAAGATTATATGCAAAGATGAGCAAGTGCGAGTTTTGGCTTAAAGAAGTGAAGTTTTTGGGGCACGTTGTATCCGGAGATGGAATCGCCGTTGACCCTGAGAAGATTGCAGCAGTTCGAGATTGGCCGATTCTGAAGAACGTAGCAGAGATTAGAAGTTTTCTTGGACTTGCCGGCTATTACAGAAGGTTCGTGGAGAATTTTGCTCGTTTGGCTGAGCGTTTGACCAAGCTTACGCACAAGGAAGTACCATTTGTATGGACGGATAAATGTGCGTCGGCTTTTGAGGCATTGAAGCAAAGGTTGATAACCGCTCCTATTTTGACCGTACCAGACAGTTCCGGAGGATTGGTGATTCACAGCGACGCATCTGGGATAGGTTTGGGATGTGTTTTGATGCAGCATGGGAAGGTTATAGCTTACGCATCGAGCAGTTGAAGATCCATGAGAAGAATTACCCAACTCATGATTTGGAGCTAGCAGCTGTAATTTTCGCTTTGAAGATTTGGAGACACTACTTATTGGGCAAAAGTGTTGAAGTATGCACCGATCACAAAAGCCTGAAGTACGTATTCACACAGAAAGAGCTTAACATGAGGCAGCGTAGATGGTTGGAGTTGATGGCTGACTATGATCTTGATCTTAAGTACCATCCGGGAAAAGTTAATGTTGTGCCGGATGCGCTTAGTCGGTTGCAAGCAATTCGGATGATGACTGCACAGAAGGAGCTTATCGAAGACTTTCGGAGATTCGAGTTGGAGATCGTGCTACCGCATTCTTCGGGACAGTTCATGCAGCTGCAAGTACAGTCATCGTTGATCGATAATATTAAAGCAGCGCAGCCACAGGACCCAAGATTGTAGAAGTTTCGAGAACAAGTTGAAGTAGGACTCCGAACGGACTTGTTGATTCATAAAGTTGGTTCGTTGCGATATGGTAGCCGTTTGTGTGTGCTGAAAAGAGACATTCGCGAAGAAGTTATGAAGAAGGCACACAGTTCCGCGTATTCCGTATATCCATGAGGCACGAAGATGTACCGCGATCTAAGACAACATTTCTGGTAGGAAGGCATGAAAAGAGAGATTGCTCGCTTGGTAGCAAAGTGCTTGGTGTGTCGGCAAGTTAATGCTGAACATCAAAGGGTAGCTGGTTTATTGCAACCACTTCCGATTCCCCAATGGAAGTGGGAATATATAACCATGGATTTCGTGACAGCTTTACCGCGGGGTCCAAAGGGCAACAATGCAGTTTGGGTTATTGTTGATCGATTGACCAAGGCAGCTCACTTCATACTGTTTCGAGTTGGTCAGTCAACGGAAACGTTAGCAGAATGGTACATGCAAGAGATTGTGAGATTGCATGGAGTACCTGTGAGTATCGTGTCGACCGTGACACCCGATTCTTATCGCACTTCTGGAGGAGTTTACAGCAAAGTTTGGGGACGCGATTGAAGTTTAGCACAGCTTATCATCCTAAGACAGATGGCCAGTCAAAGAGAACAATCCAAACTCTTGAAGATATGTTGAGAGCTTGCATGTTGGACTTCAAGGGTTCGTGGGAGGATCATCTACACTTGGTGGAGTTTTCTTACAACAACAGCTTTCAGGAGACTATTCAGATAGCTCCATTCGAAGTATTGTATGTTCGCAAGTGTCGTTCACGCGTTTGTTGGGATGATATTGGAGAACGAAGATTGTTGGGACCGGATTTGATCGTGCAAACTGTAGAGAAGGGTAATACTATCCGGAATCATATGAAGGCAGCACAAGATCGGCAGAAGAGTTGGGCCAACACATCGAGAAGACCTCTAGAGTTCGCTGTTGGTGGTCTGGTATTCTTGAAGATATCACCAACTAGAGGAGTGATTCGTTTTGGGAATCAAGGCAAGCTTAGTCCTCGATTCGTGGGGCCTTTCGAGATTATGGAGCATGTTGGAGAAGTGGCTTATCGATTGGTATTACCACAATCTTTGGCGAATATTTATGACGTGTTTCATGTATCTCAACTCCGTAAGTATGTTCGATATGAAACACACGTGCTGGATCATTCGAAGTTGACTGTAAAAGAGGATTTAACCTTTGAGGAACGACTGATGTCAATTGTTGATCGAAGAGAAAAGGTTCTTAAGAATAAGGTTATCCCTCTCGTACTTGCTTCTTGGGGGAATCGCTCGCATGAAGAATCGACTTGGGAACGAGAAGACGAAATTCGACAGAAGTTTCCACACTTATTCTTGTAAATTCATGATTGTTTATCTTTTCTTGCCTTGGGAATTTCGAAAACGAAAATCTTTTTGTAGTTGGGTATAATGTAACACCCTAGTTCATTTATACCAGTTCTAATTCATGTATTTCTTTATTTTGGTAGTTTCTTGATTTTTTGTGTTTTGGGTGCGAATAGTGTATTTGACATCTGTATTTTCATCCGACCGGACCCGCTTGCTTGAAACCTGTCTTGATTCATATTTATGATTTAACCTGACTTGTTACATGGACTCGTGCATTTTCATTTATTTGTACATTGCATACTCGCATTTTATCTAGCATCTGCATTTTAATATAATATTTTAAGTCACATAAAATATTTTAAAAAATACATTGCATGGCCTGCTTGATACCAATGACCCTGTAGTAGCATCCGCGCATCTTGTTCTCGTCCCGTTCAGTGAAATGAACTTGTTTGGATGACTACGTGCACGTGCGTGCATCCGTTCTTGGGGGTATGCACTTTTCGTTACTCGGATATCCAACTTTAATTTTGGTCGACATGTATATTTTTCGTATTTTAAAACTGAATTTTAGACCCGACCCGGGCATGTTTTGAACTATGTTTGTATCTACCAGAATATCAAATTTTATTTATATAATATTAATTTTATAAACTGATACAAATTAAAATTTAGTTAACTAATAAAAGATTTTTTAAATTTAAATCCAAACTAATTTCCTAACAAACCAACAACCCCTTTCTCTCTCTCACTCTCCTCTGCATATATATATATATATATATATATATATATATATATATATATATATATATATATATATATATATATATATATATTTTATTTATTTTTTTCTTTCGTTATTGAATACACAGCCTCTTCTTCTTACTTCTTCTTCTTTCTTCTTTCTTTTTCTTGATCTTGTTTCTTGATTCCGGTGATCACCGCCGGAGCCGTGCTCGTCGCTGACGATCCGATTGATCCAGTGAACGTACCTTGCCTTCGTGATCACCGTCTTGTATTGTTTAGACCTGTCCCATGTGCCGTGCGTGCGTTGCGACGTTTTACCGACGTCGGACGTGCCGTACATATCCGTTTCGTGATCCGTCGAGGCAAGTTAATTTTGCTACATGCTATACTACTATATTCTATATTCATTTGAATAATAACAACACATAATGTTTAGTTATGCATCCCACATTACCATTTTACAGTTTTACTGTCTTCGGACATCCATATGCATCTGTATCAATATTTACATATCTAGTCGCATACTAATTCATCTTGCTACATGCTATGTATCTTATTTTACATCCATATGAATAAAAATATCACATGTTGATTGCACTGTACATCCATATTAAAGTTTTACCGTTTTCGGATACCCGTTTGCATCCATATCATTTAAAATATATATCGTTGTAATATTTCTTATTATTATCTTTAATTAGTTTATAATATGCATTTTATAATGTTATACAAAATATAGTTTGAAAATATTATAGTTTACACATGAGACGTCGTTGCAAAGCGGATACGACAAATCTGAAATTTACTGTACACCTTATCTTATAAAATTCATTATACATTATAGAAAAATAATTAGTATACGTTCTTTAGTTAGTTACGAAGATAACTCAGAATGCTATAACTTTATGAAATATTTACTTGCAAAATGAATTGTTTAAATAACGTAAAATGCAAATGAAAATATCTCTAAACTGCTGTCCAGAGAAATTCCAGCAGCAAACTTTCAACTTCAAATGTTCATACCTTTTTGTACGAACAACCTGAGATACTTAAACTTATAAAAATGAAAACCTTATCTAATTATCTTTGTTTTGCTATAAGACACGTCCCTTTTGGAGAACGTTTGTTATTTTTAAGCTATTTTACAAATCAGGGTGACGCTGAATTTCTGAACGGAACTTTCTTGTGCATGGTTAATCAATACCACTTTTATAGTTATTATTCTGTTTGAATATGTTATCCATATTAATATTATTATATCAATATCTATTTAATAAATAATAGTGCTTGTGTTTTAATATTCATCAAATTTTACCGATTAACAGTTTTATAGTATCCGTCTGTATCCGTACGGTTTATTACATATCTAGTTGCACGCCGAGACCATATTATTTCATGTTACTGTTGTATTAGTACACCATGTTTGATAATTGTGCATCCTACTTAGTCATGATGTGGCCCCTGATCGATATTTGTGCATCCATGCTTTTCTTGTACATCCGTACATTCACCTTGATTCAATACTTACTACAGTTTGATTATGAGCACCCGTTTGACACCTGTGCACTACTTGACATGACCTGATACACCACTACTTGACATGACTTGATACATGCACACTACCTGACATGACCTGATATATCACTATTTAACATGTTACCTGATCCTGTTTCTAATGCCGGCAATCCTGACATGTTGTCCCGATGGACATATCCTGTTGTCTGTATAGACAAACCTGTTCCTGCTTGATCCTGTGTTGGCATAAGCTTCAGATTTATCAATACCTGACTTGAACACATAACTTGGGGGTATGGGGAAATCAATGATGAAACCTGACTTGTAACTCAACAGTTCGACGCTTATACTGATCAGTTTTACGGGCTAGGCCAGCCCCGGGATGATGCTGCTGACATCAATCGTCTGTTCATGTTACCTGTTTACTGCCTAGCTGAACGTCTCGGATTCAGCCCGAGAGTCTTGACCGTGGTCCCGGGCATGCACGGGATACTATTGAGTTACATCGACGATTCATTAAATTGATTTCAAAGACTTGAGAGTAATTAACCTAGTAGCTTAGTTCAGATTACTCATTGCACATCACATATGCTTTTACCCTTCACTGTTCCTTATTCGTATTACTGTTCTACTTTTATTACTGTTCATACTCGTGCCTGCATGTCTTGCTATCCCCTGATTATATTATTGTTAATATTATGACGCACTGACGTCCGGGTTTTGCATGGCCCAGATCATCTACCTTTGTCGCAGGCCGATCAGGAGTATTTCCACCGTCAGGCCGAGCAGTGAGGATCCTGTTAGTATCCAGTTAGTTTAGTTATTTCCGTACTTTCCAGATGTTACTGTTTATTGGATTTATTGCTTCTGCATATTATTTCTTGACTCGTTTATTCTGGTATATGGACATATACTAGATAGTTTATTTTACTTTCCTGTTCTTGATATCTTATAGACAGCCGTAATGTGACTGTGGAGGGATGTTTCCTATTCATAGGTAGCATGGTTGGCTCTGTCGCGTGCCGATCTTAGCGCACCCTCGGAAGTGGGGCGTGACAACTTGCCTCCATGAGATCAAGCACAAACATCTTGTGCCTAAGGCACTATCCTTGAAGGCTCAATTGGTCGTATGGATCGAGCAAAGTGCCGCTTCTATTCAATACTTTGAGCAGAAGCTAGTCCTGAAGAAGAAGGAGCATGAGACGGCTTTCAGCGAATCAAGCCAATTGTGTGCCCAGATCAAAGCGAATGATGCGCAACTCTAAGTTATCTTTGAAAATCTTCAACAATGCATCTCTAAAGGAGTGGCGTTGAGGCAGAACCTTGACTCTACTGAGCGAGGAATGCGAGACTGCGAAGTTGCTAAGCAGGAAATTTCTGAGAAGGTTTTTTCATGCTTGCAACAACGGGCTCAAGTTGAAGCAATGATGGCCGCAATAATGGAGCGTGAGAAGGAGCTGCAGCAAGAAAGTGAACGGGTCGCCACTTTATTGAAAGCCCCACCCTCTTAAAGGCTAGAATTGTATCCCCTTTTTATATAAATTATATCCTTCAAACATTTCTATTCATGAATAAACAATATATGTTCTTTTCTTTTATATGCACTCCTCTGTGTTTGATGTCTTGATCTGGCGCGAAGTAGTTTCTGTACTCATTTCGGAGTTTGTAGTTTATTTACTCATTTCGGAGTTTATAGTTTATTCACTCGTTTCGGATTGTAGTTTATTCACTCATTTCGGAGTTTCTAGTTGATGTACCCATTTCAGAGTTTGTAGTTTATTCACTCATTTCGGTATCTCTAGTTTATATACTCATTTCGGAGTTTATAGTTTATTCACTCATTTCGGAGTCTCTAGTTTATGTACTCATTTCGGAGTGTTTTTAGTTTACCTCTCTTAGATTTACAGGCAAACTTGTCCTAACGTTGTATGTAGATAACCCTCATTCTTTACGACAGGGGTCCGTTAGGTTTGTGGTACTAGGGTTTTAGTCCGTGGTACCGTCATGTTGCCTGATATATTCCTTGATATGCAGTCTTTAAGCCGCTATTCGAGTAGCCCCGCGACTATCGTGTCTCTGATCCCTTCGGGGGCTGGACAAGACGTCTTCGAGTAATCTTCTTAGATCATATTACCGTCGAAAGAGCAAGCGTTAATTATTTGCCGTGATGCTTTATACTTGAGGTTAGGCTCAATTTAGAGCCCCGATGAGTCATAACCGTGCCCTTCTAGGATGAGATGATCTCCACTGGTCTTTTATGCTTTATATGAGTTGCTGTCAAGACCCGAAGCTAGGAATATGCCGTCATTTCATTTTTCTTTTGTTTTGATGATGTCGTGCCGATTCTTTGCTGAAGTTGGGAAACATCTGTTTGATCTCTATGCTGCATGTATTGCAATCAAGATCTGGAGCTAGAGATATGTCATTGCTACAATTTCATTTGGTAATTGCGTCCGCATCCTGCTGGCATAAGAAGGAACGCCTGGATAGTCTCTAGGTTGAATATGTACCGTCAAGACTCGGAGCTAGAATTTTGTCATGGCTCTATTTTTGCTTTGACCTTTGGGTCTTTTGTTGACGTTGCGTCTGCATCCTGCTGGAATGAGAAGCACGTCGGGGTGATCTCTAGGCTTTAGATGTTACCATTAAGACCTGAAGCTAGGATTTTTGCATCACTCCATTTTTGTTTGATTGTTGTGTCTGTCCATGCTGGAATAGGGGGAACATAGGGTTAGTCTCTAGATTGTATATATACCGTCAAGACTCGGAGATAGGATTTTGCCATGGCTCTATTTTTGCTTTGACCCTTGAGTCTTTTGTTGACGTTGTGTCTGCATCCTGCAGGCATGAGAAGGAACGCCTGGATAGTCTCTAGGTTGTATATGAACCGTCAAGACTTGGTTCTCCTTTTGACTAAGCGTGGTGGGAAAATATGGTCCCTTTTCCTTTATTTGTGCCCATGGAATATATACAAGAGTCAATATGGACATACTTGCTGGGCAGAAAAGTTTTTTTTCCGCGATACTCTATCTTTTCAGCTTTTATGTCACGAAAGTCGCGATTGCCCAATCATTTCGGCTTTTTATCACAGTGCCCAATCATTTCGGCTATTTTTTTTTACTCGCTGCTCTTTTTTTTTTTGCGAGTTAGGAACTTGAGATCTGATACCAATCTTGGTATTAGTATTGCTGCAACTGGAATATTGCCAGGATAGAATCATCATTTGCCGTGAGAGCACTTGAAATTTGACATCTATTTAGGTATCAGCATCGCTACCACTGGAATATTGCCAGGAGCGAATCATCATTTGCCTTTGTCGATTTAAACAAAGGTGGCTTAGTAAACAGGGTTAGGATCTTATCGGCTAAGGCTTTTTGACTTTATGAGCCATAAGGATCTCATAAAGGTATTTCTCCTTACGAGTCGTGAGGATCTCGTAGGTGTATTTTCTCCTTAGGAATCGTGGGGATTCCTAAGTGACAGTTTCTCTTGTAAGTCGTAAGGATCTTGCAGGAGTGTTTTCTCCTTATAAGTCAAGAGGACTTATAAGTGTCGTTCACCATATGGGGACATTTCTTACCATAGGTGGAACTCGGTGAAGGATATTTATTTATGCCCGTAGATTGTATATAAGAGTCAATATCAGACTAGTTGTAGGGCACGATGGCTTAGGAAACAGGTTTAGATCTGTCACCTAAGGCTTCTGAATTCTATTCTATGAGCCGTGAGGCTCTCATAGGGGGAAATTCTCCTTAAGAGTTGTGAGGATCTCGTAAGTGTAATTTCTCCTTAGGAATCATGGGGGCTCCTAAGTGTGTTGCTCCTTTGTAAGTCGTAAGGATCTCACGCAGGTGGGTTTTTTTTACGAGATTGCGCCCTTTCGGGTTTTCGCAAAGCTCGCCGACAGTCCTACTGTTTTTACTCACGACGCCCTTTCAGGTTTTCATCCGTGCCCATTTCGCTTGTGGACATACCATTTTTTTAATGGTGGAACTCCCGAAAGTAGTTTCTCCGCAGGCGCCTATCTGTTTTCCGGTGGGACTTGAGTTGCAACCCTCACCGTTGAAACTTCGATTGCGATATAGATCTCAAGGGAGGACACCACCGTATTTGGGGCGATGTTCCCTGTTCGGGGAGACGCACCAATTTAGAGACGTCTCGGTCCATTATCGCCATGTTTGAGACAAAGTTTTAGTTTAGGGACATCTCGGTCTGTTGTTAGTTTAGGGACATCTCGGTCCATATTAGTTTAGGGACATCTCGGTCCATTATTAGTTTAGGGATATTTCGGTCCGTTGTTACCGTTTTTGAGGTAACGGAGCTTTTTTGATACTACGCTCAGAATTCTGACTCATGAAGATAGCGAGCGGACACTAGCGTTGTCATCTACCATTGACATAAGTCATGACTCTTCAAGCGTAGTACTTTTAGAGGAATAGGCCATTTATTGGCCGGAAGGGTCTTTCGCCATGCATATCCATAAGCAGGTAGGCTCCACCTTGATAGACTTTGTCTATGATGTATGGGCCTTCATAGTTTGGCTCGAACTTTCCCTGTTTTGCATGATTGGGGATCATTAGTCTTTTGACAACTAGTACGGGTTTGCCTTAGCAGAATGTTCTCGGCCTGGTCAGTTTTTCGTATGACTGTGTCATCCTTGCCTTATAAGCCTCCAGATTTTGTTGTGCTATAAGGCGAGTCTCGTCGAGGGCGTCGAGCTCCTCGAGCCTAAGATGAGCATTTTCTTTATCTGTCGGCTCGTATCGAACTTCTACTCGTAGAGAGGGGAGTTCTATTTCCAACGGGCACTGCTTCCATGCCGAACACTAATGCGTATGGTGTTGTATTCGTAGCCGTCTTGAACGTTGTTCGGTACGCCCAGAGAGCTTCATGCAGCATTTCATGCCAGTCTTTTTTGTTTTTGGACACTATTTTCTTTATAATCTTTATCAAGGTCTTATTGAAAGTTTCAGCTAGACCGTTGGCCCGAGAATTATAGACCGAAGAGTATCTCCAATCTATTTTATGTTGTTGTGCGAAGCGGCTAATTTTATGGCTTCTATAAGCAGGCCCATTATCCGAGATTATCCGTCACGAAGTTCCAAACCGATAGATGATATAGGTCTTGAAGAAATGAAGGATATTCTCCGTCTTCACCTCCCTTAGTAGTACTACTTCTGCTCACTAAAAGAAGTAATCGGTCATTGGCAATATAAATCGATCTCCTTTGGATGATGTCGGTTCGATAGAGCCAATTATATCGGTTCCCCATATTTCAAACGGCCAGCTAGCCACTGTCGGGTGTAGTGGATTTGGATGTTAATGGATGAAGTCCCCGTGAATTTGGCATGAGTGACACTGCTTCGCATATTCGAGGCAGTCCTAAATTATTGTGGGCCAATAGTAACTCATTCTTTTTATCTTCAGCCTCATCTTTGGTCCAGCTTGGTGAGAACCGCAAAGTCCATCGTGTATTTCTTGGACGAATTTCTTTGCTTCCTCCGGCCCCAGGCATCTTTACAATAAACAATCAAACGATCTCTTATATAAAGTATCATTGACGAAGGCGAAAGACAGAGCTCGTTTCATGAGCTGATGTCTAAACGATACATTTTTGGGCGTTCATTGGGATTTGAAGTAGTCTATGAATACTTCCCTCCAATCCTTGACCTTTTCTTCATCCTTTATTTGAAGGGCTGCTTATTCGGTCGCTTCTTTTCCTTCAGATGGCTCTATTAGGTCTCCCGAAGAAATATCCATTGGCGCGAGAATCCTGCGGCTTTGCACAATGATTCTCATGTCATTGAGGTCTTCGTCAGCCAATTCCTTAGCCAATTTGGCCAATGCATCCGCCTTGTTGTTCTCTGCACGCGGTATACTCTCTAAGATGTAGGAAGGGATTTGTGTCAGCAGTTGCTGCACTCTTTCGCCATACTTTATCAGCTCTGGTTTGCATGTCTAATAGTCACCATTTACTTGGCTAGTGATAAACTGCGAGTCTCCATATATGAGGAGGTCTTTGATTCCCATGTTGATAGCGATCTCAAGACCTGCTATCAAAACTTCATATCCAGCTTTATTATTAGTCCTTGGCTCTGTTAAGGAGAGGGCGTAACGCAATATCCCTCCTTACGGAGTCACGAAGATAAGGCCTATCCCGGCTTTGATTATAGGGGTGTTCTGCTTTCACTATTTCGTAGAAGATGCTCCATCGAAGTAGAGTTCCCATTGGGAATCATTTTCTTCTTCAATCGCACCGAACGCGTATTCGTCTGGTAACTCGCAATTTAAGGGGGGGTCGGCTGGTATCGGATGCTCCGCGAGAAAGTCGGCAATGGCCTGACCTTTCATTGCTTTAAGGGGTCGATAAGTTACCGAGAACTCCATCAGGAGGAGGGCCCATTTGGCAAGCCTTCCTGTTAGTATGGCCCTTGACATCAGATATTTGAGAGAATCCACCTTCGATATGAGATGAATCTCATATGCCAAGGCGTAATGTCTAAGCTTCGTTATTGCGAAGATCAGAGCCAGGCAATGCTTTTCGATGGGGGAATAGTTGTTTTCTTCCCCCAGAAGAACTCGACTCAAATAGTACAAAGCTCTTTCCTTTCCCTGATCGTTCTCGTATGCCCATAGTGCGTCTAGAGAACCCTCAAGGGCCGTTGTATATAGGATAAGAGGTTTTCTCTTAACCGGAGCGGTCAATACCGGTGGATTTTGCAGGTATTGCTTGATTTCGTCTAGTGGATTTTGGCGCTTTTGATCCCAGATAAACGGGGTCCCCTTCTTCATCAAATAATAATAGGGATGGCATTTTCTGGAGAGATTAGCTATGAACCGCCGGATATATGCGAGATTTCCTTAGAGAGACCACGGTTGTTTAAGAGTTCTTGGCGTGGGCATTTCCATAATCGCCTTGATCTATGAGGGTCGATTTCGATACCTCAGTGACGTATGATGAATCTTAGGAATTTGCCTGAGGAGACTCGAAACGAGCATTTTAGAGGGTTTATCTTCAAATTATACATCCGAAGACGTTGGAACACTATTTTTAGATGTTCCCAATGTTCCTCGTAAGATTTGCTCTTTACCACAAGGTCGTCGATGTAGCATTCGACAATCTCATGGATGAGGTCATCGAAGATCTTTGTCATGGCCCTCTGGTAGGTAGCGCCAGCATTATTCAAACCGAAGGGCATCACATTATAACAGAATATGCCCAATGGGTTCGGAAAGCAGTATGCTTTTAGTCTTTATGATGCATTTTTATTTGGTTGTACCCCGAAGATCCATCCATGAAGGAGAAGACCTCATGGGTGGACGTGTTATCGATCATAAGCTCGGTAACGGGCACTAGGAAGTCTTCTTTCAGCCAAGCCTTGTTGAGGTCCTGAAAGTCCACGCAGATGCCAACTGTCCCATTTTTCTTCATCACTGGAATGATATTCGCGATCCAATCAGGATATTGAATTTCTTGGATGAAGCCGGAGTCGATTAGTTTCTTGACTTCAGCGTTGATGCTCATCTTAAGTTCGAATCGCATCCTTCTTAGCGCCTGTTTGATTGGCTTTATACCAGGCGATATAGCCAGTTTATGTACTGCCACCTTTGGATCTAGACCCGGTATTTCAGAGTAGTTCTAGGCGAAGAAATCTTTATACTACATGAGTACATCTTTTAACGTGGCCACCTGTTTTTCAGATAGCAGTTCGCTGACGAATGTTGGCCTCGAATCATTTTCCGTCCCTAAGTCAATTTTTCTTAGATTTTCCGCCGTGGTGTGTATCCCAACTTCCAGCTCTTTTGGTGCCGGTGGAAACTCTGATATCACCTCGTCCTCGTCTTCATTTATGAAGCAACCATAAAGGTTATTCATATTCTCGTGCCCTCCCTCTTTTGAGAGCGTTATCATATGGCAGGTACGAGTTCGCTTCCATTCTTGATGTTGAGCTGGTCCTATCCTCACGGTATAGGTCCTTTTTGGCTCATGCTTTTGTGGCGGGGTTACCCTCCAGCTGTCAGATAAAGCGAATCTGCCTTGTTGATACTGGTCTTCTACCCGGTCTTTGAAGGTGAAGCAGTCATTAAGGGGATGACCTATCACTCGGTGATAGGAGCAATAATCCGGATGATAGACCTCGTTTATTTGTTCGGGATGCCGAGGCTCCAGAAGCGTCATCATTTAGTGCTTCATGACAAGGTTGAATATTTTCCTTGTCTTGTCATGAGGGAAAGAATATTCCCGACCAATCTTCGTTATAAAGGACGGGCTCCAATCGAGTTTTTATCGATTGCACGGCATGTTGGATCCACTTTGTTGTTTTTGAACGTTGTTTGCGTTCTTTGCCCTGTTTATGCTTCTATTTCGGGATTTTCCCTTTTCGCGAGTACATACAGTGGGTCGGGGATGAAGAGAATTATAGTTTATCTTCTCCACAGATTGCTAGCTGAGACGCTGCGTCTTGGACTTTTCATAAATGGCCATTTCACGGCTGTGATTGTCCCAGCTCGTTTGACAAGCTTCTTTTATTAACCTGTCAATTTGTTCTTCCAGCGACGATCTTAATGTTTTTACAGCGGGATCTCACTCCGATTTGAAGTCACGGCTATTTGGAAGAGCGTTTTCCACTTCACTTGAGCTGTTTACGACACGGCAACGGTAGATCTGCTACCATTTCTCGGACCGAACATATCCGAGCCCGGTTGTCTCCATC
The DNA here is from genome assembly GCA_030015575.1 of Agapanthus africanus. Lineage (NCBI taxonomy): Eukaryota > Viridiplantae > Streptophyta > Magnoliopsida > Asparagales > Amaryllidaceae > Agapanthus > Agapanthus africanus. The sequence continues at coordinate 447,615,242 of CM057349.1, forward strand.
TTCCCGTTGAGCATCTTTCGCTGAGTCCCGGGAATATCCTAATTTTTTTTGTAGAATTGGGCTTGTCAAACAGTTTGTTCGAGGGGTACATCTTTTCATCTTAACAGCTTTCTTAATCCTTCCACGTAATATCTTAGCAGACGGATGGGTTGAAGCCCGTCGAGTGCAAAATCGGCACCATGTCAAACTTGTTTTTCTACTTTAGTCTCCGTAGATTGGTAGAAGAGAATCGTCTTTTCACCCCTTCGCCTAGGAGGCACATTGAAAGTTTGCAGTTCTTGTATGCTGTATGTATGGAGCGCGTCAAGTTTCTTGTAGTGTCAAGGCGGAGCCATTGTGATTTACAAACTCTAATCTACTCCGGCAAAAGTTTGCATTGATGGGCGGACGGAGAACACTGCGGTGTCCTTGTCCTCTGAGTCACTGCTAAAGACCAAAATATGAATAGATGGTCCGGGCTTATTGTTTTCTTTTTGGGATTGCCTCGAGTAGAATATTTCTTCGTCTTCCTTGGTATCCCTCCTAAAGATCAGGATAGTGGTGACAGAGTTCTATTTACCCTCTGGCTTATGACACATTTCCGTATCTTCAAAGTCTGGTAGGAAGTACTTTGCGTCTTTATATTTCCGGACTTTATTTACGGAGAATGGATTTAGCTCTCCCATAACGGTGTACTCCGAGCTATCCTTAAAATACTTCATATACTGATGTTGTGTAAAATGGATGACGTTGTACTCGTGCAACCAGGGCCTGTCGAGCAAAGCGTTATAGCAAGCCTTGATGTCAATGACATAAAATTTGATGTCAGTGACGAGCCGCCAGAAACCCAGCGTTAGTATTACGGATCCAAGCGTCCGTGACGACTGTGAGTCGAACCCGGAGATGGTAATTTTATCTCGGGCAAGGTGCTGAATGTTCATGCAAATCTCCTTCGGCACTTTTACATTGAGAGGGTTAACGGAGAATCCGTTGTCGACAAAGATTTTCCCTATCTTGATGTCATGGTGGTACCCGGTGACGTATAACGGGCGATTATGCCCGCACATACCGAGGAGGAGATCTTCATCACTGAATGTAATGTCAGCTGCGTGGACCTCTGCAGTTCATTTTTCATCTGCTCTTCTGCGAAGAAAGATTGGAACTGATCGGGCTGTTGCAATGCCTTGATCAGGGAATCTCGTGCCTCTTTGGACAGGAGGAGAGCATCCAATATGCTCAGTTGCGAGGGTATTTTCCTCAGATGTGCTAGGATATTGTAATCCACCTTGTTTTTCCTAGGCGGGGTCCCTTGCTGCGAGCTATTTGACTGCTTCTTCATCGAGGGCGATCTCCCTAGGGATTTTCCCTTTCCCATTGTTTTTTTTATTCGAACGATTGTTTATAGGTCCGAGCTTCTTCTCAGGAAGTGTTCAGTTACGCAGCTAAATATTCTCGCAGTTCTTCTCCTCCTCTTCTTTTTCGGAGTGGAGTCTTTGAAGAGAGGGCTGAGGAGTATTTCGTCCTCAGAATCGCTCCCGAAGGTAAGAACTTGGGGGTTTTTCCCTTACGAACTGGTATCAACCATATGACTGTGGCCGGTCATTTTTTCATACGCGTTTGTCGCACTATTTTTCAGTCGACGAGCACGAGCTTCGCGCTTCATTCTCTTGAAGTATTTTTTATGGGCAACATATCCTTGCCACCACTTCTTGAAGGAACTGCATTCTTCGATGGGATGAGTGACCCTCCAATTATATAGGCAGTAGTCTAGATGTGATCCTTCTCTATCAAGGCATATGATCCCGAGAGTGTTCTTTATGAGAGGTAGCAGTTTCATCCCCATTGACAGGGCTTGGCGAACCGCTTCTTTGGTTTGATCCTGCTCTTATTTGTAGCAGGTATGCTTTGTTTGGTTGGAGTACTTTATGACCAATCCTTGCCGCAGCTTCTTTGTCCTGACGCTGACGCTTAGCCTTTTCGTATATGGCTGTCTCGCATTCTCGGTCTACTTTGCTTTTTTTGAAAGGCTTCGTTTAACAGCCTATCGATCAAGTCTTCTGGCAGTTCCGGGGATTTTAGCGCCGATTCTACCCCCAGTTCCTCTGCATTGTTTTCTAATGCTGAAAGAGCTTCTTCTCCATATAACGACGAATGGGAGACCGTGTGGCAACTTCTACACGGTCTTCAGTATCTTTTGATGAGTTATTTTCCTCATCGTTATCACTATCTTCATCCTTAAATATGCTTAAGGAACTCTTCGAGCGTGACTGGTGTCCACGCCTTCTGGTTGTATTTTTCCAGCGCGTCAATGTATTTTTGTAGGTTTGTGTGCTTGTCGTCATACTCAGCAAGCTGCACGGGCTTCTTGGTCTTCTTCTTTTTCTTAGAAGACTTTGAAGGCTTGATTTGGGGGGTTTTCCCTTTGTCAACATTTTTTGGTGCAGGACGAGATTTCAGCATCCCTTCGATGATTTTGGGTTCAAGTGGGCTTTTCCACCTGACTGCCGGACATGCTTGTAGATCTTTCAGCATTCATTTTATTTTTGTTAAAAGAACGACTTCTCATGGAGTTTCTTCCACGAGTGAGCATGATGCCCCCTACGCGTCCATCTTTTTAGAAGTATGCTTCTGGGGTGGGTTTACCCTTTAGTTATCAGACAGTGCGACTTTTCCCTATTGATACTGGTCTTCGACCCAGTTCTTGAAGACATAGCAATCTTTAATTGGGTGGCACACCATTCTGTGATAGGAGCAATAGTCAGGGTTGTTGACGTCGCCGGGTTGCGGTGGATGCCTCGTATCTGGCAATGTGATGAGTTTATTACGCATTGCCAATTCAAACAGTCTTCTCGTCTTGTCGCGGGGAAACGAGTAAGCGCGTCCTAGTCTTTCCTTCAAGGATGGACGTGGACGCGCGTTGTTTTGGCGAGCAGCAGGTTTTGGGCCACTCGGTTGTTGTTGCGTATTGGCAATGAAGACCGCTTTCCCTTTACCCTTATTATTTCGAGGGTCCTTATTTGAGGAGGAAGGCTCGTGACCCATCTGGTCCATTTGGGCCAGTTTATCTATCAAAGCCTGGAAGGTGGTTGGTTTGAAAAATGTCATGAACCGGGTCACAGTCGTTTAAGGATCAAGGGTCCCAATGAACATGCCTACAGCAGGAGATTCTTTGATACGCTGTTCGTACTTAGACCATAGGTTCCACCACCGGATCGCGTATTGGACCCAGGTTTCTCCCGGCTTTACCCTGACATTGATTAATGTCGTAATTGGAGTGTGTTCGCTCGTGCTGGCGAATCGCTGTGTGAACAGCAGTTCCATCTCTATGAATATTTTTACGGAGTCATTTGGGAGCTCTGAATACCATTCAAAGGCTGTTTCTGACAGGCTGCCAATGAACTGGCGAAGCAACAGTTTGTCGTTGTAAGTTGATGTATTGGCATATCGCAGACTGCTTCAAGGGCACATATCACTAACAATCTCCCACTTACACTAAGGCCATGTATTGGCATATCGCAGACCTATCATCTCGAATAGCCTCTCGAACTGCGTCTCAAGGATGGCCTTTGTGAGTGGATCTGCAGTGTTGTTCTCCGTGTCTACTCTCCGCACCTCGATCTCCCAGTGATCCACGATCTTCCTGATCAGGTGATACCACCTTAAGATATGTATGGACTTCTAATAGGACCTTGGTTCCTTTGCTAAAACTATAGCCCCATTGTTGTCACAATACAATGGTATTGAATCGACAATGGATGGAACCACCTGAAGTTCTGTAATGAACTTTTTCATCCAGACTGCTTCTTTCGCAGCGTCACATGCAGCGATATACTCTGTCTCCATCGTCGAGTCAGCAACGGTATCCTGCTCGGAGCTCTTCCAACAGACCGTCCCTCTATTGAGGGTAAAAATATAACCCAACATGGATTTGGAGTCATCCTTGTCACTCTGGAAGCTGAAGTCAGCAAAAGCCTCGATCTGGAGGTGTTCCCCTCCGAAAGACGGCGACGACGTGGACGTCTTGCCTGTGATTCGGGGCAGATGCTATTTGGTTTTATCCGTCCACCTCTCCGAAGATGCCAAGCTGATTTATGGCACCGTGTATCGGAGGTTTGGACGGATGCGGCCGATGTAGCAGACTTCGTCAGATTCCCCCTCGGTTGAGCGGTTTTTGATTGTGGGGACGCTCTTCCCTGCAGGCATAAGCCCTGCAGTTAATTACGCTACCGCATCGCGGTAACAACTTTCTCCTTCTTCAGAATTTCACTTCGTGTCGTGGGTGTTTGTTTTGTTTGTGGTTGCCCGTGGATTGTATACGGAGACTAAGTTATGCCGTCGCCCGTAGGACGTGGATTAGTCCAAATCCGTATTTACTTAGATTTGGGTTTGGTGTTTTAGTTTAAGGATACGTTAGCCATATTGAGGCTAAGATCAACTTAAACGGGATCGTTTAGATCCGACAAGAGAGCAATTGTCTCAATTGTTTAGTTTAATGACGTTGCGGTCGATTTCCAGTTTAGGGACATGGTGGTCCATCATTCCCATTTGGGGATGAGCATTAGTTTAAGGACATTTCGGTCCACGAGTTTAAGGACTCTGCAATCCGTATCGATGTATGGTTGTCGGGACCCGTCACCTTCCTGACGTCATTGAAGGATTACAACGATAGGTGTCAGAGGAGTTCAGAGATGTACCCTTGAACCGGATGTAAATTGATTTAAGAGAGCAGTCTTGCTCAGTCAATTTAATTTGAGGACTTACGGCCATGATTGGGCTAAGTCCAGTTGAGAATATTCAACGTTTTTATCTTTGGCCTATTAGGCCTGTGCTAGGGCTTTGCCCCTGTTTAATAATGCACTGCATTTTTTTTTTGGCCTGCTAGGCCTTTTTGATTTGGGCTCTGTCCCTTTATTTATGATGCAGAGCATCTATCTTTGTTTGGGCTCTGCCCTTTTTAAAATAATGCATTGCATTTTATTTAGGCCTGTTAGGCCTTTTTTAATTGGTCTTGGCCCTTCTGTAAATAATGCAGTGCATTAATTATTTGACAGTAGCTTGTCAGGCGCTTTGCGCCAATTATTGAGCACAAGTGCTTGTGGAGGTGACACGTGTCATGCAAGCGCAGTGCACTGCGCCAGTGCGCTGCGCTGTTGCGCTGCTGACACGTGGCGCGCTCTGGTGAGTTGCGCCAATTTCAGAGAGCAATGCTCTATCTTAAAAGCGCACAGCGCAAGTGGTCTTGGAGCTGACACGTGGCGCTCTCTGGTAGCTTGCGCCAACCCAGGAGCGCAACAGTGCAGATTTACAAGCAACAGTGCAGATTTACAAGTGCAAGGCACTGTTTTAATTTCTTGATCCAACTTTGGATTCAAGAAAAGAATCTTTAAGATTCCAGAACCAATGGTTCATAAAAAAGTGCAAGGCACTGTTATTATTTTTTATTTATTGAAGATCATTGATCTTGTTATTAGATCAATGATCTATTCAGAAGAAATTCTTCTTTTATAAAGGTTTATACCTTTTTTCTCTTCTTGAGTTCTTCTCAAATTTCTTCAGAGTTCTCTCTATTCTCTGTGTTTTTGTTTTTTGATTTTGATTTCGATCCCTTTGAATTGGGGTCTAGGGGCCTTTATATAGTGCCCGTTAATTTGTTAAATTTTTTAAAGAGATCATTCTCTGAGTGATTTAGGAAATTTTCTTCACCGTTGGATCTTTGATCCAAGGGCTTCTGTTTTACAGAAGACAATCTTCTTGTTTTTACAAGATCAGGAAGATCTTTCCAGAATTTTAATTCCGTTTGGCGCAAACGCACCTGCGCTTGACACGTGTCACGCAGCGCAGAGCGTAGCGCAACTGCGCTGCCACGTGGCGCACAGCGCAGAGCGCAAGTCAGCTGAAGCGTTGCTTCTTTAATTTTTTAATTAATTTTTTATTTTAATTTTCAGAACAGAGCCTTGCTCTAATTGGGGGAAACAGAAGCGTTGCTTCGTTTCCCGCCTTGGAATTTGAACAGAGCTTTGCTCTGATTGGGATAAACAAATGCCCCCCCCCATCGTTGCGCTTACGTGGCCTCCAAACGTGAGCGCAGCGGTGGCAGAATTCCAACCGTCGTGCCATCCTTTGGAAGTTGAAACGGCTCTTCAATGCCTATAAATAGGACCTTTGGTCCCTTAGATGATTTTCATCTCTTCATAAGAATTTCGTTCAGAGCCCTGCTCTTTTGTTTAAGCACTTTTAAAAGTTCAAACCCCAGAGAATTTTAGGTAAAAATTAATTTGGATTAAATTAAATCAATTTTAAGAGCCTTGCTCCCAATAGATCCCTGATCTAAAGAAGACCCATTTAGGGTTTCACTTAGCAGAGCTTTGCTCTAAGGGGATCTAAAGAGAACTAAAGAGAATCCTATTAGAGTTCCATTAATAGAGTTCTGCTCTCTGAAAGATTTTTTCTTGTATATTCCTGATTCACCAATGGAGCTTTGCTCCTTCCAAATCATATAGAAGAACTCTTAAGAGTTTTTCATAGATCCTGGTGGTTAGAGATGACGTTCTATTTTTTAATGAATTATACCGTCATGCTTAATCAGCCCATCTGCTAATTTTGTTAGGTTTCTTTTACAGAAGTAATGGACGTCCACATGTACGATCTCGATGAGATTATCCCTTATGGGGACATCCGCCGACTCGGCCGTTCTCAGAACCGAGAATTTACCAACGTCGAGTGTGCCAAAATCATGAGCCGCTTCGACGCATATAACGGCCAACTGCTTCCTCGGCGCTCCCCTCTCCTAAAGCTTATTGTGGGAGCAATTTGGGAAGCGCTTCCTCTATTCTGTACTGGTGTGCCACTTGGGGAATTGGATACCGCCGAGGATAAGGTGCACTCAGTGTATCTGATGAGCCTAATCTCAAAGAGGAGGCGAGATAACCTTATCGATCTTCTGCACCAAGCTTTTCAACAGTCTGCAATACTTGCTGCCTATCGGAGGGAGGAGGACATCAGTGGGGATCCCGATGCTCGTGCTCGCGAAAGGATGCACACTAGGATGGTTCGCCAGACTTGGAAAGTCTTGGACAAGGTTACTTTCGAGTTCCTCAATCCATGTCCGGGATTTGAGGTTTTACCGTTGTAATCATCTGGATAATGTCTTTGTTTATTTCTTTATAATTATAAGGACCTTTTGCAATATGAATGGAAAATTTCTCATTTCAGCTTGTCTTGTTTTGCGTACTAAATCTTTTGCACATGCATGAATGGGTATGTCTCAAACGCTTAATCAGACGCAACTCGGATGTTCTTTAAGTCGCTTTCTCCCTTCTTTTATTATCAGCGTGCTACCTTAGCAAACATGGTCGATAGATGATAGAGCGAGCCTCCTGTCTTAGCTTCTTCAAGATGTAGCGATGGCTTAGGCCGCAGGTTCAGATCTGCTGCCTAAGACTTTTCAACTTTATGAGCCGTGAGGGTCTCACAAAGACTTTTCTCCCTACGGATCGAGAGGATCTTATAGGTGTATTTTCTCCTTAAGAATCGTGAGGATTCCTAAGTGCGTTTTCTCTTATAAGTCGTAAGGATCTTATAAGAGAATTTTCCCTCTTACGAGTCGAGAGGACTTGTAAGCGGTTGTTTCCCTCCTTGTCGAGATTCGACTTTGGAGAGTGAGCCCCGTGGATAGTATGCAAGAGACCGTTTTAGACCGACTTGCAGGATCCCAGTGCTTAGGAAACAAGTTTTTTAATCCCTGCTGCCTAAGGTTTTATCTTCCAAGTTGAAACGAATCGGGAATTTCTCGCGAAGACACTAATTTCCTCACGGGTCGAGACGAATCGAGCAGTTCTCGTCAAGGACACTAATTTCCCTGAGTTGAAGTATTTTGCCGAGGACGCTGGTTTCCTCGAGATTGAAACGAATCAGAGTATTCCTACGGAGACACTGGTTTCTCTGCGGGACGACGCAAATCAGGAGTCTCTCATCAAGGACGCTAGTTTCCCTGAATTGAGTTATTTGCCAAGGACACTGGTTTCCCTGGGGTTGAAACGAATCGACGTATTCCTGCAAAGACGCTAGTTTCTCTGCGGGTCGATGCGAATCAAGAAGTTCTCATCAAGGACACTGGTTTCCCTGAGTCGAAGGATTTTGCTGAAGACACTGGTTTCTTCGGGGTTGAAACGAATCGGAGTATTCCTGCGGAGACACTGGTTTCTCTACGGGCCGACGCGAATCAGGAGGCTCTCATCAAGGACGCTAGTTTTCCTGAATTGAGGTATTTTCCTGGGACACTGGTTTCCCTGGGGTTGAAACGAATCGATATATTCCTGCAAAGACGCTAGTTTCTCTATGGGTCGACACGAATCAAGATGTTCTCGTCAAGGACACTGGTTTCCCTGAGTCGAAGTATTTTGCCGAAGACACTGGTTTCTTCGGGGTTGAAACGAATCGGAGTATCCCTGCGGAGACACTGGTTTCTCTGCGGGCCCGACGCGAATCAGGAAGTTCTCATCAAGGACGCTAGTTTTCCTGAATTGAGGTATTTGCCAAGGACATTGGTTTCCTTGGGGTTGAAACGAATCGATGTATTCCTGCAAAGACGCTAGTTTCTCTGCGGGTCGACGCGAATCAAGAAGTTCTCGTCAAGGACACTGGTTTCCCTGAGTCGAAGGATTTTGCTGAAGACACTGGTTTCTTCGGGGTTGAAACGAATCGGAGTATCCCTGCGGAGACGCTGGTTTCTCTGAGGGCCGACGTGAATCAGGAAGTTCTCATCAAGGATTCTAGTTTCCCTGAATTGAGGTATTTGCCAAGGACACCGATTTCCCTGGAAGTTGAACTGATCTGTGGCGGTCTTTCAGGTTTTATATAAGTTACCGTCAAAACCGTGAAGCTAGGAATTTTGATCTTCGCTTCGTTTGCTGGCACTGCGTCTGCTATATCGAGACGAATGTCACGGTTGTCTCTAGGTTGTTGGTGAACCGTCGAGATTTGGCTTTGCTTTCTGGCGGAGCCTGTTGGGAAGGTATGGTTCCCTCTTTGTTTGTACCCTTGGATTGTATACAGGGATCGACGTGATCTCACCTGTAGGGCAAAAGTTTCATCATATTTTTTTTATTGTTTTATTTCCGCGATGCTCCATCATTTCAGCTTTTATATCGTGAAGGTCGCGATTTCCCAATCATTTCGACTATTTTTCGCGGTGCCCAATCATTTCGGCTGTTTATTTTATTTTTACTCGCTACTTTTTATTGCGAGTTGCCCAATCATTTCGGCTGTTTTGTATGCATACGTTTTTACTTGCTGCTTTTTATTGCAAGTTGCCCCATCATTTCGGCTATCTCATATGCATTTTTACTCGCTGCTTTTTATTGCGAGTGTAGAAATTGGAATCTGGTGCCAATCTCAGCATCAGCATCGCTACAACTGGAATATTGCCAGGAGCGAATCATCATTTGCCATAAAAGGGCTTGGAATTTGATACCGGTTTAGGCATCAGCATCGCTACAACTGGGATATTGCCAGGAGCGAATCATCATTTGCCTCTGTCGATGTCGAAACAAAGGTGGCTTAGCAAACAGGGTTAGGATCCCGTCGACTAAGGCTTTTGACTTCATGAGCCGTAAGGGTCTCACAAAGGTATTTCTCTCTACAAGTCGTGAGGATCTCGTAGGTGTGTTTTCTCCTTAGGAATCGTGAGGATTCCTAAGTGCATGTTCCTCTGTAAGTCATAAGGATCCTACAAGAGGGTTTTCTCCTTATAAATCGAGAGGACTTACAAGGGTTGTTTACCATGCAAACATATCCCTAGTCACGGATGGGACTTTGTTAGGAAAATATTTATTCGCGCCCGTGGATTGTATACAAGGGTCGGAATTGAACCACTTGTAGGGCAATATCGAAGGTTGTGGGGGTTGCTTAAGTACAGGTTTAGGTCTCTGTAACTTAAGACTTTTAAATCTTATGAGCCGTGAGGGTCCCATAAGAGAGTTCTCCTTACGAGTCGTGAAGATCTCGCAAGTGTATTTTCTCCTTAGGAATCGTGAGGATCCCTAAGTGTGTTGCTCCTTTGTGAGTCGTAAGGATCTCACGCGGGCGGTTTCTCCTTATAGGGTCGAGAGGATCCTGTAAGTGTCCTTTAACGAGGTTGCGCCCTTTCGGGTTTTCACGAACACTCGCCGGTAGTCCTGCTGTTTTTACTCACGGAGCCCTTTCGGGTTTTCATCCGTGCCCATTTTGCTTATGGACATACCGTTTATTTTTTTTTATTCTTTTTATTCTCCTTTTTTTTTAACGAGGTCGCGCCCTTTCGGGTTTTCACGAACACTCGCCGGTAGCCCTGCTGTTTTTACTCACGGAGCCCTTTCGGGTTTTCATCCGTGCCCATTTTGCTTATGGACATACCGTTTATATTTTTTTTTATTCTTTTTTTTATCTCTCTCTTTTTTTTTATATCGGCTTTGTGATGTTTCAATCCACCATAGTTTATCGACATTCGGTCAACGGCTAGTTTTAGAACGTAGTGGTCCGTCATTAGTTTAAGGACATTTCGGTCCGCCATTAGTTTAAGGACGTTTCGGTCCGTCATTAGTTTAAGGACGTTTCGATCCGTGGTGAAGAAGGTCGGCTACTACTTATAGAGTTCAGGCTTAGGAAGATAGCGAGCGGACATAGTCGTCGTCATCTATCATTGACCTAGGCTGTGGCTTATTAAACGTAGTATTTCTTCAGGAAGCGACCGTTTATTGGCCTGAAAGGCCTTTCACCGTGCATATCTATGAGTAGATAGGCTCCACCCTGGTAGACCTTGTCTATTATGTACGGGCCTTCATAGTTCGGCTCGAATTTTCCCCGCTTGGCGCGATTGGGGATCATAGGCCTTTTGACCACTAGCACGAGTTCGCCTTGGCGGAATGTCCTCGGCCGGGTCAATCTTTCATATGAGCGCGTCATCTTTGCTTTATAAGCCTCCAGATTTTGTTGCGCTGTGAGCTGGGTTTCATCAAGGACGTCAAGCTCCTCAAGCCTAAGGTGAGCATTTTCTTCATCCGTCAACTCGTAGTGGACTGCCACTCGTAGAGAGGGTAACTCTATTTCGAGGGGGAGTACTGGTTCGGTACCAAATACCAACGTGTATGGCGTTGTGTTCGTGGCCGTCTTGAACGTAGTTCGATACGCCCAGAGAGCTTCTTGCAGTCTCTCGTGCCAGTCCTTCTTATTTCGGGACACCATTTTCTTTACGATCTTCGTCAAGGTCTTGTTGAAGGCCTCAGCTAGACCGTTAACTCATGGATTATAAACTGAGGAATATCTCCAGTCTATATTATACTGCTGCGCGAAGCGACTGATCTTGTGGCTTCTGTAGGCTGGCCCGTTATCGGAGATGATCCGTCGCGGAGTTCCAAACCGATATATAACGTGCGTCTTGAAGAAATGGAGGATATTCTCCGTCTTCACTTCCCTCAACGGTACTGCTTCTGCCCATTTGGAGAAGTAATCAGTCGTCGCCAGGATGAAACGATGTCCCCTGGACGATGTTGGTTCGATGGGGCCGATGATGTCAGTCCCCCACATTTCGAACGGCCGGCTAGCCACTGTTGAATGTAGAGGATTTTGGTGCTTATGGATAAAGTCCCCATGAATCTGGCATGAGAGGCATTGCTTCACATATTCGAGGCAGTCCTGAATCATCGTGGGCCAGTAGTAACCCATCCGTTTAATCTCCAACTTCATCTTTGGGCCTGCTTGGTGAGAACCGCAGAGTCCGTCATGAACTTCCTGAGTGACTCTTTTCGCTTCGTCAGGTCCCAGACATCTCAACCATAGAGAATCAAACGACCTCTTGTATAGAGTATCATTGACGAAGGCGAAAGACAGAGCTCGTTTCATAAGCTGATGTCATGAGGACGCATCTTCGGGGGTTCGACGGTATTTGAAGTAGACTATGAAGACTTCTCTCCAATCCTCAGCTTTTTCCCGGTCTTTTATTTGCAAGGTCGTCTGCCCAGTCGCTCCCTTTCTTTCGGATGATTCCGGAGATATTTCTGCTGGGGCAAGCACCCGACGGCTTTGTACCACAATTCTGACGTCATCGAGATTCTCGTCAGCCAGTTCTTTAGCGAGCTTGGCTAATGCGTCCTCTTTACTGTTTTCCGCACGCGGTATGTTTTCCTAAGTGTAGGAGGGAATTTGGGTCAACAGTTGTTGCACCTTTTCGCCGTACTTCACCAGCTCTGGTTTGCACGTTTGGTAGTTGCCATTTACTTGACTGACGACCAGTTGGGAGTCTCCATATATGAGGAGGTCTTCAATTCCCATGTCGATAGCGATCTCGAGGCCTGCTATCAAAACTTCATATTCGGCTTCATTGTTCGTCCTCGGTTCTGTTAAGGAGAAAGCAAAGCGCAGTATCCCTCCTTGTGGAGTCACGAAGATAAGGCCTACCTCCGATTTGATTATAGGGGTACTTTGTTTGCGCTTCTTCATGGAGGATGCTCCATCGAAATAAAGCTCCCATCAGATATCACCACCGTCGATCGCGTTAAACGCATGTTCGTCTGGCAGTTCGCAATTCAGAGGAGAATCGGCAGGTATCGGATGCTCAGCGAGGAAGTCGGTGATGGCCTGGCCTTTCACTGCTTTAAGAGGCTGATAGGTTATCAAAAACTCCATTAAGAGCAAGACCCATTTAGCGAGTCTCCCTGTCAATATGGCCTTCGACATCAGATATTTGAGAGGGTCCACCTTCGAAATGAGACGGACTTCATGTGCCAACGCATAATGCCGGAGTTTCGTTATTGTGAAGATCAATGCCAGGCAGTGTTTTTCAATGGGGGAATAGTTGCTTTCTGCCCCCAGCAGAACTCGACTTAAATAGTAGAGTGCCATTTCTTTCCCTTGATCGTTCTCTTGTGCCCATAATGCGCCTAAGGAACCTTCAAGGGCGGTTGTATAAAGAATGAAAGGCTTTCCCTTAACCGGAGCAGCCAGCACTGGCGGATTCTGCAGATACTGCTTGATTTCGTCCAGCGCGTCTTGGAATTTATGATCCCAGACGAACGGGGTTCCTTTCTTCATCAGGTGACTGTAAGGGCGGCACTTGCCTGAAAGGTTAGCTATAAATCGCCGGATGTACACGAGCTTCCCTTGGAGAGACCGCAATTGCTTGAAAGTCCTTGGCGGAGGCATTTCCATGATCGCCTTGATCTTTGACGGATCTATTTCGATACCCCGGTGTCGGACGATGAACCCTAGGAATTTGCCCGAGGAAACTCCGAATGCGCACTTGAGAGGATTCATCTTCAAGTTGTCTTGTCGAAGGCGTTGAAATACAATCTTCAAATGCTCGAGATGTTCCTCGTACGATTTGCTTTTCACTACGAGGTCGTCGATATAGCATTCGACGATTTCATGTATAAGGTCATCGAAGATCTTCGTCATAGCCCTCTGATAGGTGGCACCGGCGTTCTTTAGACCGAAGGGCATCACGTTGTAGCAGAATATACCCAAAGGGGTCCGGAAAGCAGTGTGCTTCTGGTCTTCGGGATGCATCTTTATCTGATTATACCCTGATGAGCCGTCCATGAAGAAGAAAACCTCGTGAGTGGACGTATTGTCTATCATCAGCTCGGTGACTGGCACTGGGAAATCGTCTTTCGGGCATGCTTTATTGAGATCCCGGAAGTCCACGCATATGCGTACTGTCCCATTTTTCTTCATCACCGGGACGATATTGGCAATCCATTCAGGATATTGAATCTCCTGGATAAAGCCAGAGTCGATTAGCTTCTTGACCTCGGCGTTGATGGTCATCTCAAGCTCGAGCCGCATTCTTCTTGGCGCTTGTTTGAACGGCTTGACGTCCGGAGATATCGCCAATCTGTGCACAGCAATTTCTGGATCTAGTCCCGGCATTTCGGAATAGTTCCATGCGAAGCAATCTTTATACTGCATAAGCACGTCTTTTAATGAAGCCACCCTTCCTTCAGACAACAATTCACTAACGAATGTCGGTCGCGGGTCGTTCGCCGTCCCCAACTCAATTTTCTTGAGGTTATCTACAGTGGTGTGTATTCCATCTTCCAGCTCTTTCGGCGCTGGTGGGAATTCTGAGATCACCCTGTCATCACTGTTTTCGAAGCACCAGGAAAGGTCATCCATATTCTCGGGCCCTTCTTTTGATATTGTTATCATATGACAGGTACGCACTCGCTTCCAAGATCGATGTGGATCTGGTTCTGCTCTCGTGGCTTTGGGCTCATGCTTCTGTGGCGGCGTTACCCTCCAGCTGTCAGATAGAGCGAACTTGCCGAGCTGATACTGATTTTCGACCCAATTCTTGAAGGTGAAGCAATCTTCGAGAGGGTACCCTATCACTCTGTGATAAGAGCAATAGTTCGAGTGTAAGACATCGCCTGCTTGTTTGGGGGCTCCGGAAGTGTAAGCATTTGGTGCTTTATAGCTAGGTCAAGTATCTTCTTTGTCTTGTCCTGAGGAAAAGAGTATACTCGACTCATCTTCTTCATAAGAGATGGATCTGGACCGTTTGATTCCCGCTCGCGTGACTTCTTGGTCCCGCTTTGTCGCTGTGGGACGCCTTTTCCGCTCTTCGACTTGTTTCTGCCTCTGCGTCGAGCCTTTTTTGCAACAGGTTGACAGGGAGCGACACTTTCATCTTTCACGGCCTGTTGGAGGAGGCGTTGCGTTTTGGCTTTCTCGTAGATGGCCATTTCGCGGTTGTGATCGTCTCGTACTTTTTGACCAGCTTCTCTTATAAGCATGTTCATTTGTTCTTCGAACGATGGACTGGGAACTTTTGCATCAGGAACTTTTTCTGGTTCAGGATTAGCGTCTTCCCATTGAGCATCCCCTTCTTCATTGAAGTCATGCACGGCATAGCAGTCGGTGAGGAGCTCCCGTTTCTTGGATCGAATGTATCCAAGCCCAATTATTTCCATCCTCACATTAGGCAACTTATGCTGAGTTCCGAGAATGTTCCAGACCCTATCATAGAATCTTGCTTTTCGAGCGGTCTGTTTGAAGGATATCCCTTGGCGCTTCAGCAGCCTCTTCAAGCCTTCTGTATAATATCTGGGTAGACGGATGGGCTGAAGCCTGTCAAGCGTAGGATCCGCACCGTGCCAGGTTTCTTTCTCCACTTTGTTTTCTTCAGAGCGGTAGAATAGAACTGCCTTTTCGCCCTCTCGTCTAGGAGGGACATAGAATGTCCGCAGCTCCTCTACGCTGTAGGTATCGAGCGCATCCAGTTCTTTATGATGTTTAAGCGGCACTATGGCGACTTGCAGACTTTGCTCTTCGTCAGAGGATGTTTGTATTGAAGGCCGAGCAGAGAATATAGCATGGACCTCATCTTCCGAGTCACTACCAAAGATCAGCATGGGAGCGGATGGTCCTGGCTTGTTGTATTGGGGCAGACCCGAATAAACTATCTCCTCTTCCTCCTCGGTATCACTCCCGAAGACAGGGATGGTGGTGTTAGCTTTGTTCTCCGGTTTGTGACACCTCTCCGTGTCTTCGAAATCTGGTAAAAAGTATTTGGCATCTTCATATTTGTGGACTTCATTCATGGAGAACGGGTTCAGTTCTCCTGTCACGGTATACTCGAGACCATCCTTAAAATATTTCATACACTGATGTTGTGTAGAAGGAATGATGTTGTACTCGTGTAACCATGGCCGGCCGAGCAAGCATTATAGCACGTCTTGGCGTCGATGACATGGAATTTAATGTCCGTGATGAGTAGCCCAAAGCGTAGCGTCAGTATCACAGACCCAAGAGTCCGTGATGATTGAGAGTCGAACCCGGAGATG
Source organism: Agapanthus africanus (assembly GCA_030015575.1). Lineage (NCBI taxonomy): Eukaryota > Viridiplantae > Streptophyta > Magnoliopsida > Asparagales > Amaryllidaceae > Agapanthus > Agapanthus africanus. Next base: position 447,631,039 of record CM057349.1, read on the forward strand.
GTGATCTTATCCCGCGCGAGGTGCTGGACGCTCATGCAGATTTCCTTTAACACCCGCACGTTGAGGAGATTAACGGAGGATCCATTGTCGACCAGGATTTTGCCTATCTTTATATCATGGCAGTATCCTGAGACATAGAGGGGGCGATTGTGTTCGCACGTCCCAAGGAGAAGGTCTTCATCGCCAAAAGTGACATCGGCCGTGTGCACTTCCTCCAATTCATCCTTCATCTTTTCTTCGGCCAGGAAAGCTTGAAATTGCTCGGGGTCCTGTAGTGCCTTGATTAATGAATCCCTTGCCTCTTTTGATAGTAAAAGGGCGTCAAGAATGCTGAGCTGCGAGGGTAGCTTCCTCAAATGCGCTAGAACGTTGTAATCCATCTTATTTTTCTTCGGCGGGTCCTTGGCAGTTAGCTCTTCCATGACTTGGTCATCTAGGGCAATATCCTCAGAGACCTTTTCTTTCCCATTATCTCTCTTGTTTGAGGGTCCGAGATTCTTTTCGGGTAGCGTCCGATTACGCAGCCGGATATTTTCGCAGACCTTCGGCACTTCTTCTTTTCCCGAGGTGGACTCTTTAAAGAGAGGGCTAAGAGCCATTTCCTCATCAGAGTCGTTCCCGAATGTGAGCACTTGTGATCCCCTGGCGTTAACCATGCGACAATCGCCGGTAGTTCTGTTAAGCCCTTCGGTCGTATTTTTCCGCTCCCGGCGAGTTTTGCGCTTCTCCCATTTAAAATGTTGCCGGTGAGCGACATACCCCAGCCACCATCTATTGAAAGCTTTGCACTCTTCGGTGGGGTGCGAAATCTTCCGATGATACAAGCAGTAGGAAGGGTGCATTTCTGCTTCACCAGCAATATTTCATTCAGAGGGTGGTAGCTTCATACCCATTGATATGGCTTTAGCAAACCTTTTCCTCGTCTTGAATTTACTGTTATCTGCGGTGGATGTATTTTGCTCCAGCGGGAGTGTCTCAACTTTTTCGTCAAGTCGCTGGCGCTTGGCCTTTTCAAATATGACCGCCTCGCGTTCCCGATCAGCTTTACTTTTCAACAGAGCTTCGTTGAGGAATGCATCAATTGTTTCATCCGATGGCCCCAGAATTTCCGGTTTAGGATCTGCCCGCAGCTTTTCAGTGCAAGGAGTTTCCTCATCGTTTGTAAATGAATGGGAAATCATATGACAGCTCGCCACATATTCTTCGGATTCATCCGACGAACTCTCCCCTCATCTTCTTCTTGAAAGACGTGGTTGAGGAATTCTTGGAGTGTGATGGGAGTTCGTGCTTTCTGGTTGTACTCCTCCAGTGCGTCAATTTGCTTTTGTAAGTCCGTGCGCTTGTCGCCAGGCTTCACGGGCTTCTTGGATTTCTTTTTCTTCTTCTTTGAAGATTTTGACGGATGGTTGTGAGTGCTTGGGCCACCACCATCGTTCTTTGGAGTTGGGCATGGCTTCAACGTCCCTTCAATGATCTGAGGTTCCAACGAGTTCTTCCATCTGATCGCTGGGCATGTTTGAAGATCGCTCAGCATCTTCTTTGTTTTGGCTGATAGTACAACCTCCCATGGAGCTTCTTCAATGAGGGAGCACGTTGCCCCCGGCGTATTCACCCTTTTAGGGATGTGAGGCTGCGGCGGATTCACCTTCCATCTGTCGGACAACGCGAACTTGCCCTGTTGGTACTGGTCCTCAATCCAATTTTTGAAGACGTAGCAATCCTCGATCGGATGACCCAGTACTCGGTGATAGGGACAGTAATTGGGATCATTGACGTCATTTGGCTATGACGGACGTCTCGGATCCGGCAGATTTATGAGTCAGTTGCGCAATGCTAGCTCAAACAGTCTTCTCGTTTTATCTCGAGGAAATGTGTAAGGATGTCCTAGCCTTTCCTCAAGGGGTACGCGCGGATGCATATTATTTTGACGGACAGCCGGTTTCAAGTTGCTCGGCTGTTGTTGAGCATTAACGACAACAATTGCTTTTCCCATCCCCTTTTCATTTCGAGAGTCCGGCTTTGGAGGGGGAGGTCTATGGCCCATCTGATCCATCTGAGCTAGCTTGTCGATCAGGGCCTGGAAGATGGTCGGCTTAAAGAACATCATGAATTGCGAGATGGTCGCTTGCGGATCGAGGGTTCCCATAAACATGCCTACCGCTGGAGCCTCTTCAATGCGCTGTTCTCACTTCGACCATAAGTTCCGCCATCGGATTGCATATTGAACCCAAGTTTCGCCCGGCTTCACTCTTGCATTAATCAATGCCGTTATTGGGGTGCGTTCGCTAGCACTTGCAAATCGCTGGGTGAACAACAACTCCATTTCTGCGAAAGTTTTGACGGAGTCATTTGGAAGTTCGGAGTACCACTCAAATGCCGTCTCCGATAAACTGCCGACAAATTGGCGAAGCAAGAGCATATCATCGCCGCCGGTGTTGCCACAAAGATCCCTGAACTGGGCAACATGTTGATGGGGATTGCCTGTCCCTTTGTAGACATGGAATTTCGGGATCGTATAGCCCGGTGGGTAACTTATTTGGTCGTACCAGCTCGAATATGGTCGTCCCGTTTTTACGACCTGACTGGCTGCCTCAGTCGCCTGATGAACCCGTATCTGCTGAGCTATATATTCGTCCAAGTCAGCTTTGGAGATTGTCTCCTCCTTGGCTGTTGACAGAGCCGGTGGAGGATTTGACGTTTCTCCCCTGTCGTCTTCAAGGACGATTGGAGGATCTTCTTCAGCAGGAGGTGTAAGGTTCCTAGGCACCCTAGTGAGGTCTCACAAGTGATCAAACATGCACAAATCAAATTTTACGGGTGCCTACAAACCCTAATACGGATCGTTTACTAGATATCTAGGCGAAACAAGCAAGTAAATGGAAATGTATCTAAAGGAAAGGGGCTACAACCTTTGTAGATCCGTTCCACCACCTCCTAAGCTCCGTGATGAAGTCCCCTCACTGTCCAAATCATATATTGGGCTCTAGCGTCGGCTTCATCGGAGAAAAACGGGCTAGGTCATCGACGACGATGCCGAAGATGATCTACGTCGAGGCATCGCTAGATCAAGCTCCAACTTCACCAAGTCAAGAAAACTTGTGAAGGAAACACCCTATACTACTTGTCAAGAGGTAGAGGATGAAGAAATAGGAAGTGGGTAGACTTTAGATTTGGATTTCACACACTTTTTCATCAATCACCATTGATGTAGCAAGCTTTCTTCTCATGGAGGAAGAAGAAGAAGATGAAGAAAAGAATATGATAAGTATTAAGTAAATGATAAATAAATCAATACTTATCATTTACTAACCCTTGGTTAGTTGTAGAGAATGGACCATGGTTAACTTGAATGGTTAGGGTTAAGGATGAGACAAGAATGGTGGACTAATTCAAAGCTTCAAGAATCTTCAACTAGCAAACAAAATTAGCAACCATTCTTTTCTCATCTTTTTCCAAAATAAATAAATAAATAAATAAGAAAAAAGAAAACCCTAATCATAATCTTAACCATGGTCTAATTCTTTACACTAACCCTAGCTTGCATGTATCATCAAACATGATACAATCATGTGCACAAAATATATCACATATGCAATGTGCACAAACCAAGTGAGTAAATCCATTTAAAGTGAACCAATACTAGTTAATGCAAAGTAATATATCAAATATATAATTATACATTAAATCATTAAATCAACACTTGATTCAATGATCCGGTCATGTCGCATATAACCGGCTAGTATCCAATGTATCGGCTTATCGAATCAATCCTTGATTCGATAACTAGGTTATATCGCATACAACCATTCGACACATTCATCGCGAGAATGAAATACGGTATCACATACACGCATTATTCTCGGTCCCGCACATATCTCATATGCGCTCCTATTTCGTTTCGCTTGAGCCAGGAAACCTCTGTGTAGGACTCTAAAGACTCGTCAATACGCCGGTAGCGGATGATGATCATATCAAGCACCCACAAGCCGCAAGCGGTCTGCTAAACGTAACGGCCACCCGGGTATTGAGCGATCAGAAGATCGACGAGCAAGCCCGCTCACGCTCCTGTGAATCCAACCAGTAACACTTACCGTACAGTCCGGTCTGTTCGTCTGATATGTCGCATATCTCGCCTAGGGGTGGTAAACGTCAGACCCCAATAGCTCGATAAGTCATGCCGACTTGAGGTCCATAACATTCGTGAAACTACTGATAACTCTTACCAGTATATCACTGCAACCCTGGTCAGGGATTTCCTGTTATGGCCAGTCGAGCATAGCACAACATCAACCCCCAATACCGGGAGAGACGAATCCCCTCCTATCGCTCATTGCCTCCATGTGAATCGGGACTGTACCCAAAAACCACCTGTTTGCACAACTCAGTAGAGCCGTGGTAGGGTGGAAATCAAAGCACAGTGGGAGACACACAAGACTCTATGACGATCTCGGGTCAACAGACTAAGCTGTACCAGTGTCACCAGAGAACTGCCATCTGACGTGAGGTATAATACCATCTGAGAGTTCTCGGCGAGTCCGTTCAGTGTACCCAGTCTCCACTGAGCACCCGCATACCATCTTCGATGTCAAACACCAATGGATATGGGATCATCCATCGCCCATCGCATGGGTCGAGAAGATATGCGCTAGTCTACTCTGGAATATCGATGCCCCGTCTCGATATTCCCACGACTAGGAACAATGAAGGATGTACTCATTGACTACCCAGGCCCCACTAGTATGATCTGCATCATAGTCCTGGAAGTCGAGTATACATCCTAAGGGCTTTATCAACATGTAATCAGAGAGACAGAAAGTATACATGTTAAGATAAAGAGCAACCAGATAGCGTACTATCATGTCGAGCAAGAAAGTCCTACCTATATATGTCCCAGCATCCACCACAATATGCATCCAATGTACAGTAATGGCCTCTAGGGCATACATATAACTAACAATCTCCCACTTTCACTAGGGCCATCTGTAGCAGTGGTTGCAGTATCACATACTCAACCATCCCCTAAAAGTCTCTCTTTGGGAAAAAGGCCTTCGTGAGTGGATCCGCCGTGTTGTCCTCTGAGTCTACTCTCCTAACCTCGATCACCCCGGAGATCAACTATCTCCATGATCAGGTGATGCTTCCTCAGAATTTGTCTGGGTCACTGATGGGACCAGGGTTCCAGGGCCAAAGCCACACTTCCATTGTCATACAATGGCAGGAACCTAGTTCATCTTATGAACCAATATACACCCAAACTTCCTCTTTGGTAGTATCTTCAATAGCGATGTTACCAGCCTTTATCGTCTAGTTTGCCACGGTATCTAGCTTGGAACTCTTCCAACATACCATCCCTTTACTGAGGGTAAAGACAGTGCATGTGACTGACATTCAGTCATCTTTATCACCCTGGAACACTTCCAGTGATTCTCCCCAGGATCGATTGATACAATCTCACTATACCTAGTGAGAACCCTAATATCCCTTTAGATCTATCTCATAGGTCCAAATCTCAGGATTTAGGAGGTATCGTCTTTATCCTATTTGGAGAATCCTTGTGATAATAGGAGATTGACCGATCGTAGTATAGGAAACTCTTTTCCTATCAAGAGTATGTTGTCTACGTACAATACGAAGATGACCACCTTACTCTCTACTACCCTTTTGTATATACAAGGTTCGTCTACCATTTTGATGAAGTCAAACACTTTGACTATCACATCAAAACAGACGTTCCAACTCCGCGATGCCTGCTTCATTATGTAAAGCAACTTGCACACGTTTCCGCTGCTCCCACTGTTTTACGAAGACCTCTGGCTGTGTTCTTATAGACGTTCTCTTCTAAATCAGTATTTAAAAAAGCAGTCATGGCACCCAACCGCCAGATATCGTAGTCATGGTATGTAGCCATGGTAAGTAGGATCTGGATAGACTTAAGCATAGCTACTGGAAAAAGGTTTCATCATTATCCACGCCTGGTCGATGACGAAAACCTTTAACAAGTCTAGCTTTGAAAGTCTCAACTTTTCCATCTACACCAAGTAATCTTCTCAAGATATACTTGCTCTTGATGGGGATTTAACCCTTCAGATATAGCAACCAAAGTCCATATTTTGTTGGTGTATAAGGATTCCATCTCAGATCACTAAGCATCCAGCCATTCTTACAGAGTCCCTACTCTTGATGGCCTGCTCGAATCTAGTTGGGTCATCATCTCATGATGCAATCCTCGCTCCCACTGTCATCGAGAAACCGAGGTATCTCTCAGGCAGGCGAGGAACCCTACCAGATCGGCGGAGAGGCTGAGGTTCGTCGGGGACTATAGAATCCTTTGGTTCTGTCAAATCTTCAGCTGTAGTTTCGTATAGCTGGAACCTTTCCAGTTCTACAGAACTGACCTTGCCTTGATCTTGTCCGGATTTTGCTTTTGACATAGGCCGGACAATCCCAAATCTTAACTTACTTAAGAGATGGGTTCTTCCCATACCATATCTCATATGGAGTGGTAGGCACTGATTTGATTCAAACCTAATTCAATAGGTATGCAACTTCTCAAGTGCATAACCCCAAAAGGAAACAGGTAACTCAGTAGTACTCATCATAGAGCACACCTTATCATATAGGGTGTGATTGCCCCGCCCCGATATACCATCGTGCTATGGTGTATACGGAGGAGTAATGCTGAGAGAGAATCTCATTCTCCTTTAGAATAGTCCAGGAATTCTATGCACAAGTATTCTCCTCCCTGATCTCATCATAGGACATAATATTTATACCCGGTTATTGGTTCTCTACTTCTAACTTATATTCTGTGAATACCTCAAAAGGTTCGGACTTATGTTTCAACAGGAACATATGACTGAATCTTGAGAGATTATCAGAGAATATAATGAAGTAAAATGAACCAGTCCTGGCATGTGTAGACAGGAGACCTTACATACATCATCATGTATCAGTCCCAAGAGTTTACCAACTCTTCCTCTGTTTCCAGTAAACAGAGCTGGTGTCATTATATCTTTGTGACATGACTGGCAAGTTTCACAAGATGTAAATTCAAACTGATTTAAATATGCATCTAAATGTAACTTCAGCTAGTCGGGTCGCATTGATATGACCTAGTCTACAATACCTCAAGAAGAATTCGTTCATTTCTGAACTCTTCCTCTTGTGTGTGTTCTGTATACGAGGAACTGTAGTTTGATTTAGAACGTCAATGCTTTTAGATAACGTGCCTGAACCGATCAACTTTTGATATAGGAAATGTTCAAAACATTATCCATCAATACAAAATTATATCCTTTCTTTACTAATAAAGAGACTGATATGATTTTGTATATCAGGTTCGGTATCTAATAGCATTTGTTCAGAATCAATGTATTCGTAATACAGGGTGACAGTGACCAACAGACTTGGCTGCAACACTTGCCCCGTTTTCTGTCTCATGAAACTTATCACCCGTTCTCAGTTTTTCTACCTTTTTGTAGCCCTATGTAACAGATTACATATCTGGGATCCAGATCCGGTATCATATACCCAGGATGCAGAGGATACTGAGAAACAGTTCTTTGTAATGAACACACCCGAAGGAGATGCATCATATGCACTTTCTTCGTTTGGGCGGCATAGGAATTCTGGTATTCCCCAATTTCCTGCTCTGTCTTATAACAATTATAAGTTGGAGCGGGACCAACGTTCCCCAGCTCAGTATAACAAGCGGGTTCGGTCAATACATCCGTATTATTATCTTGATTAAGGCGTGATATGGTCGCTACCAGGAGAGAGAGAGAAGAAAACACTCTGCGTGCGCTCTTGCAAGATCAGATTGGTTATATATTTTATCTAATCAGGATGGCTCCCACTGTTTTTATCAAATCTTCCTTCAAACCTTAAAAGGAAAGACTAGCCGGGATTAATTACACTCTACAAGTTCGCCAACCTTTCAGCCAGGCCAGTGTCGGTACTTTGAGGGAGGTTCCCCGTGCTTTCGCATGGACCTAATTACAGTAAACCTCGTTTTCCCAGAGGCGTAACCCCGTTGACACCTTTCTAGACACCTACTTGATCGGCTAATTGTAAAGTGCAAAACTCTCCCAGGAGTAACAATTACTCGCAGTGGGTATCGGGATCCAACTATCACATAGAAGGTATGCAATCTCATTGCAAGTTTCAACACTTGAAACTCCCGATAAAGGTTTTTACCCCTAGCACCTATGACCTTAACTATGGTCAACAAATCATAAGTACTAGTCAAGTTCTACCCGTCATTTCGTGATTAATTAGACCCACCCACATGACCCTTAACTAAGGTCAACAAAGTCACGCGACTGTCCTAACTAATCGTATCATATGCGGTGTAGGAAGACATCACTTAGCTACCGTACACTGTGCCTTGACTATGGTCAACAAACACAGCACGAATACTAAGTACTCTACTTCCTAAAATGACGGAGGGTTGCGAATGGTTTTTGTGAAAACCTTTAACGCTTTGAACTTGATCTCGTTGCGGAATCAAATGGTTTTTAAATGGAATGTTTTTGAGGCTTTTCTAGTTTTGCTAAAGGGGTCACTCCCGGTGAAGGGATCGTCGGCCCTTTCCTCGTCGAATGAGGTGCGGGATATATCATATATATCACTGTGCAAAGCAGAAACTATAGAAGCGATCAAATACAAACCGAGTGTGTAGCATCTGCCAGTTATTGCTAAAGGAGTCACTCCCGGTGAAGGGATCTCGGTCCTTTCCTCATCGAATAAGGTGCAGGATGTTCTATAATGAACACCACAATGCAAAGCAAGAACTGTAGCTACCTGTTTTTATTTTGAAATTCGATTCCACAACATCAGTTAGGTTTATTTTCTTTCATTAATCTCATTAATGAATATCCCATCATTTAAGTCCACCTAATCATCACAGATAAATATAACGTACGCTTATGCCATCCGCATTCGCCTCGATGTCCTGTCTGCACCGTTAGGTTAGGTAACTAACGGCAGAGCGGGGCAGGGCTAGCGCGGGTGTAAAACATAAGCAACGTCTATATAATATATCATATATACTATATATAATATCTGTCACAGAACATCACATGATCTCATCACAGATAAATCACAGCAGAAGAAACATATGAAATATTGGATATACTAGGATGTCCGTGTTTTCAATACGAGCCAGTATAAAACACGGATTCCACGGTCGTGATGAATAGCCAATCCCACACCCCTAGACCCCTACGAGAGCGGCAAGCAACCCTACCAATTCTAGGGTTAGGAGACCCGGACTCGACTCCTCGAGATGGTCTCCCACTGGACCCCAGAACCCGGTTACTTGTGCTCCCCTCCTTGGGTCTATCCTAGTGCAGAAAAGTAAATAATATACAAATGGTGACAACATCCGCAACCTGGAAGTGCCCCAATAAAAGAATATTACATACAAGTTTTTACATGAATGAAAATGAAAAACACTCATCTCACATAAAAAACCCCGGCTATTCAAACACGACGATCCAATATAACATATCCAGCAACACATAACATCACATGTCATAAACGTAAGTAAATATGCGCATCCCAATTGTCGTTGACATATAGCAACGAAACCGGCGATATCACATATTACACTTACGGTCACAGAAAAGAAAATGTAAAACTACAACAGTTGGAATCCACAACCACCTCAGACATCGCATGCCTGACCAAATGAATTCTTTAGACATCGCATGCCTAACAATTATAAACCCCGCATTTTAGTCTCATTATCGAAAACACTTTACAATATCAAGTCAGGCAATTCAACAAGATTCCCGACATTCTGATCGAATGCTCGACGCAAACTTTAGTAGGCGGCCGCACCCCCGATGCCGTCGACGAAGTGCACCAAGGCGGAACACCGCTACCGCGAGCACCCGAACGGATGCTTTCGGCGACGGGGTTCTCCTACAGTCACTTGGTCGGGGTTATGGGGTGAAGCTGTCTATTAAGTTTACCCGGCGAGTATCCGCGTACGCTACGTGATTGCGACGGACTTTTGATCACATCAAAACTTCGTGGCAACCGATCAAGTGAGACTAAACTGCTATGTTTATAATATTTATTCCGTTATCTCATAACTATTTGTGAATTCCAATTATTGTATCACATTCCGGATAAATAGAAAATGTTAAACTTTCCGATCGAACAATCGAACACCCAAGTTTTCCCGATACAGCTCAACACATGAAATAAGTCTAACAACATTCAGTTCGTGCCTCAGTACTAATGGTCCATCCGTAGAAGGGTCAAGCCAACGCCTCAAATGTGGCACGCCGTACTGCGCTAAACCCGAAGGTTCAAAGGGCGGTTCAAGACGGTCACATAATCGAGTTAAGGTTTGTTGTCTTCTAGAGGGTCCATCACGTTACTTGCACTACTTAGAACGTCGTTAAACTACGGAAAAATCCAACAATTGGAAATTTCCCGGCAGGGGAAAAAGTGGGTATTTATATCCGGTCGAACTTTTTAACATATTCTAAGATTTATCCGAAAAAACACACCGACAAAATTAGACAATCCGACCGATACACCGAGTTCCCAATACAACCCAGAAAATGCAACTCTGGAAAAATTATTAAAAATCCCCAGGAAAACCAGCACAGACAACTAAGAGTTACTGTGCAAAATTGGATGCACAAAACGACAAAAGGGCCGCGGATCCGCCGCATGAGCCTCCTCTAAGGCCGCGGATCCGCGCCTCCTTTATGGAATCAAGCCCTCGAATTTAACAGTAACCCTTATATCTTCCTGCTGATTTTTCTGAATATTTTTAATTCACAAAAAACCACGAATTTCAAAAAAGTCCAGAGAGCATTTTTAGGTTTGGGTTTTGGGTCGATCGGACTTCTAATTCCGTCGGGACTTCGCCTAAGGCTCTAGCTAGTCTCTGATACCACTGTAAGGTTCCTAGGCACCCTAGTGAGGTCTCACAAGTGATCAAACATGCACAAATCAAATTTTACGGGTGCCTACAAACCCTAATACGGATCGTTTACTAGATATCTAGGCGAAACAAGCAAGTAAATGGAAATGTATCTAAAGGAAAGGGGCTACAACCTTTGTAGATCCGTTCCACCACCTCCTAAGCTCCGTGATGAAGTCCCCTCGCTGTCCAAATCATATCTTGGGCTCTAGCGTCGTCTTCATTAGAGAAAAACGGGCTAGGTCATCGACGACGATGCCGAAGATGATCTACGTCGAGGCATCGCTAGATCAAGCTCCAACTTCACCAAGTCAAGAAAACTTGTGAAGGAAACACCCTATACTACTTGTCAAGAGGTAGAGGATGAAGAAATAGGAAGTGGGTAGACTTTAGATTTGGATTTCACACACTTTTTCATCAATCACCATTGATGTAGCAAGCTTTCTTCTCATGGAGGAAGAAGAAGAAGATGAAGAAAAGAATATGATAAGTATTAAGTAAATGATAAATAAATCAATACTTATCATTTACTAACCCTTGGTTAGTTGTAGATAATGGACCATGGTTAACTTGAATGGTTAGGGTTAAGGATGAGACAAGAATGGTGGACTAATTCAAAGCTTCAAGAATCTTCAACTAGCAAACAAAATTAGCAACCATTCTTTTCTCATCTTTTTCCAAAATAAATAAATAAATAAATAAGAAAAAAGAAAACCCTAATCATAATCTTAACCATGGTCTAATTCTTTACACTAACCCTAGCTTGCATGTATCATCAAACATGATACAATCATGTGCACAAAATATATCACATATGCAATGTGCACAAACCAAGTGAGTAAATCCATTTAAAGTGAACCAATACTAGTTAATGCAAAGTAATATATCAAATATATAATTATACATTAAATCATTAAATCAACACTTGATTCAATGATCCGGTCATGTCGCATATAACCGGCTAGTATCCAATGTATCGGCTTATCGAATCAATCCTTGATTCGATAACTAGGTTATATCGCATACAACCATTCGACACATTCATCGCGAGAATGAAATACGGTATCACATACACGCATTATTCTCGGTCCCGCACATATCTCATATGCGCTCCTATTTCGTTTCGCTTGAGCCAGGAAACCTCTGTGTAGGACTCTAAAGACTCGTCAATACGCCGGTAGCGGATGATGATCATATCAAGCACCCACAAGCCGCAAGCGGTCTGCTAAACGTAACGGCCACCCGGGTATTGAGCGATCAGAAGATCGACGAGCAAGCCCGCTCACACTCCTGTGAATCCAACCAGTAACACTTACCGTACAGTCCGGTCTGTTCGTCTGATATGTCGCATATCTCGCCTAGGGGTGGTAAACGTCAGACCCCAATAGCTCGATAAGTCATGCCGACTTGAGGTCCATAACATTCGTGAAACTACTGATAACTCTTACCAGTATATCACTGCAACCCTGGCCAGGGATTTCCTGTTATGGCCAGTCGAGCATAGCACAACATCAACCCCCAATACCGGGAGAGACGAATCCCCTCCTATCGCTCATTGCCTCCATGTGAATCGGGACTGTACCCAAAAGCCACCTGTTTGCACAACTCAGTAGAGCCGTGGTAGGGTGGAAATCAAAGCACAGTGGGAGACACACAAGACTCTATGACGATCTCGGGTCAACAGACTAAGCTGTACCAGTGTCACCAGAGAACTGCCATCTGACGTGAGGTATAATACCATCTGGGAGTTCTCGGCGAGTCCGTTCAGTGTACCCAGTCTCCACTGAGCACCCGCATACCATCTTCGATGTCAAACACCAATGGATATGGGATCATCCATCGCCCATCGCATGGGTCGAGAAGATATGCGCTAGTCTACTCTGGAATATCGATGCCCCGTCTCGATATTCCCATGATTAGGAACAATGAAGGATGTACTCATTGACTACCCAGGCCCCACTAGTATGATCTGCATCATAGTCCTGGAAGTCGAGTATACATCCTAAGGGCTTTATCAACATGTAATCAGAAAGACAGAAAGTATACATGTTAAGATAAAGAGCAACCAGATAGCGTACTATCATGTCGAGCAAGAAAGTCCTACCTATATATGTCCCAGCATCCACCACAATATGCATCCAATGTACAGTAATGGCCTCTAGGGCATACATATAACTAACAGGAGGATCTTGTTGAATCATCATTCCCACCATGTCCTGGAAAAGGAGGTCCATTCGCTTTATATTGGCTGCTTGTTCCGCAGCCTCTTTGTCCTTCTTCTCCAATATCCTGCGAAGAAATTCAGTGTCAGTTTCTTGCTCCTGGCGTTGATCCGAGGATGCTTCGGGGCTTTCTTTTGGCCCAGTGAGTGTGGCCATCGCGTTCATCATTTCTTGGAGCTTCTGCTGTTGCTCCTGAGCTTTGGTCACTGACCGCGTAAGCGGTCTATGACCTGTAGATATACGGCTGTCCTCTTTACCAGACGCCATGTAGACGGTATGGACTACAATGCCCCCAGACTTAGGGCGTTTGGGCTCGCCGCCTTTGGCATTTGCCGCAGGCGTAGGGACCTTCTCTGGCCTTCTTCTCTTGTGGGCCGTTGAAGTTGAAGGGGACGTTGCAGCGGTCACCCTGGCGGTTGTCGTCCTTTGCTGTTTGATAAGACGTTTCTTTTCTTCCTGCACTTTCGCCCTTTTCTGCTGACGAGAGTGATCTTGGCCGGTTACAGAGTCTTGAACCCTCCGCCAGACTCTATAAATTTTAGAGGACAGCCGTTGAGGGGGCTGTTCCAGCTTCGTTTCTGTAACCCTCTCCGCAGCTGGAGGTGATCTTTTTAGCATAGCAGTCGGAGAGTTCTTACGTACCCTCCTCAGCGATTTAAAGTTGTTCCCAGTTGGAACAGCAGCATTAACTTCCACCACTGGAGCAGGTGGAGCTAGCCCTGAGGGGGAGTTGCCCCCAGCCTTCCTTACTCGGCGCCAGTGGCGACGTCGAGCGTGACGAGCCGTTGGGACTGGCTCGGCGATAGGGACAGCTTCATCTTGCTCTATGTCCAAATGAGGCGCTGCCGGTGCCAGCCTCTTAAAGACTGATGTTGTCTTTTGAGTAGCGATATTTAATCTGTCAAAGACAGATCCTCGAGTAGGAGCAGGAGCCGGAATAGTCAGCCTTGAAAAGACTGACTCTTTAACAGGAGAAGCCGCCTTGACGACTTCAGGAGTAGGGGTGGCTGTCTTCCTCGGGACGGCTATTTCAGGGTTCACGGGCTTCTTGGCGGGCCCATCAGGGTTCTGGCTCAGCCTGGCAAAGATAGAGGCCGCCGGCTTGATATTGGACGACCCGTTGAAAGGGGTCGTTGTAGCAGTGAGCCGATCGAAAACCGACTTCTTGTTCGCTTCTGGTGTGGGCAATGGCATGGTGAAGCTTGCAGGCGGGATCATAGTCCCGAAAAACAAACCGGTGGTGGCCTGGGTTACTTGTTCCACCAGCATGGCAAGGATGGAGGCCGCTTGAGGCCCATAAGCTACGCCTCCAGGTGAGGTGGAGCATCGGTTGCATTGGCACTTTAAGCAGCTCGAGCAGTTGGAGGCCATTGATGCTTGATTTCTGCGCCAGCAAAAGACCAAATCTTAGTAACTTGAAACCCTAGGGCAACCATTAACAAACCGCGATTCGTTCGCGAAGACGACACACGAAGTGTGGAGTGGAAAGAGGAAAAGGTCCCACCGGGCGTGCCAGAATCTGTTCCCCTCCGAAAGACGGCGACGACGTAGACGTCTTGCCTGTGATTCGGGGCAGATGCTATTTGATTTTATCCGTCCACCTCTCCGAAGATGCCAAGCTTATTTATGGCACCGTGTATTGGAGGTTTGGACGGATGCGGCCGATATAGCAGACTTCGTCAGATTCCCCCTCGCTTGAGGGGTTTTTGATTGTGGGGACGCTCTTCCCTGCAGGCGCAAGCCCCTGCAGTTAATTCCGCTACCGCATCGCGGTAACAACTTTCTCCTTCTCCAGAATTTCACTTCGTGTCGTGGGTGTTTGTTTTGTTTGTGGTTGCCCGTGAATTGTATACGGAGACTAAGTTATGCCGTCGCCCGTAGGTTGTGGATTAGTCCAAATCCGTATTTACTTAGATTTGGGTTTGGTGTTTTACTTTAAGGATACGTTAGCCATATTGAGGCTAAGATCAACTTAAACGAGATCGTTTAGATCCGACAAGAGAGCAATTGGCTCTATTGTATAGTTTAATTACGTTGCGGTCGATTTCCAGTTTAAGGACATGGTGGTCCATCATTCCCATTTGGGGACGAGCATTAGTTTAAGGACATTTCGGTCCATGAGTTTAAGGACCCCGCAATCCGTATCGATGTATGGTTGTCGGGACCCGTCACCTCCCTGACGTCGTTGAAGGATTACAACGATAGGTATCAGAGGAGTTCAGAGATGTACCCTTGAACCAGATGTAAATTAATTTAAGAGAGCAGTCTTGCTCAGTCAATTTAATTTGAGGACTTACGGCCATGATTGGGCTAAGTCCAGTTGAGAATATTCAACGTTTTTATCATTGGCCTATTAGGCCTGTGCTAGGGCTTTGCCCCTGTTTAATAATGCACTGCATTTTTTTTGGCCTGCTAGGCCTTTTTGATTTGGGCTCTGTCCCTTTATTTATGATGCAGAGCATCTATCTTTGTTTGGGCTCTGCCCTTTTTAAAATAATGCATTGCATTTTATTTAGGCCTGTTAGGCCTTTTTTAATTGGGCTTGGCCCTTCTGTAAATAATGCAGTGCATTAATTATTTGACAGTAGCTTGTCAGGCGCTTTGCGCCAATTATTGAACGCAAGCGCTTGTGGAGGTGACACGTGTCACGCAAGCGCAGTGCGCTGCTGACACGTGGCGTGCTCTGGTGAGTTGCGCCAATTTCAGAAAGCAATGCTCTATCTTAAAAGCGCACAGCGCAAGTGGTCTTGAAACTAACACGTGGCGCTCTCTGGTGGCTTGCGCCAATCCAGGAGCGCAACAGTGTAGATTTACAAGTGTAAGGCAATGTTTTAATTTCTTGATCCAACTTTGGATTCAAGAAAAGAATCTTTAAGATTCCAGAACCAATGGTTCATAAAAAAGTGCAAGGCACTGTTTTTATTTTTTATTTATTGAAGATTATTGATTTTGTTCTTAGATCAATGATCTATTCAGAAGAAATTCTTCTTTTATAAAGGTTTTTACCTTTTTTCTCTTCTTGAGTTCTTCTCAAATTTCTTCAGAGTTCTCTCTATTCTCTGTGTTGTTGTTTTTTTATTTTGATTTCGATCCCTTTGAATTGGGGTCTAGGGGCCTTTATATAGTGCCCATTAATTTGTTAAATTTGTTAAAGAGATCATTCTCTGAGTGATTTGGAGAATTTTCCCCACCGTTGGATCTTTGATCCAAGGGCTTCTGTTTTACAGAAGACAATATTCTTATTTTAACAAGATCAGGAAGATCTTTCCAGAATTTTAATTTCGTTTGGCGCAAACGCACCTGCGCTTGCTACGTGTCACGCAGCGCAGAGCGCAGCACAACTGCGCTAGCGCAACTGCGCTGCCACGTGTCGCGCAGCGCAGAGCGCAGCGCAACTGCGCTGCCACGTGGCGCGCAGCGCAGAGCGCAAGTCAGCTGAAGCGTTGCTTCTTTAATTTTTTAATTAATTTTTTATTTTAATTTTCAGAACAGAGCCTTGCTCTGATTAGGAGAAACAGAAGCGTTGCTTCATTTCCCGCCTTGGAATTTGAACAGAGCTTTGCTCTGATTGGGGTAAATAGGAGGTCTTTACTACCGTACACCAAGAATATCTCCTTAATCCTTATCAGGTACTTGAGAATGTTCTTAACTGCTATCCAGTGCTTCTCCTCAGGATTTGACTGATACCTGCTTACCACGCTCAATGCGTAAGCAACATCTGGTCTGGTACACAATATCGCATACATTATAGATCCTACCGCAGAAGCGTAGGGTATAATACTCATGTGATCGCTTTCTAAATCAGTCTTGGGAGACATCTCTTTGGAGGGGGTGATCCCGTGACAAGCCGGTAGATTACCCCGCTTGGAATCTTCCATACTAAATATTTTCAGTATGGTGTCGATGTACCTAGACTGTGAAAGTCCCAACATTCTCTTAGATCTATCACGATAGATCTGGATCCCCAGACTGTATGAGGTATCATCCAGGTCTTTCATGGAGAACTTTTATGACAAGAATCCTTTGACTGATTGTAGCATAGGAATGTCATTTCCTATCAGGAGAATGTCATCCACGTACAAGACGGAAAATACTACAGTTCTTGCTACAATCTTACTACAAATGCATGGTTCATCTGGATTTTTGATAAATTCAAATTCTTTGACCATCTCATCGAAGCAGATGTTCCAACTCCACGATACCTGCTTTAAGCCATAAATGGATTTAAGCAACTTGCACACTTTTTCGCTGCTCCCACTCTTTATGAAACTCTCTGGCTGATCCATATAAACACACTCTTCTAAATTTCCATTCAAAAAAGCGGTCTTTATGTCCATCTGCCAAATTTCATAATCATGGAAGGCAGCAATGGCAAGTAGGATCCGAATCGATTTAAGTATAGCCACTGGAGAAAAAGTTTCATCATAGTCCAAACCAGGTTTTTGACGAAAACCTTTTGCTACAAGTCTAGCTTTATAAGTTTCAATCTATCCATCTACACCAATTTTCTTTCTGAAGATCCATTTGCAGCCTACGGATTTTACCCCTTAAGGTGCAATGTCCAAAGTCCAAACTTTGTTGGTGTACATGGATTCCGTTTCGGTTCGCATTGCATCCAACCACTTTACTGAGACTCTGCTCATAATGGCTTGCTCGAAACTAGTTGGCTGATCATCATTGATGATGCAATCCTCTCTATCCCCGTCTATGAGAAAACCGTAGTATCTCTCGGGTGGATGAGACTGCCTACTAGATTTATGGAGTAGCGCAGGGACGTCCGGTTCTTTTGAAACTTCTGGTTCCACCATACTTTCAGTAATAGTTTGTGGTTCTGGAATTTCTTCCAGTTCTATTGTGCTCCCACTTATTTCTTTTTCAAGAAATTGACTCTTAAGAAAATGGGCATGCCGAAAAACAAAAACATTTTGTTCCTCTGTGTAATAAAAAAGATACCCCCTAGAGTTCTTTGGGTATCCCACAAACTTACACAGTATTGATCGTGTCTCGAGCTTGTCTACATGCTGTTTTTTGACAAAATCTGGACATCCCCATATCTTAAGATACTTAAGATAGAGTTTCTTCCCACTCCACATTTCATATAATGTGGTATGCACAGTCTTAGTAGGAACTTTTTTCAAAAAATATGCAGCAGATTCTAGTGCATAGCCCCAGAAGGATCGCGGTAACCCAGCGTTACTCGTGATGGAACGCACCATATCTAATAAGGTATGGTTCCATCTTTCTGAAACACCGTTGTGCTGAGGTATGTATGGAGGAGTAAGCTGAGAGAGAATTCCATTCTCTTTTAAATAATCCAGAAACTCGGCACTTAAGTATTCACCACCTCAATCAGATCGAAATGTCTTGATACTTTTGCATGTTTGTTTTTCCACTTCATTCTTGTATTCTTGTAATTTCTCAAAGGCCTCAGATTTATGTTTCATCAAGAATACATGTCCATACCTTGAGAAGTCATCCGTAAAAGTAATGAAGTGGGAATAACCACTTCTTGCATGTGTAGACATTGGACCACACAGGTCGTTGTGTATGAGTCCCAAGAGCTCGGTGGCTCTTACTCTGTGTCCAGTGAACAGAGTCTTTGTCATCTTTCTTTTGAGACATGATTGACAAGATGCATAAGACAGATATTCAAACGGATCCAAATATCCCCCTTTATGTAACTTCGTCAACCGTATTTCATTGATGTGACATAGTCTACAATACCATAAGAAAGCTTGATTTAATTCTGGAGACTTTCTTTTAAGTGTGTTCTGAATATTGAAAACTTGGTGTTGATTTAATACATATATACTATTGTCTAGTGTATCGGACCCAATCAAACCATGATT
Source organism: Agapanthus africanus (assembly GCA_030015575.1). Classification (NCBI taxonomy): domain Eukaryota; kingdom Viridiplantae; phylum Streptophyta; class Magnoliopsida; order Asparagales; family Amaryllidaceae; genus Agapanthus; species Agapanthus africanus. The sequence continues at coordinate 447,650,055 of CM057349.1, forward strand.
AAGGTGGATGTTTACAACATCGCTTACAAATATAAAATCATAACTTTCTTTAGAAAGTGAAGATACAGAGATGATATTACATGTCAAACTAGGTACACAAAAACAGCTACGCAAAACCAAAATGTGTCCACTTGTCAATCGTAGGTGATATTCCTCTACAGACACAGGATCCACGCTCGCTCCGTTCGCAACCCTGAGGTTCATATCACCTGCCTTTATAACTCTACGTCTTCTCAGTGCCTGCAATGAATTACAGATATGAGATCTTGATCCGGTATCCAATATCCAATATCCGGTATCCAAACACACCTCAAGCCGAAACTACAACTTGCATCGAATCCTGGTTATGGGCTTTACAGGCCCTGCAGTCCTTTTTCCAATGACCTTTCCTGTGACAATAAAAGCATTCATCTTTCCCTACTATCGGCCCCTAACTTTTGTCTTGCCCTTCCCCTGTACCTTATTGACATCTCCTTTCGGCTTGGTGGGGGCCTTCTTCTTCTTCCCCTTAGCTTTCGCCTTAGATATAGAGAAGGAAGATTCTCCAATAAGCAGAGCGGGTGTCCCTTGTTTTCTTTAGGGTGCCCTCTGCACTCCTCAATATGTTGAGGAGTTCTGGAAGTGTAACTTCCTTATCTTGAATATTAAAATTCAAGATAAACTGGGCATAGGTAGAAAGGAGGGACTGTAGAATCAAGTCTGCATATAACTCTTCAATATAGCTAATCATCTTAAGGACGTAGTCCCCTACAGATGACCCAATAGCCAACCCCGTCTAAAACAATTTCTTCGAGGTCTCATATCTTTCGATACGAGATTGCTCTCCATATAAATCTTTGGTATGAAGGAAGATGGAAGCTAAGTCCATCTTCTCGTGCCACCTCTGGTGTTCATTATCCATTGAGACCAGCATGAAGCACTTGTCTTTCGCACAGTCTATTTCCCATGTCTTACGGATCTCAATATCCACGACGGTGGAATCTGGACCTGGGACGGCGGGGCTTTGGTAGTAAGGAGGTAACCCAGCTTGTCATATGTAATGACCATCTGAACATTCCTTAGCTAATCTTTATAATTTGGCCTGTCAATATATTTTTATCTAGCAGTAACTTAAGCCCGGTCATTTTGGTCGCTGCAATTAGGAGAGAAAGAAAAAACACTCGGCATGATGCTCTTACAAGTTTAGATTGGTTATTAATTTATCTAAATAGGATGGCTCCCACTGTTTCTCAAATCCTCCTTCAAACCAAAAAAGAAGAATTAATCGAGATTAATTGCACCCTACAATTCTTGCTTAACCTTTTGGCCAGACTAGTGTCGGTACTTCGAGAGAGGTTTTCCAACACTTTCGTGAAGTTCCTTAATTACACAATGTCTTTTCCCTGAAGGCGTAGCCCCGCTAACACTGTTCTAGACACCTACTTGGTTTATAACATTGATTGTTTAAGTGAAAAACTTTCCTGAGGAGTAATAAATCTCGCTGTGGGATCGGGATCCAACTATCATCATGTGACAATTTTGAAGGAATCCTACCAAAATCATCACACTTTAGATGGTATGCAAAACTAGCAAGTTTCATTTTCTTCTGAAACTCCCGATGTGGATTTTTGCCTCAGGCGCTTATGACCTTGATGTAGGGTTACTAGGCACTCTAACAAGGTTCTACAAGGCATCAACCATGCCCGATTAAAAATTTTAGCCGTGCAGAACAACCCTAAACAAGATCTTTGCTAGATAATTAGGGTTACACATGCAAGTAAATTACATTTATCACTAAGTGAATACGAAATACAACCTTTGTAGATCGGTCCTTCACTTCTAAAGCTCCTTGTTGTAGTCCCTTCGCTGCGATCGTGGTTCTCCCGGGCTCTTGCATGGCTTCACGAGGCGAAAGAAGGCCGAAGATGATCTACGTCGAGGGAATACCAACTCAAGCTACTACTTCACTAACTAGAGAATTAGTGAAGCAAACACCCTATACTAAAGTGCTAGTCTAGTAGAGGATGGAGAAATAGGAAGTGGGTTCTCTTTAGAATTTTATTTCTCACAATCTTTCACTCTCTTTTCAAAACCCTAGCAAGCTTTTTCTTTTTGCTCAAAGAAGAAGAAGATGAACAAAAGAAAAGGATGAGGATAATGATCAAGTCAAGTGAGCTAACTATGGGTGAGTGAGTATCATATACTAACTCATGTAGAGACATAACCATGGCTAATCCAAAATGGTTAGGTTAATAAAAATCTAAGGTAAAACAAAGTTAGTGGACTTTGTCAAAGCATCCACAAGCTTCATGCTTGTGACAAAAGCTCCACTAATTTGTAATTACCTTAAATAATTATAAACCACCATTTAAAATAGAATGGTGTATGTCTTGCACACCCATGCATGATGTATCAACAACCATGATACAAAATGAAAACACATTTTAATATATATCACATATATATTAAAGTTGTGCACATGTGAGAAAAATCCTTAAGTGAACAAATGTTAGTTAATGTAAATTAGTATATCATATATACAATTATACAGTAAATTATTAAATCAACACTTGACTTAATAATCCGGTCACATCATATATAACCGACTAACATCCAATGTATCGACTTATCGAATCAACACTTGATTCGATAACCCGGCTATATCACATATAACCGAGCGATACAAAAAGTTGCGAGAATAGAATACGGTATCACATACACGCATTATTCTCGGTCCCGCACATATCACATACGTGCTCCTATTTCGTTTTGCCTGAGCCAGTAAAACCTCTATGTAGGACTCTAAAGACTCGTCAATACGCCGGCAGTAGGTGATGATCACATCAAGCACCCACAAGCCGTCGGCTGTACTAGCTGGACGTAACGGATACCCGGGTATTGAACGATCAGAAGATCAGCAAGCAAGCCCGCTCCAACTCCTGTAAAAGCCTAACGGTAACACTTCCCGTACAGTTCGGTCTCCTCGTCTGATATGTCGCATATCAAGTCTAGGGGTGGTAAACGTCAGACCCCAATAACCGATAAGTCGTGCCGATGTGAGGCTCATAACGGGTCGAGAAACTACTGGTAACACTTACCAGTAAATCTCTAAATCAGCCCTGGCCAGGGACTTCCCTGTTATGGCCAATCGAGCACAGCGCAACATCAACCCCCAATACCGGGAGAGACGAAACCCCTCCTATCGCTCATTGCCTCCATGTGACTCGGGACTGTACCCAAAAACCACCCTTTTGCACGCCCTCTTAGACGTGGTAAGGTGGAAATCAAAGCACAGTGGGAATCACACAAGACTCTATGACGATCTCGGGTCTACAGACTAACCTGCACAAGTGTCACCAGAGAACTGCCATCTGACGTAAGGTATAATACCATCTGGGAGTTCTCGGCGAGTCCGTCCAGTGTACCCAGTCTCTATTGAGCACCCATATACCATCTCTGATGTCAAACACCAATGGATATAGGATCATCCATCGCCCATCTCATAGGTCAAGAAGCGTATACGCTAGTCTACTATGGTATATCGATGCCCTGTCTCAATACACCTACGACTAGGAACATTAAAGGATGTACTTATGGACTACTCTGTCCCCACTAGTATGATCTGCATCATAGTCCAGGTAGTCAAGTACACATCCTAAGGGCTTTACCAACATGTAACTATAAGACAGTATCAAGAGACAAGTATACACGTTAAGATAAAGAGCAACCAGATAGCATACTATCATGTCGAGCAAGAAAGTCCTCTCTATATATGTCCAAGCATCCAATATAATATACATCATCTGTACAATACTGGCCTCTAGGGCATACATACAACTAACACTTGACGAAGGCCAAAATATCATAAGACGCAAGTCAAGTTCTATCCGTCATTGTCCAAGTTAATCTGAACTCATTCGTACAAACCCTTGACGAAGGCCAAAATAGTTGTACGTCTGTCCCAGATTAACACATCTATCTATGCTACAGATAAATACCCAGCAGTTACCAATCACTATGCCTTGGCAAAGATCAAAATTCATAGCTTGAATACTACTGAATACCCATCTAAAATGATGGAGGGCTACGGCTACTTTTGGTGAAAACCGTAAACGTAATGAACTTAATATAGTCGAAGGAACCATGATAGATTTTAAAAGGAGTGGTTTAGGCTCCGCATTTAAAAGTTGCTTTTTAAAGAAAACCGAGTGATTTTGAAATTGTTCCAATGATTTAACTTTGGTTTGTTTTCTTTGCAGTAATCAATATTAATGTTGTTCCATCATTTAATCCTATCATTGCAGAAAGAAACGGAAATAGAATGTACGCTTATGCCATCCGCATTCGCCGCAGGGCCCCGTCGTGCACATTAGGTTACTTAATTAACTGCAGAGCGGGGGCTGAACTAACACGGGTGCAAAACATAAGCAACGTTTATTATATACAATATATATATATATATATATATATCCATTCGTCTCATGCAATAATAGCCATTCCAGATCACAGATCACAATAACATAGATGAATATATTGAATATACTAGGATATCCGTATTTTGTTTTAGCCTAGAACGGAAAACGGATTCCACGGTCGTGATGAATAGCTAAACCCCACCCTAGAAACCTACAGGTGCGGCAAACTACCAGCCAAATTCTCAAAGTGAAGCAACCTCCCTCAATGAAATGAGTAGACCACTCGGCACTTCAAGAACCCGATAGTCTGTGCACCCCCTCCTTGGATCTATCCTAGGTGCAATAAAAAGTAAATGAAATAATACAACGGTAGCTACAAGCTCAACCCGGATATGCCTCGCAAAAGAATATTATATCAATTTACAAATATACATGAATGAAAGAAAAGAACATTCTTCTCACATCCCCCGGCTATTTATTCATGACGATCCAATATTTTATATCCACAAACCATCAACAAGATACTAGATATATGCAACACCCACTAATCGACATATAGTAATTAGTAGACGTTTAGCAACACATATACAAACAGAAACGAATAAACGATGTTAAAATTTCGACTTCGAAATACTCCGTATTGCCCCAACACAAACATAACAGAATATGAAATCTAGGCAAAATCAAACAATACCTAAAAACCTAAATCCAAGAGTACAAAATACTACAAAAATCCCAAGGCCTAACTCCCTTAACCGGCGAGGGCTGGAAAAAGAGCAATTCTGCCGGTCGAACTTTGGAGTTTATGTCTCGTTTTTCTATGGTGTTCTAGTTACAACTAAAGAAGCACTCTGCAATTGTTTTAAAAAATTTATAGGCTCTATAAAATTTAACAGAAACTTAGATACGATTTTAATCGTTTTGGAGTTGTTTCAGTTTCGTAACTTTAAACTTCATTTAAACAAGCTAGTTAAGGTTTAAGTAGGCTTTGATACCACTGTAAGTCGATATCGCACACCCCACACACTTGTGGGGAGACGGAATTTACAAAAATGATTTTTATACTTGCAACACCAACCTATCATACATGATCTTTTCAGAAACCTTAACTAGCTAAACTACTTGGAGGTTCTAACTACTCTGATAGAGTTTATACCTCCTTGATTCTAGTCCTTCTGGTCTTCTTCTCCTTAGCTTGAGCTCCTCGAAGATGCGGATCTAACTCGTTCGTCGGCCTCCTCGTGTCGAAGACGATCCGCCCGAGAGTCTATGGTTCAAGCTCCAACCTCTAAACCGAGATAACTAAAGTACCCAGTTCGCTAATCTAGTTAGCTTAGGAGATGTAGAGTGTTAATTGGAGTGTTTTATCTCAAAGAACCCTAGGGTTCACAACACATGCGAGGGTTAGGGTCTTGAGAAAGAAAGAGAAGAACAATGGAGAGAGCAAGAGAAAAGGCAAGTGAACAAGTGATGAGGCTTGTGAAGAATGGATCATCATTTTCTCCCTTCAAGCATGCATTATCTTTCATAAACAAATAACAACCATGCTTGAATAGTAAAGGCAAACCAAATAAACAAACGAATACGCCATGCTTCACCATGCCACAAATATCTCCATTTCCACCGCATTAATCTATTTTTCAAAATAGATAAATCCAATAATGAGGTGTCCCCTTCTAGAAACATATCTTGTAAAATTACAAGAATGCCCTTACCGTATATACATTCCCGTATTCGTACTGCAAAAATACAACTACGATGAGATAATAATAATCCAATAATATAATACTAGAATCTAGCTTAAAGCAAAGCTCACTAGTATTATCCGTCCGAACAACATCCGTGTAGCCAGTACACGTATATGATCGGAACCCTGCATGTAAAACCATACGGCCTCTACATCGTTTCGCCTGAACCAGAGAAACCCTCTGTGTGGGACTCTAAAGACTCGACAGTACACTAGCAGTGAGTTTAACCACAAGTCCGTCAGTGGCACTAGCTGTACATAACGGCTACCCGGGTACCTGTCGAAAAGAAGACCGACGAGCGAACTCATCTGAACCCCTACAGAGCTTATCCGTGACAATCTCCATACAATCTGGTCTGTTCATCTAAGAGTATCGCATATCGGGCCTAGGGGGTAGTAAATGTCAGACCACTAATAGCACAATAAGTCGTGTCGGTGTAGAGCCCAATACACCCTGAGAAACTACTGGTGTACCTACCAGTAAATCTCACTTGTCCTGGCCAGGGACTTTGTGTATTGGTTATCCGAACACAGTGCGATATCAACTCACAATACCGGGAGAGACGAATCCTTTCTATCTACTACTGCCTCCAAGTACTTCAAGACTGCACCCAACTACTACCTGTTTGCACGACTCATTTGAGCCGTGGTAGGATAGTAATCTAAATACAGTGGGAATACACTCGAGACGAATAGTGATGTCAAGTCAATGGACTAACATGTACTCATGTCATCCGGGAACTGCTAACTGACGATAGGTATAATACTAACCAGCAGTTCCCATCGAGTCCGTCCAGTGTAACTTATAACCCGATGAGCACCTGTATACTATCTCTGGTACCGCATACCAATGGCTGCGGGACGGGCCATCTCTCCTGACTGGGATGAGAAGCATATACACTAGTCTACTCTGGAGTATCGATGCCCTGTCTCGATAATCCTACGACTAGGGACAAGTTTAAGGATATGCTTATAGACTATCCAGCCCCTACTAGTATGACTGTCATCACAACGCTGGTAGTCAAGCAAAAATCCTAAAAGCTCTATCAATATGTATTAGCGATATGATAAAGAAACATATACACATATTAAGATAGAATCAAACCAGATAGCATACGATCATATTGAGCAAGATTGTTATTATATCTATGTATATCCCAAGCTTCCAAAATGTAATATACAATCCAGTACTATACAATAATGGCCTCTAGGGCATATATCACTAACAGTCGTTACCTCCAGTGTTGCCGCACAGAGCTCTGAACTGTGCGACGTGCTGGTGAGGGTTGCATGTCCCTTTGTACACATGGAATTTGGGGATCGTATATCCCGGCGGGTACTTGATTTGATCATACCAGCCTGAATATGGTCGCCGGTTCTGACGATTTGGCCAGCAGCTTCATTAGCTTGATGAACTCTTAATTGTTTAGCAATGTAATCATCAAGGGCGGCCTTGGAGATTGTTTCCTCCTTAGCTACTGATAAGGCCGGAGGTGGGTTTGATATTTCCCCTCTGTCATCGTCGATGATTATTGGCAAATCTTCGGGCGGTGATTCTGGCCGGATCATCATTCTAACCATGTCTTGGAACAAGATAGCCATTTGCTTCATGTTAGCAGCTTGTTTAGCGGCCTCTTTGTCCTTTCTCTCAAGCACCCTTCACAGAAACTCTGTATCGGTCTCTTACTCTTGGCGCTGTTCAGCCTCTTTGTCTGGACTTGTTTTCTGTTCAGTGAGTGCTATCATTTTGTTCAACATTTCCTGGAGCTTTTATTGTTGCTCCTGAGCCTTTGTCAGCGACCGAGTTTGCGGTCGGTGACTCACCGAAGCACGACTCCCTTTTTGCCTATTGGTCATATAGACCGTATGGACGATAATGCCCCCAGACCTGGGGCGTTTGGATCCATCGCTTTTGAAATTTGCCGCAGGCGGTAGAGTTTTCTCCAGCCTCGTTCTTTATGAGAGATTGGAGTTGAAGGAGCCGTTATGACAGGAACCTCCTTATGAGAAGTCCTCCATTTTATGGCGGAAGAGTGGTCCTTTTCTTGTTGAGCCTTCGATTTCTTTGGTCGACGAGAGTGGCTTTGGTCAATCACAGAGTCCTGGAATTTTTGCCAGACTCTATGAATTTGCGAGGAGAGCCGCTGATGAGGCCGCTCCGGTTTTGCCTGCACTATAACTTCTGCATGTGGGGATGATTTCTTTAGCACCGCCGTTGGGGAGTTTTTGCACACCCTCTTAAGTGGATCAAAGTTGTTCCTAATTAGAACAGCAGCGTTGACTTCCACTATTGAAACTGATGGGGTGAGTCCAGAGAGGGAGTTTCCCCCAGCTTCTCTCACTCGGCACCAGTGGCGACGTCAAGCGTGCCTCGCTAAAGGGACCACCTTAGTTCTGAAAGTGTCTTCATCACGTCCCTGGTTTTGCTAAGGAGCTACAATTGGCGTCAGCCTGTTGAAGACCGACATCCTTGTTAAAGTTTGAGGATGGCTGGCCAATCTTTCGAAGACTGACTTTCTGGTAGGGGAAGCACTTTTGACGGCTTCGCCTGTAGTAGGAATAGGGAGGGCTAGCCGTTTTAGGGTAGCCCATTCAGGTATCATGGGCTTCTTTGTGGGCCCGTTTGAGTTCTTATTCTGCCTGTTGAAAAGTGAGACGCCAGATTTGGACGACCCGTTGAGAGGGGCCGTTGTAGTTGCCAGTCGATCGAAGACCAACTTTTAGGAGCTTTTTCTTGAGGCACTGAGGCACCGAAACTCACTAGTGGGAGCATGGTCCTAAAGAACAATCCAGTAGTGGCTTGTGTGACTTGCCCCACTGGCATTGAAAAAATAGAGGCTGCGTTAAGCTCATAGTCACTCCTCCATTTGGGGTGGAGCGAGAGTTGTTGTTGCATGCAGTGCATTTAGAAGCCATTGATTTTCTACACAGGAGCAAGACACCAATTTTTAATATCTTGAATCCAATGGCAACCATAGCGAACCGCGATTTTGTTCGCAAAACACGACACACGAAATATGGAGTGGAAAAAGAAAAAGGTTCCACCGGGCATGTCAGAATCTGTTTACCGCCAAAAGACCAGACCTGTTCGTTGGGACGTCTGGCCTAAATTTGGGGGAAGATGCTATTTGGACTTCTCCATCCACCTCTCCGAAAATACCAAGTTGATTTATGGAACCATATATCGGAGGTTTGGACAGATGCGACCATTGTAACAGACTTTATCAGATTCCCCTTCATTTGTGAGGAGTTTTTGATTGTGGGGATGCTCTTCCCTGTAGGCGCAAACCCCTGCAGTTAATTACATTATCGTATCGTGATAACCACTTTCTCCTGCTCCAGCAGTTCACTTCGTGTCGTGTGTTTTTTGTTTTATTTTGGGTAGCCAATGGATTGTATACAGAGACTATTTTATGTCATCACCCGTAGGGCGCGGATTAGTCCAAATCCGTATATTTTAGATTTGGGTTTGTTTTATTTAAGGACCGTTAATCTAGTTTGAGATTAAGATCAACTTAAATATATGAGCATTTGGACGCAATTTATTTTTAACTAAGGAGACGTTAGTCTTATTTGAGACTAAGGTCAAGTTAGCAATATTTTTAGGATCATTTTTATTTAAAATCCAACAACAGAGCATTTGGTCTCGGCTGTAAGAAACTTTTCAGAAAGACTTAGCCAATTAGGGCTTAGTCTGCTCAATCTCTTTTTTTTGTTCAAAAGTGCTAAGCACTTATTTGGGCTCTGTTTGTTCAGCCTCCCCCTTTCTTTGCAAAAGTGCTAAGCACTTCTTTGAAGCTCTGGCGCTCACATGAGTATCATGTGAAGCCTTCGGTTATGGGCGCTGCCCAATCAGTACTAAGCACTCAGTTATTTTGACTGAATATATATATAGTGCTAAGCACCTTTTTTATATGGCGTCCACATGAGGAGCACATGCAGCGCTGGGCGCTGCCCAATCAGTGCTAAGCACTTAGCTGTTTTGGCTGTATATGAAGTGCTGAGCACTTCTATATGGCGTCCACATAAGGCGCTAGGCGCTGCCCTACCAGTGCTAAGCACTCAGCCGTTTTGGCTGTATATGAAGTGCTAAGCACTTTTAATCAGCGCTCACGTATATTTCACGTGAGACGATGGCCTTTTGCTTTGGACGCCCGCGTGTTTTCACATGGGACGTTGGGCGCTGTTGGGAGGGCGTCCACGTGGGAAACGCGTGAGGCGCTAAGTTCTTTTCTTTTTCAAAGATTGAATCTCTGTTAATGGCATTTTGACCATTAATGATCACCAAGATCTTTGTTTTGAAAATCTAGGATCAGGTTTTCTTTAAGAACTAAGTTCTTTTATAAGAACTAAGTTCTTTTAAAGTTGAACCCTATTTTCTGAGGAATTAAATTCCCATGGGATAGGTTCTTTTCTTTTTTTCTTTCTTTTTAACCTAGTTCTTTTTTGAATCTTTTATTCTCAAGAACAAAATTTTCCCGATGAGAATTAAATTCTCAACTTGTGAGAGACTTGTCTTGTGGATCTCAAATCCAGAGAAAGAACTAATGTAACATTTTGAAATATTCTAGATACTTAATTATTTTATTTATTTAATTAAAAATGTTATTTTAATTTTATTGTAATAAAAAGGACTTTTAATATGTGGTAGAATATTTTAGTAAAGAAAATAGTTTGTTATAAATAAGATGTGTCATAAAAGGGGTTTTTGTGAAAATTTTAATTCTTTGTGGAAATTGGATTTTGTAAGAGGGTTTTTTTTGAAAATGTGTTAGGTCATGGTTTAGACTAAGTTAAACCTCACACACACCACAACTCAAGTTAAACCTAGTAACCCCACCTCCTACTTGCATGGAATGCACACCCCTTATTCATGGTGACACCTCCTCCTAATATCATCATTCTTATCTTTATCTTTTCTAAAGATTTCTTCAGCTGAAACATTAGGTTTAGAATTTAGTTAGTACATCTACTTCCCTTAAGAGCTAAAGAAGAAAAGTGAAGCTAAGTACTAAGGTTTATCACCACCACCATCAAGCTAGGATGGATTCAGCTTGTACATCTTAAAGGAAACTTTCAGTTGATCTTCTAGATAGGTTTAATTTCCAAACCCTGTAGTTCTTTTAGTTTAGTACTGTTTTAGTGTAGATGTAAGAAATCGGAAATATCGTATTTTGGTAAATATAGGCTCTGTGTAAAATCTGCTGTAGTTTAGATAATAATTAACATAACCAAACAGTACCCCCATCTTGTTAATTTGACTTAGAATAACCCATAGGAAGACGGACCCGTTCCCTCGGATTTTGGCCGGTGACATTTGGCAAAAATCCGAGCTCACCGGATTTGTAGGGGAGTTGGGTGTTGTAATTTTTAGGGTATCTCTCTGGAGGTGTATAGGTATATTTGGTATTGTTTATTTAAGTTATTCTAACAGTAGGTTAAATCTGTAAGCTAGTATCAGTTTTGGAGTAAAATTCTATATACGACACGTTGCATATTTAGTTGTGCAGTATCATAAACTGGGATTTTGTGATATTTACTCATTTCGATTGAATCTGGAACCAATAGGTATAAGCACTAGAAAAACTAGCAACACCATAAGTATCATAGGACCACTATAAGACTTAACTTAAAGACCAAGCCCCTAAGTCATTGGTTGACCCAGCGACATCTAGGCCTTTTCCGAGCTCGCCGGCCCCCCTTAGGTGTTTGGTGTTAGTTTTTCTTCTGTGCCTTTGTATGGGAAAATTATGATTTTTAGTATTGTTTGAATTGTCCCTATATTCATACAAAGAAATCTGGAAATGTTTAGTTGGGTTTTATTTAAATTTTCCGACATTTCGATATGATTTTCCGTATTTTTGTACCGCAACTGAAACGTTGACGTTCGTACGTTAAGTTCAGGGGCAATTGATCATCTTTGGGGTAAGTGAGCTGTAGGTTCTAACCTACGGGTGCTTACCTCGTTGTTTTGGTTTTCAATATGATACTTACATCGGTGTGATTTTAAATACGATTATAGATGCGGTCGCGAAGGATTTTCGAGACGGAGTTGACGAACTTAGCAGCGTGGAATTCAGCAAGCTCATCAAGTTGGTGAGTAGATTTACATCTACGGGGGAAGTCGGGTGAATGGCGTATAGCACCCCCGTAACCTTATAAATAAAATAGTATGATGTCTAATTAGATGTGAATGTTATTGGTATAGTATCATATATAGTATGTCCTTCATTTGCATATAATTTCATGCATAGTTTTAATGACACACGTACGTGACGTTAGATCCTTATGAAATGGATATAATTTGATGGAATTGTACGAGGAATCATGCCGTACTTGAATTGATACGAATACAATAATACAATGAGGTATTATACAAGGAATTATATATATTGGAAATGATGAGATTTATATGCCGAATAACGGCCAAGTTTTCCCTTAGACTCGTAAAGTTAGATTATATTCCGTTTTAGGATGTAATACTTGTGTGAGCTATATTCTTTTAAAAACTACAATTCGTTTCTCTTTTGTATGATAAAAACAAGGATGCGGTGCCAATTTTCAAAACGAATATCTATTTTAACCTAAGGCAGCTTCCTTATCTCAAAACCAACATTTCGTTCCCTTTTCAAAGATAATGGTATAACTCATAATAAGTAATTACAGTTATCAGTTACGCTTAGATTTACTTTACATGTTCGCGTTTGTTTACCCCAATCAGAGCAAAGCTCTGTTCAAATTCCAAGGTGGGAAAAGAAGCAATGTTTCTGTTTTTCTCCAATCAGAGCAAAGCTCTATCTTGAAAATTAAAGTGAAAATTAAAGTTAAAATAAATGAAGCAACGCTTCAGATCCCCTGCGCTGCACGCAGAGCGCCACGTGTCAAAATCAGACACGTTAGCGCAGGGAGCGCAGCGCCCGAAAAGGCGCACCCAATTAGAGCAAAGCTCTATTAAAGGAAGCAACGCTTCAGTTGCGCAAGCACTGCGCTGCGCGACACGTGTCAGCGCAGATGCGCTAGCTCAGTTGCGCTGTACGCTGCGCGACACGTGTCATCGCAGATGCGCTAGCGCAGTTGCGCTGCGCGACACGTGTCAGCGCAGATGCGCTGTGCGCTGCGTGACACGTGTCACGCGCTGGGGCATCTGCGCCAAACAGAATTAAATTTCTAAGAAATCTTTTCTGTTCTTGTTAAAACAAGAAGATTTTCCTCTGCAAAGCAGAAGCCCTTGGATCAAAGATCCAACGGTGGGAAAATTCCCCAAATCACTCAGAGAAAAATCTCTTTAACAAATTTAACTAATTTATGGGCACTATAAAAAGGACCCCAGACCTCAATTCAAAGGTATCAACATCTTTCTAAAAAAAAAAGAGAACTCTTGAGAACTCCTCGAGAACAACAGAAGGTAAAAACCTTTAGGAAAAAGAGAAAATTTTCTTATGGACAGATTATTGATCTAAGAACAAGATCAATAATCTTAAATAAAAAGAAAAATAAGTAATAATAGTGCTTTGCACTTTCTTATGAACCATTGGTTCTTTGAAAACAAAAGAAAACTTGTTTTCTTTGATTTAAAATCGATCAAAATATAAAACAGTGCTTTGCACTTGAAAAATTGCGCTGTTGCGCTCCTTTGCAACAGAGCGCGCCACGTGTCAGCAGCACAACAGCGCAGCGCACTAGCGCAGCGCACTACGCTGTTGCGCTTGCGCTCACCAGAGCATGACACGTGTCCTCACCACAAGCGCTTGCGCTCAGTAATTGGCGCAAAGCGCCTGGCAAATGCAATGCATTTCTTTCCTGAAGGACAAGGCCCAATTAAAAGACTAAACAGGCCTAATTAAATTGATGCTCTGCATCATTTATAAATGGGCAGGGCCCAAACGAAATAATAAAAAATGCTACGCATTTTAAAAGGGGCAGAGCCCAAACAAAACAGATGCATTGCATCATTCATAAATGAGCAGAGCCCAGAATAAATTGATGCTCTGCATCTTTTATGGGCAGAGCCCAAACAAAAAAAATAGAAGTAATGCAATGCATTATTTAAGTGAGGGCAAAGCCCTAGCACAGGTCTAATAGACCAAAAATAAATAAGGGTGTTGAACATTTTCAACTGGACTTAGCCCAATTTTGGCCGTAAGTCCTCAAATTAAATTGACTGAGCACAGCTGTTCTCTTAAATTAATTTATATCCGGTTCGAGGGTACATCTCCGAACTCCTCTGACACCCATCGTTGTAATCATTCAACGACGTCAGAGAGGTGACGGGTCCCAACGACCACACATCAATACGGACTGCGGGGTCCTTAAACTCGTGGACCGGAACGTCCTTAAACTAATGTTGGACCGAAACGTCCTTAAACTAATGTTGGACCACCAGGTCCCTAAACTGGAACATGGACCACCACGTCCCTAAACTGGAGAATGGACCGCAATGTCCCTAAACTACCTATGGACCACTACGTCCCTAAACTGGAACAATAGAGCCTCCAAATGCTCTTTTGCTGGATCTAAACGATCCCGTTTAAGTTGATCTTAGCCCCCAAACACGGCTAACGTATCCTTAAACATTCAAACGGACTATAAAACTCTAAATCAACCTTGGTTCAAGGGTACATCTCTGAACTCCTCTGACATCTGCCGTTGTAATCCTTCAACGACGTTAGAGAGGTGACGAGTCCCGATGGCCAGATATTAAATGGATTATCCCGTTAAGTTGATCTTAGTCTCAAAACAGGAGTAACGTATCCTTAACGAATGTTTAAGTTGATCTTAGCCGCAACGCGACTAATGCATCCTTAAACTAAAAACACCAAACCCAAATCTAAGTAAATACGGATTTGGACTAGTCCACGTCCTACGGGCGACGGCGTTACTCAGTCTCCGTATACAATCCACGGGCAACCACAAATCAAACAAACACACACGACACGAAGTGAAATTCTGGAGAAGGAGAAAGTTGTTACCGCGATGCGGTAGCGTAATTAACTGTAGGGGCTTGCGCCTGCAGGGAAGAGCGTCCCCACAATCAAAAACCTCTCAAGCGAGGGGGAATCTGACGAAGTCTGCTACATCGGCCGCATCCGTCTAAACCTCCGATACACGGTGCCATAAATCAACTTGGCATCTTCGGAGAGGTGGACGGATAAAACCAAATAGCATCTGCCCCGAATCTCAGCGTCAGGACATCGCGGTCCTGTGCGCCGCCATTTGGAGGGGAATAGATTCTGGCACGCCCGGTGGGACCTTTTCCTCTTTGCACTCCACGCTTCGTGTGTCGTCTTCACGACCCAGTCGCGGTTTGTTAATGGTTGCCTTCGGATTTCAAGTTACTAAGATTTGGTCTTTTGCCTGGCGCAGAACTCAAGATTCAATGGCCTCCAATTGCACCAACTGCTCGAAGTGCCACTGCAACGGACGCTCCCCCTCACTGGGAGGTGTAGCATATAGGCCCCAAGCGGCTTCCTTCCTCACTCTGCCAGTAGACCAGGTGACCCAGGCCACCACTGGACTGTTCTTCGGGACCATAATCCCACCTACAAGCTTCTCTGAGCTAATACCTGCACCGGAAGTGAACAAAAAGTCGGTCTTTGACCGGCTCACTGCTACGACGGCCCCTGTCGACGGGTCGCCCGCTACCAAACCGACAGCCTCTGTTTTCACCAGGCTAAATCTGAACTCTAAAATGGCTGTCCAAAGGAAGGCAATAACTGCTGCCCCAGAAGTCGTCAAGACGGCTTCCCCTATCAAAGAGTCAGTCTTTTCAAGACTGATGATTCCTGCTCCTGCCCCTGCTCAAGGATCCGTCTTCGGCAGGTTGAATATCACCCCTCAGAAGATAACCTCATTCTTTAAGAGGTTAACACCGGCGGCGCCTCATTCAGACAGGGGGCAAAAAGAAACTATCTCAATCTCTGAGCCAATCCCAACGGCTCGCCGTGCTCGACGTCGCCATTGGCAACGAGTGAGGAAGGCAGGAGGTAACTCTCCCTCAGGGCTAACTCCACCGGCTCCAGTGGTGGGGATCGATGCTGCTGTTCCAACCGGGAACAGCTTTGAATTGCTGAATACGGTGCGCAGAAACTCTCCTACTGCGATGTTGAAACGAACTCCTTCACCTATGGAGAATACTCCAGAGAAGAAGCTAGAGCAGCACCCTCAACGGCTGTCCTCTAAAATTTACAAGGTCTGGCGACAAGTCCAAGAGTCGGTAATTAATAAAAACTATCTCCGCCGACAAGAAAAGATGAAGGTAAGGCAGGAGAAGGATTACTCCGTCAAGCCACAAAAAACAATAGCTACTCGAGTGCCCACTACAACGGCCCCCTTAACTCCAATCACTCAAAAGAAAAGGAGGCCGCGAAAAGCCCCTGTGAACATGGCGAAGCATAAAAGCGCTGAACACAAACACCTCAAATCTGGGAGCATGGTGGTGCACACTGTTTATATGACTTCCGGAAAGGAGGAAAGCCGCGCTTTGACGGGTCACCGACCGCTCACCCGATCAGTAACGAAAGCCCAGGAGCAACAGCAAAAACTCCAGGAAATGATGACTGCAATGGCCGCACTCACTGGGCCAAAAGAAAGCTCTGAAACGTCCTCGGATGAGCGTCAAGAACAAGAAACTGACGCTGAGTTTCTTCGCCGGATATTGGAAAAGAAGGATAAAAAGGCTGCGGAACAAACGGCCAGCATAAAGAAAATGGCCCTCCTCTTCCAAGATATGGTAGGGATGATGTTATAGCCAGACCCTCCAGCTGAAGACCCTCCAATCATTATTGAAGATGACGGAGGGGAGACATCTAATCCTCCGCCGGCTCTTTCAGCAGCCAAAGATGAAACCATTTCTAAGGCCGCGCTAGACGATTATATAGCTCAGCAGATCCGGGTTCATCAGGCAAATGAAGCGGCTGGGCAAATTGTTAGAACTGGACGACCCTATCCGGGCTGGTATGACCAAATCAGTTACCCGCCGGGATATACGATCCCTAAATTCCATGTATATAAAGGGACAGGGAATCCACATCAGCATGTCGCTCAATTCAGGGCCTTATGCGGCAATACTGGAGGCGATGACAAATTGTTGCTACGTCAATTCGTCGGTAGCTTAGCAGAAACAGCCTTTGAATGGTATTCGGAGCTACCTAACGACTCTGTCAAAACATTTGCAGAGATGGAGCTGCTGTTTACACAAAGATTCGCGAGTGCTAGTGAACGCACCCCGATAACAGCACTAATAAATGCCAGAATAAGGCCAAGCGAAACGTGGGTCCAATACGCAACACGATGGCGAAACCTATGGTCGAAATGCGAACAACGCATAGAAGAGGCACCTGCGGTAGGCATGTTTGTGGGCACTCTCGATCCGCAGGCGACCATCTCGCAATTCATGATGTTTTTTAAGCCGACCACCTTTCAGGCCTTGATTGACAAGCTGGCCCAAATGGACCAGGTGGGCCATGAACCATCTCCTTCAAAGACAGAGCCTTGGAACGAAAAGGGTAAAGGGAAAGCAACCTTTGTTGCCAATACTCAACAACGGTCGAGCAACTTAAAGCCGGTTGTCCGTCAAAACAATATGCGTCCACGCCCATCCCTCGAGGAGAGACTGGGACGTCCTTACTCGTTTCCTCAGGATAAAACGAGAAAACTGTTCGAGCTGGCAGTGCGCAACAGACTCATCAATCTGCCGAGTCCAAAACGTCCGTCACAACCAGGCGATGTCAATAATCTCAATTATTGCTCTTACCACCAAACGGTAAGTCACCCGATTGAGAATTGTTTCGTCTTTAAGGGATGGATCGAGGATCAGTACCTACAAGGCAAGATCGCGCTGTCGGAAAACTAGAAGGTAAACCCACCACAGCCGCACTCTCCAAAGAAGACAGACACTCCGGGGGCAGTTTGTTCTTTAGTCAAGGATGAAAACGATGGAGAAAACTCATCAGATGAATTCGAAGACTACGTAGCGACTTGTCATGTGATTTCTCACTCACTGACAGATAATAAAGAAGCTTCTTGCGCCGAGAAACCAATGGCGAACCCCGAACCGGAAATTCTACAGCCATCAGACGAGCTGATCGATGTCTTCCTAAATGAAATTCGTCTGAAAGCAAAAGCCAATCAAGAGCGTGAAATGGCCATACTGGAAAAAGCCAAAGCATTCCCGTCAAATCAAAAGCCATCCACTGCGGATAAAAACAAATTCAAGACGAGGAAAAGGTTCGCCAAAGCTTTATCGGTAGGAATGAAGCTACTGCCCTTTGAAGAAAATACTTTCGCTGAGGTAGAGATGCACCCTAACTTCTGCTTATATCATCAGAAGATCATACATCCTACCGAAGACTGCGAATCTTTTAACTGTTGGTGGCAAGGGTATGTCGCTCAAAAGCAACACTTCGACAGGACAAAATGTGAAGCTTGTAGACGTCGAAAAAATGCGATAGATGATCGCAAAAGAGCCGCCGACGATTGTCATACGGCCGACTCTAAGGTATCGCAAATTATCACCTTTGGAAGCGACTCTGACGAAGAAGCTACCCCCAACCCTTCCCTCAGGGAATCTATTTCAAAAATGAAGGAATTGAGGAGCTGCGAGAACGTTCAGCCATGCAATCGCACGCTACTCGGAAAAAATCCCGGCCCCTCAAACAACGGAGCGAACAAAAAGGATAAAGGAAAAGGAAAAACGGCCTTCGTCGCCAGCACTCAAACACAATTAAGTGACCCTAGACCGGTTGCTCGCCAAAGCAACAAACGGCAACCCCTCCAGGAAAAGTTGAAACGTCCTTACTCGTTTCCGCAAGATAAAACAAGGGGACTGTTCGAGCTGGCAGTGTGCGACAGACTCATCAATCTGCCGAGTCCAAAACGTCCGTTGCGGCTAGGCGATGTTAATAATCCTAATTATTGCCCTTACTATCAAACGGTAGGTCATCTGATCGAGGATTGCTACGTCTTCAAGAACTGGGTTGAAGACCAATACCAACAAGGCAAGTTCGCGCTGTCCGAAAACTGGAAGGTGAGTCCGCCACAACCGCACGCTCCGAAAAAGACGGATACGCCGGGGGCATCATGCTCATTCATGGGGAAGGACCCATAGACCGAAAAGTCAATAAACTAGATATTCGCCTCAAATACGGCGACGGCGGACCGTGATGTCCTTAAACTAATGATGGACCGCAATGTCCTAAAACTTGCAAATGACCGAAATGTCTTTAAACTACTACCGCAGCATCCTTAGGCTGACGAGATAAAAAAAATATATAAAAAAATATATATATAAAGAATAATAATAAAAAAAAAGTAAAAAATGGTATGTCCATAAGCAAAACGGGTACGGATGAAAACCCGAAAGGGCTCCGTGAGGAAAAACAGCAGGACTACCGGCGAGTGTTCGTGAAAACCCGAAAGGGCGCGACCTCGTAAATAAATAAAAAAAAGAGAGACGGTATGTCCATAAGCAAAACGGGCACGGATGAAAACCCAAAAGCGCTCCGTGAGTAAAAACAGCAGGACTACCAGCGAGTGTTCGTGAAAACCCGAAAGGGCGCGACCTCGTAAACACAAAAAAAAGAGACGGTATGTCCATAAGCGAAACGGGCACGGATGAAATCCCGAAAGGGCTCCGTGAGTAAAAAACAGCAGGGCTACCGGCGAGTGTTCGTGAAAACCCGAAAGGGCACAACCTCGTTAAAGGACACTTACAAGATCCTCTCGACCTTGTAAGGAGAAACCACCTGCGTGAGATCCTTACGACTCACAAAGGGAGCAGCACACTTAGGGATCCCCACGATTCCTAAGGAGAAAATACACTTGCGAGATCCTCACGACTCGTAAGGAGAACTCTCTTATGGGACCCTCACGGCTCATAAGATTTGAAAGTCTTAAGTTACAGAGACCTAAACATGTGCTTAAGCAACCCCCACAACTTTCGTTATGGCCCTACAAGCGGCTCGATGCTGACCCTTGTATACAATCCACGGGCGTGAATAAACATTCCCTAACCAAGTCCCATCCGTGACTGGGGATATGTCCATACGGTGAACGACCCTTGCAAGTCCTCTCGACTTATAAGGAGAAAACCCTTTTGTAAGATCCTTACGACTTACATAGGAACATACACTTAGGAATCCTCATGATCCCTAAGGAGAAAACACACCTACGAGATCCTCACGACTTGTAGGGAGAAATACCTTTGTGAGACCCTTACGGCTTATGAAGTCAAAAGCCTTAGTCGACAGAATCCTAACCCTGTTTACTAAGCCACTCTTTGTTCGATATCGACAAAGGCAAATGATGATTCGCTCCTGGTAATATCCCAGTTGTAGCGATGCTGATGCCTAAAACGGTATCAAATTCCAAGTCTCTTCATGGAAAATGATGATTCGCTCCTGGCAATATTCCAGTTGTAGCGATGCTGATGCTGAGATTGGTGTCAGATTCCAAGTTCCACACTCGCGATAAAAAATCAGCGAGCCACACATGCATACGAAATAGCCGAAATGATGGGGCAACTTGCAATAAAAAGCAGCAAGTAAAAATGTATGCATGCAAAATAGCCGAAATGATTGGGCAACTCGCAATAAAAAGCAGCGAGTAAAAATAAAGTAAATAGCCGAAATGATTGGGTACCGCGAAAAATAGCCGAAATGATTGGGCAATCGCGACCTTCGCGATATAAAAGCTGAAATGATAGAGCATCGCGGAAATAAAAAAAATGAATGAATGAAACTTTGGCCCTACAGGCGATAGTACAGCAATCCCTGTATACGATCCAGGGGCACAAACAAAGAAGGAGGCACCCTTTCCTTCCCAATGCTCCATCAGAAAACGGGGCCAAATCTTAACGGCAATATCTACGACCTAACAATCAAACAAACGGAGCCACGGCAAAATCCCAGCTCCACCCCGACGTTCGTTTCGATACAGCAGACGAATTGTCACCCAGCGTTCTTCCTCTTACAGGATTCGGACGTGACAAAGCAAACGAAGCGAAGGCCAAATTCCTAGCTTCAAGGTCTTAACGGAGAGTCATATAAAGCCTGAAAGACAACTGGAGATCATCTCACACCAGTGCGGAATGTGTTAGTTATATGTATGCCCTAGAAGCCATTACTGTACATAGGATGTATATTGTAGTGGATGCTGGGACATATATAGGGAGGACTTTCTTGCTCGACATGATAGTATGCTATCTGGTTACTCTTTACCTTAACGTGTATACTGATTGTCTCTCTGTTATATGTTGGTAAAGCCCTTAGGATGTGTGCTTGACTACGTGGACTATGATGCGGATCATACTAGTGGGGACATGGTAGTCCATAAGTACATCCTTCAAAGTCCCTAGTCGAGGGTGTATCGAGACGGGGCATCGATATACCAGAGTAGACTAGCGTATACCTTCTCGACCCATACAGATGGACGATGGATGATCCCATATCCATTGGTGTTTGACATCAGAGATGATATACGGGTGCTCAGTGGAGACTGGGTACACTGGACGGACTCGCCGAGAACTCCCAGATGGTATTATACCTCACGTCAGATGGCAGTTCTCTGGTGACACTGGTACAGAGTAGTCTGTTGACCCGAGATCGTCATAGAGTCTTGTGTGGTTCCCACTGTGCTTTGATTTCCATCTTACCACGTCCAAGAGGGCATGCAAAACGGTGGTTTTTGGGTACAGTCCCGAGTCACATGGAGGCAATGAGCGATAGGAGGGGATTCGTCTCTCCCGGTATAGGGGGTTGATGTTGCGCTGTGTTCGATTGGCTATAACCGGAAATCCCTGGCCAGGGTTACTGAGATATACTGGTAAGTGTTACCAGTAGTTTCTCGAATTGTTATAGACCTCATATCGACACGACTTATCGAGCTATTGGGGTCTGACGTTTACCACCCCTAGGCGAGATATGCGACATATCAGACGATCAGACCGGACTGTACGGTAGTGTTACTGGTTGGATTCACTGGAGTGTGAGCGGGCTTGCTCGTCGATCTTCAGATCACTCAATACCCGGGTGGCCGTTACGTTTAGCAGACCGCTTGCGGCTTGTGGGTGTTTGATATGATCATCATCTGCTGCCGGCGTATTGACGAGTCTTTAGAGTCCTACACTGAGGTTTCCTGGCTCAAGCAAAACGAAATAGGAGCGCATATGAGATATGTACGGGACCGAGAATCATGCATGTATGTGATACCGTATTACATTCTCGCGATAAATGTATCGATTGGTTATATGCGATATAACCTAGTTATCGAATCAAGTATTGATTCGATAAGCCGATGCATAGGATACTAGTCGGCTATATGCGATATGACCGGATCGTTAAATCAAGTGTTGATTTAATGATTTAATGCATAATTATGCATAATTATATATTTGATATATTACTTTGCATTAACTAGTATCGGTTCACTTTAAATGGATTTTCTCGCTCGGATGTGCACATTGTATATTTGATATAGTTTTGTGCACATGATTGTATCATGTTTGATGATGCATACTTACTTGGTTTGTGTAAAGAATTAAACCATGGTTATTTAAATGGTTAGGGTTTTGGTTTTCCTTATTCATTTATTTATCGTTTTCATTTATTCTTTTTGGAAATAAAATAATTGGCATAAGAGGATAATGGTGGCTTTCTTTGTTTGTTCATGAACTTTCATGAAACTTTGACTTAGTTAACCATTCTTGTCTCTTGCTTAACCCTAACCATCATAACTTACCATGGTCTATTCTCTACAACTAACTAAGGTTAAGATTATGATAAGTTTCCATTTTTATTATTCTTTTGAGAATAACTTATCATAACACTTATCTTCTTCTTCTTCTTCCTCACAAGAAGAAAGCTTTCTTCATCAATGGTGATTGATGTATTTGAGTGAGAAATCCAATTCTAAAGTGAACCCACTTTCTATTTCTTCATCCTCTACCTCTTGCCAAGTAGTATAGGGTGTTTCCTTCACAAGTTTTCATGGCTTGGTGAAGGTGGAGCTTGATCTAGCGATGCCTCGACGTAGATCATCTTCGGCATGGACATCGACGACCTAGCTCGCCTATTCTCCGATGAAGCCGACGCTAGAGCCCGGGATTGTATGAGGACAGCGAGGAGACTTCATTGCGGAGCTATGGAGGTGGAGAACCGGATCTACAAAGGTTGTATTTCCGTATTCTTGTAGTTAAGTGTTAACTAGCTTGCTTTGTCGCCTAGAAATCTAGCCAACGATCCGTATTAGGGTTTCTCGGCACCGTTAAAATTTGAAATTGGCATGGTTGATGCCTTGTGAGACCTCTTGGGAGTGCCTAGGAACCCTACAGAATGGTCACCACTTCGACGTTCGTCTCGACACAGCAGACGCAACAATCATCAAACAAATGGAGCCATGGAAAAATCCCTAGTTCCAAACCTCGACGGTTCACCAGCAACCTAGAAACAACTACGACGTTCGTCTCGATACAGCAGACAAGATGTCACCCCAGCGTTCTTCCTCCTACAGGATTCGGACGTGACAAAGCAAACGAAGCGAAGGCCAAATTCCTAGCTTCAAGGTCTTAACGGAGAGTCATATAAAGCCTGAAAGACAACTGGAGATCATCTCACACCAGTGCGGAATAGTCACCACTTCGACGTTCGTCTCGACACGGCAGACGCAACAATCATCAAACAAATGGAGCCACGGCAAAATCCCTAGTTCCAAAACTCGACGGTTCATCAGCAACCTAGAGACAACCTCGACGTCCGTCTCGATACAGCAGACGAGATGTCACCCCAACGTTCATCTCGATACAGTGACGCAATGTCAACAACAGCGTTCCTCCGCAGTCCAGCTGGAGGCAGATGCAACGTCAACAAAAGACCTCACGGTCGAAACAAAGTGGAGTAACGGCAAAATCCCAACTCCACCTTAGCATTCGTCTCGTTACAGCAGACGCAATGTCAACAACGGCGTTCCTTCGCAGTCTAGCAGGGTGTACATGCAAAGTTAACAAAAGACCCCACGGTCGAAACCAAGCGGAGTGACGGCAAAATCCCAGCTCCACCTCAGCATTCGTTTCAATACACCAGACGCAGTGTGAGCAAATGAAGCGAAGGCCAAATTCCTAACTTCAAGGTCTTAACGGCAAGTCATATAAAGCCTGAAAGACCACCGGAGATCATCTCACATGGAGTGGTCACCTCCTCGACGTTCGTTTCGATACAGCAGACGAGTTGTCACCCCAGCGTTCTTCCTCCAGCAGGGATTCGGACGTGACAAAGCAAACGAAGCGAATGCCACATTCCTAGCTTCAACGTCTTTACGGTAACTCACATAAAACCGGAAAGACAATCGGAGATCATCTCGCACCAGCACAGAGTAGTCACCACCTTGACGTTCGTCTCGATACAGCAGACGAAATGTCAACCCCAGCGTTTTTCCTCCAACAGGATTTGGACACACCAAAGCAAACGAAGCGAAGGCCACATTCCTAGCTTCGACGTCTTGACGGTAACTCATATAAAACCGAAAAGACAATCGGAGATCATCTCGCACCAGCACAGAATGGTCACCACCTCAACGTCCGTCTCGATACAGCAGACGAGATGTCACCCCAACGTTCGTCTCGACACAGCAGACGCAACGTCATCAAACAAACGGAGCCACAGCAAAATCCCTAGTTCCCACCGCAACATTCGCCTCGATACAGCAGACGCAATGCCAGCAAACGAAGCAAAGGCCAAATTCCTAGCTTCAGGGTCTTGACGGCAACTCACATAAAGCCCGAAAGACTATCGGAGATCATCCCCACACCAGCGCGGAGTGGTTATGACTCATCGGGGCTCACCAAAATAAGCCTAACCTCAAGTAAAAAGCGACATGGCAAATTCCTAACGCTTGCTCTTCCGACGGTC
Organism: Agapanthus africanus; assembly: GCA_030015575.1. NCBI lineage: Eukaryota > Viridiplantae > Streptophyta > Magnoliopsida > Asparagales > Amaryllidaceae > Agapanthus > Agapanthus africanus. The sequence goes on from CM057349.1 coordinate 447,675,095, forward strand.
AAACTGCCAAGGAGGATTGCTTGAAGACGTCTTGTCCAGCCCCCGAAGGGATCAAAGACACGGCAGTCGCAGGGCTACTCGAACAGCACAATTGCCTATCGAGGACTATATCAGCTTATGCGACGGTACGATAGCCAAAACCCTAAGTACCACCAACCTTAACGGGCTTCTGTCGTAAAGAGCAGAGGTTAAATGCGATGTTAAGATGTTCTTGTGAGAAACGCTCGATTCGTCTCGACTTGTGAAAAATTGTCGAGGCGGCTCGACTCGTGAGATAGAGCCTTAGGCAGTGGGCATAAAAGAAACCTGTTTCCTAAGCGCTGGGACCCCGCAAGTTGACCCAAAACGGTTGTAGGGTGTTTTTCGTCACCCCATTGAGATGGGAATACGTGCGCGCTTGTCAGGCGTACTACAGATTCCCCTTGCCTAGGGTAGGCCAGGGTTTAATGATTATGGGGATTCGAATCTCCGGCAGCCGCGGACTAAGCTGCCGTTAATTACCCCTCGCCTTTGGGGCGAGAGAACCTCCGATTAACGGGTTAAACTAGTCATGCGAACTCGATGTGCAGTGTGCGTGTGTTTTGTTTTAAAAGGGGGTTTTGGATATATCGGGAGCCACGCAGATATACATGTATATATATAAAAAGGGGAAAAGACATCCAAAGGATGCGTGGGGACAGCACCTTGGGCGCTGTACGCCTAGGTGCTGTGCGCTCAGGCGCTAGAATGCCACGTATCGGCACGTGGGCGCTCTGCGCTTGAGCGCTGGGCGCTTGAGCGCAAGTGCGCCACGTGTCGGCGCGGGGGCGACTTGCGCTCAAGCACTTGCGCTTGAGCGCAAGCGCGCCACGTGTCGACACGGGGGCGACTTGCGCGGGAGCGCAAGCGCGCCACGTGTCGGCACGGGGGCGACTTGCGCTCGAGCGCTTGCGCTGGAGCGCAAGCGCGCCACGTGTCGGCACGGGGGCGACTTGCGCTCGAGCGCTTGCGCTTGAGCACAAGCGCGCCACGTATCGGCACGCGGGTGCTCTGCGCTTGAGCGCCGGCGAGAAAAAGAGGCTTTTAGCCTAAAAAAATTTCTCAGAAAAGAAATCAGAGAGGAGTTGGACTCCTGAGTGTGTGTTTTTTTTTTTTGGTTTAGTGAACGATGTTCTTCTTCCTCCTCCTCTGTTAGCTGGATCTTGAAGATCAAGAGATATGGGATTTCTAAAAATCTCTTCTTTTTGAGATCTAATGGAAGATCTGAGTTCTCCTTTATGGGTTTTGTGGTGAAAAACTAATTTATTTTATAAAAGGAAGAGTAAAACTCTTGATTTAATTCAAGAGAAAAAGGAAGGTTTTGGAACCTTGAAGAAGGAGAAAAGATCTCAGATCTGAAGAAAATTTTGAGAGAGAGAAAAAGTTGTTTAGATATTTCATTATCTTTGCCTTTATAGGCTATACACTTTACACATAGCCCCTTGGGCTTCACAAAATGGCATGTTGCCTATCCCATGGCTCATGTGCCATTTCTTTTTGCACATAAGCCATGGGCTTTACAAAAATTTAGCTTTATGCCTATTTTTCTTACATTTATCCATAAAATAAAATAAAAGAAATGCAACAAAATTATTTATTACAAAATTTTTATCTTGGCATGGGGGGAGGCCGGCCGCTTCATGTTCTGGCTCGACCCGGGCATGGGCCCACTGGATCTAGGCTTGGGCCCACTTGGCTTGGGGTTGACTTTGATTTTGACTTGGTCAACCGGGGTGTAAATTTTTACCCCAACAACGGTTTCTTGCATACCATCCACGGGTCTCACTCTCCAACGTCGAACTTCGACAAGGAGGGGAACAACCGCTTACAGGTCCTCTCGACTCGTAAGAGGGAAAAATCTCTTATAAGATCCTTACGACTTATAAGAGAAAACACACTTAGGGATCCTCACGATTCCTAAGGAGAAAACCCACCTACGAGATCCTCTCGATCCGTAGGGAGAAAAGTCTCTATGAGACCCTCACGGCTCATAGAGTTGAAAAGTCTTAGACAGAAGATCTGAACCTGCGGCCTAAGCCCTCGCTATCTCGTGAAGAAATCAAGAAGCTTACTCTATTACCTGCTAATTGTGACGACATGCTGAGAAAGAGGAAAAGCAACAGAAAGAGCATCCGATTTACATTTGATCAAGCGTTCAAGACACATTCATTCATGCATGGGCAAAAAGACTCAGGACAAAAGATATATAATAAAGACAAGCTGGGATAAAAAAAATTTCCATTAATATTGCCCGAAGTTCTTACAGTCATAAAAACAATAAACGAAAGTTACAATGGAATAACCTCAGATCCTGGGAATGGATTGAGGAATTCAAAAGCGACCCTATCTATGATTTTCCAAGCCTCGCAGACCATCCTAGTGTGCTTCCTTTCGCGAGCATAAGCGTCAGGGTCCCTCCCGATGTCTTCCACCCTCCGATAAGCAGCAAGTATAGCAGACTGTTGAAAGACCTCGTGCAAGAGGTCGATAAGACTGTCTCTCCGTCTCTTCGAGATAAAGTTCAATAGGTACACAGAGTGCACCTTGTCCTCAGCGGCAACCAACGCCCTAAGCGGCACGCCGGAACAGAATAGGGGAAGCGCTTCTCAGATAGCTCCCACGATAAGTTTAAGAAGAGAGGAACGTCGGGGAAGCAGTGGACCATTGTATGCGTCGAAGCGACTCATTATTTCAGCACACTCCTCGTTTGTGAACTCCCGATTTTGAGAGCGGCCAAGTCGGCGGATGTCCTCATGAGAGATGATCTCGTTAAGAGCATACATGTGGGCGTTCATTGTTCCTGTGAAAGAGGATCAACAGAATTATCAGAAAGACTAATTAAGCAAAACGATATAATGCACTGAGGAATAAAATGCCATCTTTAAGTTCCAAGATCCATGAAGAATTCTTAAGAGTTCTTCTATATGATTTGGGAGGAGCAAAGCTCCATTAATGAATTAAGAAAATCCAAGGAAAATCTTTCAGAGAGCAGAGCTCTATGGAATCCTAGTAGGGTCCTCTTTAATTCTCTTTAGATCCCTTTAAGACCTGTAGAGCAAAGCTCTGCTAAGTGAAACCCTAAATAGGTTTCCTTTAGATCAGGGATCTATTGAGAGCGAGGCTCTATCAATGAAAATTAATTTAATTTAATTTAATCCAAATTAAAATTTTCACCTAAAAGTTTTAAGAGTTTAACTCTTAAAGTTCTTGAAAATAAAGAGCAGGGCTCTGAGTTCTGAAAATAAAATTTTAGAGATGAGAATCATCTAAGGGACCAAAGGTCCTAATTATAGGCATCAAGTGCCCTTTCAGCTTCCAAGGGATGGCGCGACGGTTCGGAGTCTGCCACCAATGCGCTCACGTTAGGAGGCCACGTAAGCGCAACGGTGGGGGGGCATTTGTTTACCCCAATCAGAGCAAAGCTCTGTTCAAATTCCAAGGTGGGAAAAGAAGCAATACTTCTGTTTTTCTCCAATCAGAGCAAAGCCCTATCTTGAAAATTAAAGTGAAAATTAAAATTAAAATAAATGAAGCAATGCTTCAGATCCCCTACGCTGCACGCAGAGCGCCACGTGTAAAAATCAGACACGTTAGCGCAGGAAGCGCAGCGCCCGAGAAGGCGCACCCAATCAGAGCAAAGCTCTATTAAAGAAAGCAACGCTTCAGTTGCGCAAGCACTGCGCAGCGCGACACGTGTCAGCGCAGATGCGCTAGCGCAGTTACGCTGCGCTGTGCGCTGCGCGACACGTGTCAGCGCAGATGCGCTAGCGCAGTTGCGCAGCGCGACACGTGTCAGCGCTGATGCGCTAGCGCAGTTGCGCTGCGCTTTGCGCTGCGCGACACGTGTCAGCGCTGATGCGCTAGCGCAGTTGCGCTGCGTGACACGTGTCACGCGCTGGGGTATCTGCGCCAAACAGAATTAAATTTCTAAGAAATCTTTTCTGTTCTTGTTAAAACAAGAAGATTTTCCTCTGCAAAGCAGAAGCCCTTGGATCAAAAATCCAACGGTGGGAAAATTCCCCAAATCACTCAGAGAAAAATCTCTTTAACAAATTTAACTAATTTATGGGCACTATAAAAAGGACCCCAGATCTCAATTCAAAGGTATCAACATCTTTCTATAAAAAAAAAGAGAACTCTTGAGAACTCCTCGAGAACAACAGAAGGTAAAAACCTTTAGGAAAAAGAGAAAATTCTCTTATGGACAGATTATTGATCTAAGAACAAGATCAATAATCTTAAATAAAAAGAAAAATAAGTAATAATAGTGCTTTGCACTTTCTTATGAACCATTGGTTCTTTGAAAACAAAAGAAAACTTGTTTTCTTTGATTTAAAATCGATCAAAATATAAAACAGTGCTTTGCACTTGAAAAATTGCGCTGTTGCGCTCCTTTGCAACAGAGCGCGCCACGTGTCAGCAGCACAACAGTGCAGCGCACTAGCGCAGCGCACTGCGCTGTTGTGCTTGCGCTCACCAGAGCATGACACGTGTCCTCACCACAAGCGCTTGCGCTCAGTAATTGGCACAAAGCGCCTGGCAAATGCGATGCATTTCTTTCCTGAAGGGCCAGACCCAATTAAAAGACTAAACAGACCTAATTAAATTGATGATCTGCATCATTTATAAATGGGCAGAGCCCAAACGAAATAATAAAAAATGCTACGCATTTTAAAAGGGGCAGAGCCCAAACAAAACAGATGCATTGCATCATTCATAAATGAGCAGAGCCCAGAATAAATTGATACTCTGCATCTTTTATGGGCAGAGCCCAAACAAAAAAATAGAAGTAATGCAATGCATTATTTAAGTGAGGGCAAAGCCCTAGCACAGGTCTAATAGACCAAAAATAAATAAGGGTGTTGAACATTTTCAACTGGACTTAGCCCAATTTTGGCCGTAAGTCCTCAAATTAAATTGACTGAGCACAGCTGTTCTCTTAAATTAATTTATATCCGGTTCGAGGGTACATCTCCGAACTCCTCTGACACCCATCGTTGTAATCATTCAACGACGTCAGAGAGGTGACGGGTCCCAACGACCACACATCAATACGGACTGCGGGGTCCTTAAACTCGTGGACCGGAACGTCCTTAAACTAATGTTGGACCGAAACGTCCTTAAACTAATGTTGGACCACCACGTCCCTAAACTGGAACATGGACCACCACGTCCCTAAACTGGAGAATGGACCGCAATGTCCCTAAACTACTTATGGACCACTACGTCCCTAAACTGGAACAATAGAGCCTCCAAATGCTCTTTTGCTGGATCTAAACGATCTCGTTTAAGTTGATCTTAGCCCCTAAACACGGCTAACGTACCCTTAAACATTCAAACGGACTATAAAACTCCAAATCAACCTTGGTTCAAGGGTACATCTCTGAACTCCTCTGACATCTGCCGTTGTAATCCTTCAACGACGTTAGAGAGGTGACGAGTCCCGATGGCCAGATATTAAATGGATTATCCCGTTAAGTTGATCTTAGTCTCAAAACAGGACTAACGTATCCTTAACGAATGTTTAAGTTGACCTTAGCCGCAACGCGACTAATGCATCCTTAAACTAAAAACACCAAACCCAAATCTAAGTAAATACGGATTTGGACTAGTCCACGTCCTACGGGCGACGGCATTACTCAGTCTCCGTATACAATCCACGGGCAACCACAAATCAAACAAACACACACGACACGAAGTGAAATTCTGGAGAAGGAGAAAATTGTTACCGCGATGCGGTAGCGTAATTAACTGCAGGGGCTTGCGCCTGCAGGGAAGAGCGTCCCCACAATCAAAAACCCCTCAAGCGAGGGGGAATCTGACGAAGTCTGCTACATCGGCCGCATCCGTCTAAACCTCCGATACACGGTGCCATAAATCAACTTGGCATCTTCGGAGAGGTGGACGGATAAAACCAAATAGCATCTGCCCCGAATCTCAGTGTCAGGACATCGCGGTCCTGTGCGCCGCCATTCGGAGGGGAACAGCGTTATATTTATCAATGTTATACATTTCCATAATACGAACAATCTGATAGAACACTGCACAACTACCAATGAGTACTATAATGCACGAGCACATAGGTATATGTTACACCATACCTCATTGGTATTGCCATGTCACTGTAGAACTGTTATACTCCATAATACGTATATAGATGTCGATATGAGTAGTCTATTACACTTTTAGAACACTTGCACAAATACTAATGATTGACATGTTGCACGAGCACAGACGCGTATGCTACACTACACATCATTAGTAGTGCCATGACACAGTAGAATTGATATCTTTATACCTGTTTGATTTATTTACGCATTCTTCCTTTAAATTCCTATTGCGTATTTGTAAGTATCAGTACTATAGATATTATATTTGCTTCTTATGGATTTTTGGATATTTTACTCCTGATGATATATATCGGTGGTATGGGACACTGTTATATATGTATATATATATAATATATCATCAGAATGATCTATGCAAGTATTCTCATTCTTTACTTGATATCGTTGTATATGATGAGTTGGCGTCCACCATGAGCTTTATGTTTTCTGAGTATTTATTCTGAACCGAGTGGGGGAGCAATACGGTTTCGGACTTGTTATTATCCAGACTGAGTGGAGGAGATATACAGTCGGATACATGGTGAACTCGGATCGAGACCGAGGGGCAGGATAGCCGCAGTTGAAGCGGGAAGCCTAGCGAGGATACTCGATACCAGAGATAGAGACGAGCACGGTAGATATCCAGGGGATACTGGCCGAGGTTCGATTAGGCACGGCGAATATCCAGGGGATACCGACCGGGGCTATGGATATCGGGTGGCGATCATCTGTTGAGATGGTGTCGACGGTATCTGCATTTACGTGTCGGTGATGGACACGAGAGATTTTTGATTTCGGGTATCGATACTGGACATCCATATATATATTGATATGATTACTATCATGAGGTACACAGTTAGATTACAGTTATTGTAGCCGACCAGGACTAATCCGGGAAACAATACCTGTATATATTTGTACGGGCATTCATATACATAAAAAGGAATTCAAACACGAGCTATAGACTCATTATTTGAAATGTCTGATATGACACTGGAATCTTTAAATTTTAAACCTCTTAACGTTTCCATAAAAACAGCAGGACGTATATCCTAAGTAAAGATATTTATTATATTTCATACTATCACGTCTGTTTTATGCCGGGACATATCTATTCCGCGGCTATTTTAAAGAAGAAGTTTATATATATATATATATATATATATATATATATATATATATATATATATATATATATATATACGGTTACATTGGGCTTATACATAAATACAGGTTATTTGAATTGGATATATTCTACTTGGGATTGCATGATAGTTAGTGTTGCATTATGATACATATGCATATCATATAGTATATTAGTACAGATTATGATGGTGCTATACTTATGACTTAGGTATCGTCGTGCATTTTGATTTCTACGTTTAGATGTACTTTTATTCACTGAGTCGGCAACTTATCCCCGTTGTGCCACAGTTTCTTACAGGTTTTACCGCTTGGATTATCAGCGGCTTGAGCGTACATTCCTTTCGGTGATTGATTGGTAAGTGGGTTACTATTGTATCGTACTCACTCTTGATTATTCATACATTCTTGTATCTAGTGAAAACTCCATCAACTTATAAAGGGTATATTGTGGACTTAGAAGCGAGACTTAGAATTTGTGTGTGGTGATGTCGCACTCATTGGAGTCGACTTCTGATATAGATTGTTTGGTTGCTCCGTCGTTTGGACGTGGAGGTTAGCTCTCGTTGGGATGCTATTTATATTATTATGTTGTATCGGGTTATAGAAAAATGCAAAGGAGGTGCTGTCGAATTTCAAAACGCCATAGATACTTTTCCAACATACTTAGTTAAATTTAAATGTTATTTTAAGCTGATTTCATCGGATGACTATTTTAAAACTCACCTCCAATATTTTCAAAAAGGGTTTAGATTCCGGGTTTCGGCTTACTTGGACCGCGTCGACGTCTTTAGATGTCACGTGATTTAAGTGCCGGTTACGTACCACATTTGGGTCGTGACAACTAAGTTCTTGAGAAGGGTTAAACCCTTGGATATGCTATGATAGGTAAAGCAGATGTTTTGATATCTGTGGTTTCTTTACCTAGGCTTTGAGAGGAAAAAGATCTTCTTCTCTATTGAGAATTAAATTCTCTGTTGTTTTTTAGAGCCTTCTGTATTTTTTTGCAGAAGCTTATAGGGGTTTCCCTCTATCTAAGACTTGATGTCTCGGGTCCTTTATATATTAAAGGCAAATTGTTAATTATTTTTGAGAAAATCTCTCATTGAGAAATTCCAATTTGTTCAGGGGATTTTACCCATCGTTGGATCTTTGATCCAATGATTTCTGTTTTTACAGAATATATTTTCTTGTTTTTAACAAGATTGGGAAAATATTTTCCCACGTACAACATTTTATTCTGTAAAACGGTGATTTTTAATCACTATTGGATTTTATTCCAATGGCTCTCTGTTTTTCAGAGAACAATCTTTCTTTGTTTAGAAAATTTGGGGAAATATATTCCCAAAATAGAATTTTATTCTATCATTGGATTTTTTATCCAACCTAGAGTATCTTTCTCACTTAGAAAGATTTTGGAGATATTTTCTCCTGATAGAAGTTAATTCTATATTCTAATGATTTATCATCTCCATTGGATTTTTGATCCAACGGCTCTGTTTAACAGAGAGTATCCTGATTTTTAGGAAAATATTCTCTTGTAGAATTTAATTCTACTTGATTTTAACTTGGGCGTTGGCGCTCACGTGTCGTGCACGTAGGCGCCACTTAAGAATTTAATTCTTATATATGATAGGCGCTCTTGTGCTTTGCACATTGGCGCCCATGTGAGCTTCACGTGCGGCGCCACCATAGGATTTAATCCTAAGACGCTGGCGCCCTTATGGGGAGCACATGAGGCGCTGCCTCATTAAATTTTAACAGAGCTTAGCTCTTCAATTACGTTCAAATTTTGGGGGAACAATGATGTAATATGATACCAATGCGAAGAGATTGAGTATATATAGGGAAAGAATATGAGAAAGAGGATTATGATTCGGACACAGTAGATATTGCCGGGGATCCATGATATGTGTGTGTGTGTGTGTGTGTGTGTGTATGATATCAATCCATAAGAGATTGAGGGTAGTTAACATAGGATGTCTCTACAGATATATTTGTGATCAATCCATTAGAGATTGAGGGTGGTTGACACAGGATATCTCTGCAGATATATATGAGGGATCGATATAAATGCCCTGTACTGAGATAGATATATTATATATATGTGAGAGATCGAGATAGATACCCTACACTGATGAGATATATTATGTTGTATATATAGTAGCCAAACAGGACTGGTCCACGAGACAATACCTGAATAGTATTTTCATATATCAATGTGTGTTGAAGAGGATTTTATAAAGAGTTATAGTCTCATATTTTTCACGTGCCTATGATCAGCACAAAAACTTTCAAAAAAAAACCCCTTCTACATCATTTTCAAATAAACAAGAGCGGAACGTGTATTTAAATGAAATACCTATTTTATTCTTATATCAACGTCCGCTGCTAAGTTGCATGATATAGACATTATATGGTTATTTTGAAAAGATTTAACATACATACATCTTTCGGCTACTTTTATTGGATTGCATAAGGATGTGTGATATACGTAGTATAGCTTTGATTCTATTTCAGTTTAGTCGTGTGCTATAGACATTGCACTACGGCTACAGTGATCGTGATTTAACACCGGTATATTGGTACGCAGTGAATTACCGTTTATTGATGATAGATCATCATTACGTTGTATAGTATTGAGTTTATTTCCGTAACTCACATGTTTTCAGATGTTTGTGGTTATGCTATGCCCGTACTGGGCTTCATGCTATTTAGTTGATATTGACTTGATAATCACACACAGATTCACATATGGGATAGCAGCACACGAGTTATACATGAGGGCTTATTATCATATATTTTATTGCTCGAACTCTAGTTTTGATGCATGCTATTATACCCTCCTTGATTTACACGTTTATATTGTTTAGATATTTCACCGCTTATCCATGTGATTTTTAGCTCATTATATAATACTATTCACGAGTTGGCAACTCACCCCCGTTGTGTCGTAGTTCTGTGCAAGTTTGACCGTTTGGATCAATAGCGACTAGTTTGGGCACATCTTCTGTTTTGTTGGCGTAGTTGCATATGTACATGAGTGGTGGGTTATTTATGTATCGGTATTTGCCTTGTACCTATTGTATCTAAAAGTACTCCATCAAAGACTAAGTCTAGTTATTCGTCGTGACCTTAGTGTTGTTGTGATTTGATGTATATTTATTTTATTTACTTTCCGCATTTGATCCTTCGCCGAGACGTCGTGTGTATATATATATATATATATATTGCGTGGTTTTTGATCCGCCGTTGGACGTTGATTTTGCTCCCGCGTTAGGGATGTTTTATTATTATATTATTATATATGTTTTTATCAACATTTACAAAGGGGGTGCTGCCCGATTTATAAACAATAGTAATGTTTTCAAACCAAACTTGATTTTAAGTTAGTAAACATTTTAAAAACTTCACCTTCGCTATTTCTTATAAAAATGGTTTAGATTCCTGGTTGGCTTACTTGAGTTAATATGGGTCCTATAAACTTTCGTGATTCAAGTGTCGGTCACGTATCATTTCCGAGTCGTGATACTAGAGCTCCATCTTCTTCCTCCTCTTGAATTTCTTAAAAGAGAAAAGAAAAGAAAAGAAAATTAAAAGAGATAATTAGTTTTAGTGTTAGTATACTAAATAGTTCTTTTCATTTGCAAAGTTTAACTCTTAGTTAGACTTCAAGTTTGAAGTCTTGGAGCTAAAGATTGGAGCCTTCAAGATCGATCGATCTAGGACAAGAGGATATCCAAGGAAGCTACCTCCATCAACTACTAGGAGCACTTGAAGAAGTTCAACCACAACTCAAAGTACATAAAGAAAGTTTTAGGATGTAAGATTCCTAAATCATAGTAGTTAACCTGTTTTCATGTTCAAGTTTGAAACTTTATTTAAAAATTCTTGTTTGTATACTTTTAGCTGTCTTGTTTTTTTTTTTGAAATCCATGCTATGCTAGTCTATAAATCTTAGTAGTGTGTTTAAGGTACACTTTCAAAATCCATGTAAACTTACTAAATGCATCAACAAAATGTATATAATAGCGAGCACCGGGTTTAGATAAAATTGGTGAAGGGCCCCAAACATTTGAATAAATCATATCCAATAGGTTTTTAAAAATAGTACTACAACAAAAAAAGGGGGAGTCGATTACTTTTTCCAAGGTGACATAAACTACAAAAAATAGTTTTTTATCTAAAACAGTGAGACTAAAACTAGAAACTACACGTTGAGTTATTTGACTGCTAGGATGACCAAGACGCTGGTGCCAATTAGATAACGATGTTCGTTCTGCAATCATTACAAAACAACGACCAACAGATTTATTTTTAGAATTATGAAGTTGAAATTGGTACAATCCTTTCTTAAGCGGTCCTCTGATGATCACTTTCCCCGTTCATTTGTCCTCTGCATAGAAACCATAAGCATTAAAAACAAAAGATACATTGTTATCATGACAAAATTGAGAAACAGAAACTAACTTTTTGGTAATGTTAGGGATATGCAACATATTTTTCAAATTAAAGGAACTTGTAGGAGTAAAGAAGATCCAATATGAGATATATACAAACCTGCCCCATTACCAACAGAAATTTGTTCACCAACATTCTATTCTGAATAAATGGATAAATTATTGAGATCCGCTATTAAATGATTTGTTGCTCCAGAATCTAGATATCAATTTGGATCAGAAAATTGTGCAGAGGTAGAAGCTACAGGGATGAACCATGTTGATGTTGCAAATTATTCTTCAATGAAAAATCAAAGCGACGTCTGCAAGTAGTTGCTCTATGGCCAGAATAACCACAGAGTTGACATTCTTTATTGTTATGATTTGATGCTCCATCTCTGAAGCTACGACCACGATTGTCGCGACCGCGACCATAGCCACGTTGGTAATTTCCGCGACCATGGTTAGAATTAGCAGGCTGGAAAGATCAAGGACAATCAGTAAGTTGTTTTGTAGCAACATTAGTAGATGTGTAAAATCGTCAACAAGATGAGTGTGACGTTCCGAACGACGCTCATAAGATAAAAGTAAGCTATGAACATCAGTAAGTGTATAATCGTCAGGTTTTGTAAAAATTGAGACTACAAATGGATCATAAGATGATCCAAGGCCAATGAGAGTATGATCAATAAGATCATGATCAGAAATTGAGTGTCCATCTACTGCCAAAGATTCAGCAAGGCTTCGTATCTTCTTGACATAATCAGTCATTAAAAGATCACCTTTTTTGAGGTTTGCTAGCTCAAATTTTAAATCATGAATTCTTGTTCTTGAAGTAGATGCAAATAAGCAAAGTAAACCGTACCGAGGATGATGCGGTGCAACAAATTACTTGAACAAGAACAGATTCAGTGAGAGATGATAAAAGCCATCCTGATATCAATTGGTCTTGCGATTGCCATGATATATATTCCGAATTTGACTCAGATTCGTGATCCGAGCCTTCATTAGGTAAGTCTAAAAATTCCGGAGGGCCAATAAATGAGCCATCAACATAGCCTAATAAATTAAGGCCATGGAGAAAAGGAAGAAATTGAGCTCTCCAAGAAAGATAATTGCGTCTGTCAAGTTTTACGGACAATATATGGAGCAAATTTTTTGAGGATTGAAAAGTGGTTGCAAGGGGAGTTATAGAAGTCATATTGGAGGAAGAAGTCATGAAGAAAGATAATGGACGATTTGTCCTTTGTAGCTCTGATGCCATATAGAAAGAGAGAATAATGGTTTGAAGTGCACAATTTTTATATTCATTCACATAAATGTTTATACATGTTACATAAGTTGGCAAGAAATAAAAACAAATTAATTACAATAGATTCTATATTTGATATTCAAGAGGAAAGTATTCAAAATAAGAATATTTCCTCTTGATTTCATGCTTCATTCTGGCTAACCATAGTCAGGTAAGTATTTAAAAGGTGATGATGCTCTATATTGGCGACTTCACAGATCATGACACGTGGCAAATGACGTGTCCAGAGCTCAGAAGAAAGGGCCCGCAGGGGCCCACCAGGCCACCCCTGTACCCGACCTGCAAGCACAAGCTGGCTCACCTCAGAGCCCCCTGCGAATTGGCTTCCTCGGCCTCTCAGCTCGCCCCCGAGCTACCACAGGACCAAGATACCTCGGCCCTCCCCGCTCGTTCCCGAGCTCTCCTGCTTAGGCCTTCTTCCTCGATCCCTCCGACCGACCAACCCACCACTCACAGGCGTAACCGCCGCTCTGCAAATCTCGCCATACGCAGATTGTCCGCCGGCAACATCCCACGTTCCACGCCATCACGATCCCCATTAACGGGCGATCCACTCGTTACGCGGGCGTGACGTCGGGAGCGTGACTGCCGGCGAGATTCTCGTGCCTGCTGCTGCGTGCTGCCGCCACTATATAAACCCCCATCACAGAGGAGTCAAGTAAGCTTTTTTGACCCCACTTAGCCGTTACTCTGCTCGGATCTTATGCTAACGTGATTGTCGAAGGGTCCTCGGTGGTACAAAACCACCCTGGGACTTCTTTGCAGGTACTCGGCGTAAAATCCTCAAAACCACCAATCTCCTCAAAACCCATTGAGACCCACACGCTACAGGAGATCACCTCCAAGATCCATCGAGAGATCGACGGAAGACAACATCTGACGGAGACTCGAAAAAGACCTCCATCAGTTAGCGCCATCTGTGGGAAACGAAACTCTATAAAAAACAAAGTTGGCCTTCCGATCTCCATCCATATGGCAAGCGATCACCCTGAAGATCCAGGTACCAGCCGCCGCCTCCCCCTCATCGGAGGCGCTGATGAACCTCCTCCGGCGACCATCATCAACGCCATCGCCGGCCGAATAGATCGACTGCAGTCCCTCGTGGAGGTGCTCATCCGCGTCCAAACGGCCGGGCCAGGGCCCCAGATCGCTGCTCCTCCGCATCCAGAAGACTCTGCCCTCGTCGACACGGCTGACCACCGGCAGGTTACGACCCATAGCCACAGATCTCACGGGTCGATACCCTCTGAGGCCCGCTGGACGCCCCACAACTCCACACCAAGATCCGCCGCCAGAGCGCCTCTCCTCGAACCTCCTCACGACCCTCACCCCCCTGAGGAGATGTCGGTCACCTCGCCTGTCCCCAGGCATGACCAACACCCCCTCCCCCGACGAGGTCGCACAGAAGGGGCTCGCCACGGCGGCTCAAGGGCCACCTCGCCCGGGATCTAAGGAACCTCATCGAGAGGAACCGGGGCCGCGCCCAGACGTAGATCTCCCACAGCAGAGGCCCGGGATCACAAGGCGCCGAATCCTCGGGGTACCAGTGCCGAATCGACGCCCTCGAGAAAAAGATCGAGGGCATGCGCCGAGAAGGTCACCTCTCGAGCGACAGGGCTAGGTACGCCGCCGACTCGCTCACCAAGCCGTTTACCGAGGAACTGCTCGCTGTCCACGTTTCCTCACGCAACAAGCCCCCGAAGGTCTCTCTGTTCGACTGGAAAACCGACCCGAAAGACCATTTGGATGCTTTCACCGCGGGGATGAGTTTCCAGGACCATTCTGACGCCGCCCAGTGCAGGGCCTTCCCAGCCACCCTCATCCGCTCTGGTCGGGACTGGTTCCGAGGACTCGAGCCTCGCTCAATCTCGACTTTTGACGAGCTGGCTACTCAGTTCCTCGGCCACTTCGTCGGAAACCGTCGGCAGAAGCGCACGGTCGACTACCTCTTCACAATTAAGAGCGGGAACAATGAGACGTTCAAAGCTTACGTCACCCGCTTATACAACGCCCTCCTCGAGGTCCCTGAGCACCGGGATGAAACCGTCATCACGGCCCTCAGATCTAGTCTTAGGCATAAGGAGTGGTTGCGCTTCTTCGCATTGGCGCAGCCTAAAACCATGGCCGAGGTCAAGGCGTGGACCGAGCGCGAGGTCCAGCTGGAGTCCGAGGTGAACGCGAACCTCCCTCGAGCAGAATGGTCCGACCAGAAGAAGAGGCTCGGGAAGAGAGGCCGGAGCGTCAGCAGCCCTACCACCCGAAGTTCCAGGAGTACACTCCGCTCAACGTCTCCCTCGCAGTGTTACTAGAGGAGGCCCAGGGCGAGGGGTTCTTCAAGTTCCCTCCAATCCCGCGTCAGGCCTCGAAGCGAACCCGGGGCCCCTACTACGCTTTCCACCAGACTCTAAGCCACGCCACGGAGGATTGTAAGCAACTCTGGGACTACATCGAGGAGCTCATCCGATCGGGGCACCTCACCGCCTACTTGAGGGATAAGCGGCAGGGTGACCGCGAGCAGGAGCAGCGTCCCCCTCCCGCCGAGCTGACCATCGGCCAAATCATGCTCGTTTCGGCAGATAACCAGTCCAGAGACCAGGGAGCCCCATACTCGGTGCCGAGCACGGAGACCAACAAGCCTCTAGGGAGCTCGGGCCACGCTAATAAGGTCATCTATTAGCATGTACTTTTTTTAGGGCAATGTAAACTCTTCCTAGGGTCTGTTGTAAATTTAATAATGATCAATAGAACATTGCGAAAAAGAAGGAAAGGTCTTATTTATTCAAAAAGGTATTATGGGCTCCTCAGACATACATACAAAAAGAAAAAGAAAATTACAGCAGCGGGGGAAGGGGGTGCAGAGAGCACTGCTCATGGTACTCAGTAAAGATCTCCGCCAGCCGAGGCCTCGGGAGATCCGGCCTCATTCCTCGATTCCCCCCGCGCGCGTTGACCTCGAGCCTCAGTTCGTAGCACTCACGGACAAGCGTCACCGAGCGGGTCAGCTGACTCGCGGAGATCAGGCCGAAGCGCCTCAGAGACCGCAGCTTGCCCACGGCCTCGTCGTAGAGCTACTCGGACAGGGGGTTGTAAAGCCCCGGCGACGCACTCTAGATGGAGTACATTAGCACCTGCAGCATTGTCACGACCCGAAATAGCACGTGACCGGCACTTGAATCATATAAAGTCTATAGGACCCCATCTATTTCAAGTGAGCCAAAAGCCCAGAAATCTAAAACCATTTTAAGGAGTAAATAAAGAAAACTAGTTTTAAGAAGTAAGGAAAACATGTTTTGAAAACAAGGTTTTTAAATAAATAAGCCGAATATGCGTTTTTAAAATCTCTAGTCTTTTCTGAAAATTTCGGCAGAGTTTCCTTTGTAAATACTGGCCCCAAACGGGGTACAACATGAATAATGTATATATGATGATAAAAAGCATCCCCAAGCGGGAGCTAGCTCTTCGTCAATCGACGGTCACAACCACGCAAGCAGTAATATACAACGCCGAAGGGCGAGGATCAAAACTCAAAAGGAAACTCAAAATCAGCATGAAAACCATAATACTACAATGCGCGACTCTAAGGTTGAAATAATACACAACTGGTTTTCTAAGTCTGAAACAATATACAAGTTTGGTTGATGGAATTTCTAGATACAACTGAATAATACATATACAATGGTGGTTCTGATACAAAAGAACCCACCTATCAAAGCAAATCACCCGCAAGGGAAACAGTATGCCAGTAAGCCGCAATGGAACCTGTACGGCAAAACCTGCAAGAACTGTGGCACAACGGGGGTGAGTTGCCAACTCGTGAATAGAAATATCACAGAGCAGAAATCGTATGTATAACACAATCCTAGGTCAATACGATCAGATATATATATAAACCTCAAATGAATAAGTCTGAAGCAAGATAAGGTAGCAATGTAACATCTATACATAAGTGTAGTGCCAAGTGCTCGTGCCAGTGCCTCAGGTAATAACATATCATAAATATGAGGTATGATCAATGTCGACTATATCATGAAGTCTATAAGTATGTGGATATCATCGAACTATGTAATCAATGTCATCATGTATGTAGATCTCGTCCAACTATGTGATCATGTCATCAATGTCAACTATATGTATGTGGATATCGTCCACGTGTCACCCAATGACAATAAACATCATGCATGTAAATATCATAAAGCATATGCATGGAAGTATGAGGATGTAAATCAACATGTGTCGCTCGCGACATATCAAATCATGGAACCTGAGTGCCAAGCATCGACACTCGAAAACATCATGAAACCTGTGCCTAGCATCATCACGTAAATCCTCATATATCAGGTTCCGTCGGTCCAGATCGGCCCACGGGCTCCGTCAGTCCGGATCGGCCCATATCATCTCTCGACTCCGGTCGGTATCCTCCGGATATCCGCCGAGCCCAAAACTATCACCGGTAGATAGTGGTCCCTCTGCCAGGCTCACCGTCTACCACACAGCGATCCGTTCTCGCCCCGGGGTACCATACTGGGTCCACCATGTACCCGCAATCGGCCTCATCGGGTTTCACATGTCGCTCTCAGAACCGAGAAAACACATGGTGGACGCACTGAAATATCATATCAAGGGTAACCGGGTTTTAAAACAATTACATACTCTCTTTTGAAATACCCACGGTTCCCAAATCCAGAAATATCATGGAAACAACATATCTCAATGCGTATAATCAAAATGCATGATGTATACGACATGTAAAAGAATATAAGCATATCAGTATATCATGCAACATGGAATAGTAATATGCACATATTGAGGGAAACCGCTCTTTTAAATTAATCAGTTTTAAAATACATCTTGCGGTTCCCAAATCTCCAAAATCAAGACAGAATCGTCTATGTATGTGCAAGTATGTATATGTACAGAATATGAGTGTACAATATGTGTGTGCACAAGTATGGGTGTACAATATGTGAGTACACAAGTATGAATGTACAATAGGTGTGTACACAAGTATGAGTGTACAATATGTGAGTACACAAGTATGAATGTACAATAGGTGTGTGCACAAGTACGGGTGTACAATATATAAGTACACGAATATGAATGTATAATAGATGGTTTCAACATGCGATGCGATGCGAAAAGCAAAAATATGCGGCAAATGAATAATAAACACAACAGTGCATTATCTACATCAATGTATCTATGCCATACTGTTTTCCATTTGAAAGAAGACAAATCGGGGTTTTTAGGAAAATAAGGGCTACGGTGTTTTTAAGAAAAGATGCGTCTTTTGAAATATCCGTAAAATCCCTTCGCCTGTCTTTAAAATACTCCTGATTCGTTAGTTTTTGAAATAGGTATGACATCGGCCTAG
Organism: Agapanthus africanus; assembly: GCA_030015575.1. NCBI lineage: Eukaryota > Viridiplantae > Streptophyta > Magnoliopsida > Asparagales > Amaryllidaceae > Agapanthus > Agapanthus africanus. The sequence continues at coordinate 447,693,485 of CM057349.1, forward strand.
CCTAACAAGCTGATCGGGAGGGGTATGGAAGCCACCTAAATCTGAGTCGATATATATATATATATATATATATATATATAATACAAGTCGGTGATCCCGCCTCAAAGGTACCGCATACGATACAATATCATATGACATCCTCGAGTCATAAGTGCGGATCTATCATCAATATAAAGCTTGTACGGTAAATCATCGTACGGCATCCCAAAAGCTGGGTACGGGTCAATATCACATTCATCTCATCAATTATCTAGTATCCTTATCATCATATCTCATGATCTGGGGTACTGATCTAAGTCTAGTACAAATCGATACCATCTATATAAATATAAATGCGTGTGTAAACACACGTCTAAAGGCCCGCTAAAATCTTATGTCGTATCCCAAATACGAATCATATCATATCACCGATATCACGGCACTATGCCCAAAGTCATCGACTCATCTCCAAATATCATCCACTATCCTCATCATCCAGGTATTTGTATAACAAGCAAGCATGTGTGTGGGGGGGGGTGTAAACCTATTCTAGGGTTTGCAACTAGGAAACTATACTGGTTAACTTCTAAACCCGAATCTATCTATAATACACCTAATCACATCTAGAATATCCATAACACACTTAACGCTATCATACGTATATATAGTATATATATAGTATACTAAGTGTCGAACTGCGGGGGTGCTATACGCCATCCACCCGACTTCCTCCGTAGATATAATCTACTCACCTTGCTTTTTGCCTGTCGGTGTCGATGTCGCCTTCGTCTTCTTCATCGTCTTGAGTCATCGTGGGGGTACCTACATGTCACACGTATCGCATCGCATTAAAACCAAATCAAAATCAAAACGACACACGAAAATCAAAGCGATGCGCTTAAAAGCCTATAGGTTAGAACCTATGGTTAGCTCTCGCAAATCAACCCGATATCACTCGAGATAGTCGTACAAACGTCACATGGTCGAGATAACGCACAAATACTGAAATCCAGAATTCGAAATACGGAAACCATATCTCAAATCAAAACAGCAAGTTAAGTTTTTAGTCCCAGATTTTGCATAAGGTGAAAACTAGGTAAGCAAACAAGTCTAGGGTGTAGTATATGATGTATATGAGCTACTGGACCAACCCCGACACCCTACCCTACCAAGTGGCCGGCCCCTACCCCTATAATTCCGGCCAGGCCGGTTTTGGGAAGGAATTGGGTCGTCGTTTTGCTACAGTGGGTTCCTAGGGTCAATTCTAGTCTACTGGGGTTGTTTGTTTTACTCGTAAAATTCTCAGGTCAACCCAGATTCACCTGCACGCTCCAATTTCTCACAAACCGACATGGACTGTTTCTGTTTTGGGGTTTCAGGTTTGGTATTGTGTTAGATCTGGGTTCTTAGCACCGAGGGGGGTTTAAGGGTCACCACTAAGGCTTAAATCACCATCACAACTCAATTTAAACTTAACCCTCTCTAGGTTCTTCCTAAGCTCATCAAACTTCGCCAAAACGATATCAAACTTGAAATGAGGCTTAAACAACCTAAACACTACACTATTTGTGAAAGGATATACCTTGCTTAGCACCCATGAATCCTCCACAGCGCCAAAATGAAGACTTTCTTGGTCTATTGGGTAGTTAGAGGGCTTGTGCACCTTTTTTGTGAAATGAGACTTGGGTTTTGAGGTGTTTTTCATGGAGTATTGGGGTTTGAAGATGGAGGAGGAGTGGAGAGAGGGGCAGTAGCAGCAGCAACAAGAGAAGAGAGGGGAGAGAAATGAGAGGAAGAAATGATGGGGGATGGCTCATAACAAGGGTTTGTTGGCTATAGTGCCCTCAAGTCAATTATCATAGTTGGGGACTTGTGATTATGATGATTGAGTGAGGACATATACCGATAAAACAGTCTTACCCAAGATGATAGTATGCTATCTGGTTTGCCTTTATCATCATGTACATATTGATAGAGCCCATAGGATTCTTGCTTGGCTGCCAGCATTATGATGACGATCATATATGTGGGAGCTGGGGTCTATAAGCACATCCTTAAATGTCCCTAGTCGTAGGAGTATCGAGACCGGGTATCGATTCTCCAGTGTAGACTAGTGTATACTGATCGAGATCCCGACGAGGGGCGGTGGCCAGGTCTCACAAGCCATTGGTGTTAGTTTGTTCACCTAAGATAGTATACAGGTGCCCATTGGGTTATGAGTACACTGGACGGACTCGCCGGGAACCTGCTAGTTGGTATTATACCCATTGTCAGATAGCAGTTCCCAGGTGACATGTGTACAGGTTAGTCTGTCGACCTGAGATCGTCATCTGTCTCGTGTGAGTTCCCACTGTGCTTTGATTACTACCCTATCACGGCTCAAAAGAGTCATGCAAACAGGTTTTAGTTGGGTACAGTACCGAGCCATATGGAGGCAGTGATCGGATCGTCGGGGATTCGTCTCTCCCGGTATTGGGGGTTGATGTCGCATTGTGTACGTGTGGCCATCACCACAAATCCATGGCCATGGTAGACGAGAATTACCGATCCAGGATCGATAGCTTCTCAGGAGGTGATGGGTTACATGCCGACACTAAATATCGCGTTGTTAGGGGTCTGACTTTATCCACCCCCTAGACTCGATATGCGATACTCTTAGACGAACAGCGCGGACTATATAGATATTGTCACTGTCAGGCTCAGTAGGGGTTCAGGATGAGTTTGCTCGTCGGCCTCCCTTTCGCTCAATACCTGGGTAGCCATTACGTACAGCTAGTGCCGCTGACGTGCTTGTGGTTAAACCCACTGCCAGCGTATTGACGAGTCTTTATAGTCCCACACAGAGGGTTTTCACGGTTCAGACGATATGGTGTACATGTCGTATGTTGATACATACGGGTGTCCGATTAAATATGTGCACTTGCTCCGCAGACTTTAATCGGACGGTTGATAATACTAGCGGCTTAGGATTAAGCCAGTTTATTAAATCAGGTTTTGATTTAATATATATGTATTCTAGTATTATTGTTCACTATTCGTTTTCTCTCTCGGCTATTCGTATTATGGTACGAATACGCGTATATGTATTTCGGTACATGTACCGGGAAGTATTCCGTATTTTATACGGAATAGCTTCTAGAAGGTGGCCACCTAATTTGTATGATTTTCCATTTTTTGGAAATTCATTTGACTCACAAATGAGGTGGAAGTGTGAGGTGGAAAGTGCATAGTGTTAAGCATGGTTTTGAGGCATGTAGCAAAGGATGGTGCAATTGTTTATTTGGTTAATTGGTGAGACTTTTTTGGATGGGAGAGAGAGAGGGGCCGGCCATTATTGGGGAGGGATTCATTTTGATTTGGGTTTTTTACCTGAAACATTATGCTAGCTGTAAGTGCACGGCGGCGCCCCGGCCTCCATCCCGAGGCCAAATGCGGAAGCGATGGTTAACTTTAAATTTTGCAAACTAGCAAACCGGCACCACCGCGCACTAAAACCCGGATCGAACCATTAACTAGTCCTAGCAAACTACAAGATGGGGAAGAGAGATATACCGACTGATCCGAGTCCTCCGGTCTTCTCGTCGTCGTCCCGATCTCCCGCGGAAACTCCGGTCGTCGCCTCCTTGCCGGAAAGGCACCACATCGTCTGCATCTTTTACGGGCTCCCACCTCAATACCGAGGCAACTCGGGCACGAAGCTGGCGAGTCGACGTGCCCAAGGTTTGCTGTAGAATGTGTAGTGCTCAAGTCTCATTTTGGGGTTGTAGGAATTGCCATTTTGGTGGAGGTATGAACTATCTTTTTTTGGAGAGGAGCTAAAAAGATTTTTGCCAAGCCAAATGAGTGTAAATTCCTACACCAAAAATTAGGACAGCCCACTAGAGGAAGTGGCCGGCCAGGCCAATGGGGAAAAAGGGAGAATGAGAGTGAGGGAGGGAGGGAGTCTATCAATCAAAAGAATGAGAGTCTCTCATAATCCAAGAGAGAGAAAAAGCTATCATGCAAAGAAATGATCACTATGAAAGTCCAACACTCAAACAACAATCATCACACCCCTTCATCATAACCAACCATGATCATCAAGCATGATGACTTCAAAAAGGTCAAGCCATCATGAAAGAAGAAGTCAAAAGGTCAAGGGATGGTGCAACCATCATGATCCAACTAATATGCAAAAGACCCCCTTCCAAATTGCTTATTTGCACAAATGCAAATAAGCCCTCCTCCACCAATCTTCGGCCAATGAACGATACAAAGAAATATGGCCGAAGCGGAAAGCAAACTGGCAACTCCAGAAAACTGGTCCCGTAATAAATTACAGGAAAACCCCACAACTGTGCATACACACCCGCATCTGTATTCCGACCGGAATACAAATGCAATGAGACAAAATCTACACTGTACTATACTAGGATCCGGCTTAAACCAAAGCCGGCCAATAATATCCGTTCGATCCTGATCCGTGCAATACCGCACGTATCTGATCGAACCCTGCCATATTTCCATACGGCCTCTACAGCGTTTCGCCCGAAAACTGAGTAACTGAATGTGGGGGACTCTAAAGACTCGTCAACACCTTGGTTGTGGATTTAACCACTAGCACGTCAGAGGTATAAGCCAATACGTAACAGGCTACCAGGTATTGACCAAAAGGGACGTCGATGAGCGAACTCATCCTGACACCCTACTGAGCCTGTCAGTGACAATATCCGTACAGTCCGGTCCGTTCGTCTATGAGCATCGCATGGCGGGCCTAGGAGGTTGGTAAAAGTCAGACCCCCAAAAGCGGTACAAGTCGTGTCGGAGTGTAGCCCAGAACACCCTGAGATACTACTGGAATACCTACCAGTAAATCTCCTGCCTCGGCCGAGGGCTTCGTGTAATGGCTCTCCTAGACACAGCGCGACCTCACCCCCAATACCGGGAGAGACGAACCCCCGAAGATCCGCTCACTGCCTCCATGTGGCTCGGGACTGTACCCAACTAAAACCTGTTTGCACGTCTTCTTTGAGCGTGGTAGGGTAGTAATCAAAGTACAGTGGGAACTCACACGAGACAAATGACGATCCCCAGGTCGATGAACTAACCTGTACACATGTCACCAGGGAACTGCTATCTGACGTCAGGTATAAGACCAACTAGCATGTTCCCGGTGAGTCCTGTCCGATGTACTCATAAACCAATGAGAACCTATATACATCTTAGGTGATCCAACTGACACCAGTGGCTTGTGAGACCGGCCACCGTCCCTCGTCGGGGTCTCGACTGTATACACTAGTCTACTCTGGAGTATCGATGCCCTGTCTCGAAACTCCCACGACTAGGGACCTTTTAAGGATGTGCTTATAGACAACCAGCTCTCACGTATATGATCGCCCTCATACTGCTGGCAGTCAAGCAAGAATCCTAGGGGCTCTATCAACGTGTAATAGCGACATGTCAGGTCACCTAAAGCAGTACACGATGATAAAGATAAACCAGATAGCATACTATCATCTCGAGTAAGACTGTCCTACTAGGACAGGTCCTCCCTCAATCATTGCAATCACGTGCCTGTGACCCAATAATTGACTCTGAGGGCACTATCTCCAACAATCTTCCACTTGCACTCAAGGCTAATTATTGCGATGTCGCATACTCACAGCCCGTGTGATACCGAACACCCAACTCCTCTACTAGTCAGTCTCACAAAGCTAGTTTGCGAAACTATTGCGTTCGAGGAATAGCCTCAGTGAGTGGATCCGCCTTGATATTTCTTTCTATGTCTCTCTATATCTCATGTTCGCGGAGAAAGCCATCTCCCGAAATGAGCAATACCTGTCTTAGAATGTGTCTGGATGTCTGATGGGACCTAGCTCATAAATGAACTCCAAATCCAAACTTCTTAGACAGTATCGTCAACTGAACTCAATCAGTATCCAGCGCCATGCCTCCCTCAGTATTGCCTTGGACCACCTGTCCAAAATACTGCCCCTCGTCAGAAGGAAAAACTATAACTCTGACAACCTCCTTGTCGTCCATGTCACCTTAGAAGCCTGGAATGATAACTGTCTCCCGAATGAGGCTGTCGTTATCATATCCTTAGAACATCTACTTATGTTCTAAAACTGCTTCCGACTGTTTCTCCAGGATTGGATTAATATCAACTTATTGCATCTAGTGCAAGAGCAACATCTGGTGTGGTACTTGACATCTCATGATTGACTCAATTGCCTGAGCAAATGATCTGCCAATCATGCACATCCCTCTCCCCTTTAGTCTGTAAGACATCTTTAGATAGGGTGACTCCATCACCTGCAGGTACACTACCGTGCCAGGAGTCGTCCATTCTAAATACTCTTAGAATGCTGTCTAAGTACCCAGATTGGGAAACTACCCAAATCTAGATCTAAAACCATAGATCCAGTAACCAGTATGCCTGATATAATGTCCAAGTCCCATGTGGAGAAACCACTGTGTGACGACCAAAGTATAACCGATCGTAGTATAGGAATATCACTTCCAACTCTGTGTATGTCATCCAAATACCAGGACATCACACCCTACTACCTTCTCAACAGATCCATTCCCTATTCTGATGAAGTCAAACCTATGACATCAGAAATAGATGATCTATCTCCTCTATATCTGCTTTAGTCTATAAACAGACATAAGCCACCTGTCCACCAATGCTTCCGTTGCTCCCACTGACCACGACAACCCTCTGGCAGAGTCATATAGACGTACACCTCTAAAGCTAGTTTAGAACGACGCTATACTCATCCTCCTGCCGGGTCTCACAGTCTGGAACAACAGCAATGGCAAGTCTGGGTAAACAAGAACCTCCCTGCCACCGTCCTTGAGCATACCGAAGTACCTCTCGGGTGCCTGAGGTTACCCACCGTATCTGCGGAGTGGCCAATGGAATGTCAAACCAGATTGAATCTTTAGGTTCCTATCGAATTTTTAGTAATCGTTTGTGGTTCTGGAATCACTTCCAGTTCTACCATACTCCCACTACTGTTTTCTGAAAAAATCCATTTTTAATAAAACTGTGGCGAGTCTAGAACAATATCGCTATTGTTTATCCAGATGGTAGAAAGTCAACCCTCGTCATAGCCTGGGTCAACCCACAAACAGCCATTACAGAAACGTGCCTTGAGTTGTCCAGTGTCTAGTTTTAATCATAAACCGGACAACTCCCCGTACCTTAACATCATTAAGATATGAACTGTTCTATATCCAATATAGAACCAGAGGCACTGATTTAATTGAACCAGATTCAAATTATGCAACTGTCTCCAGTGCATGTCAACTAAATGGAAGAAGGCCGATCAGCATTACTCAACTTAGGAATGCTTCCAATTATGAGTAACCTGAAAGAGAAGCAAGTTCTCTTAATCACTACTATCAACTGAATACCATACTCAAGTGTCTAAATCTCCGATCACTTTGAAGAATCCCGATACTTGCAACATCTGGTTCTCTACTTTATTCAAATACCTATAACTTCTCAAAATTCGGACCATGTGTTTCCACGAAACACCTGCCTAAAAACTAGAGAAGTCATAAGTAAACCGAATATAGTACGAGGACCAACCCCTCTGTCCTGATGGACCCTGGACAACATACAATACTCTGTATAAGTCCCTTGAGTCTGATAACTCATTTACTGTGTATCGTAGGTTGAAAACTGTATTTATGGTTAAGAAGAATTATACCGCTGTTTAATGTTCCTTACCTAACCATCCACTGATATAGGTAAATGTCATAGACATAATTTCAGAAAGGTATATCTCACTCTATGAAAATAGACGTACAGATATATCAATTTGAAATTGGTGCATAACAGCGGATATTCAAAACCAAATATTTGCCGTCCGGCAAACAACCCAGGTGGCTTCCTCAAATATCACCGATTACAACGAATCCTGATATAATGAGGATGATCACCCAATTCCCAATAACTTACTCCCACTCATCATCTGTAAAACCATACAGATATGAGAATCGTACCTGGTAAATACATACCCTGGAGTAAGGACTAATTGGGAAATCAGTTTTCTTTTAACAGTACACAGTGGCACTGAAATATTGAAATGTTTCGATGGGGTATCCCGGTATTCCTAGTAATGCCTCTTCCAGATTCACGACTGCAACCGTATAATTCTTTGCCACCTCTCCAAATCCCTTTATATGTCTTTAGTCATTACCTTCTGCACACCCCTTAGGCCAAATGGTTTTCTTCCTTTCCTACCTTTCGGCACCAGCCTATGGTTTGGAAGAAGACTATCCAATAAGCATAATGGGTGTACTGTCCTAATCCTAGGAGCACTCGCAATGCGAGAGAATGTGAAGACAAAAGATACCTGAATAAACCTTATTCCTATTTCTCCTGAACCAGAATCCATCCCCGAACTGGAACAAGTTCCTTTCGAGTTCGTATATAACCATACGATGGAGTATCCAATAAACTGTGGATCTTCGTAGTGATACGGAGTGTCCTGGAGAAATACAAAGGTGAAGTGGGAGTGGTAATGAAATACTTGGTTTGGTCGTGAATAACAGTCGCAATTTACTTTGCCCTCCTTCTAATCCCTTTCTTTGTCTTTACATAATACCTTCTGTACACCGTTTAGGCTAATTGGTTTTCTTCATTCCCTACCGTTCGGCTCCAGCCTAAGGTTCGGAAGAAGACTATCCAATTTGCGTAATAGGTGTACTATCCCCTAATTTAAGGGGTGCTCACAACCTGAGAGAAGGTAAAAGGAAAAGACAACTGAATAGTCCTATCCGTTTCCTCCAGAACCTGAAACCATCCTCGAATTCCTTCGAGTTCGTATATAACCATACGATGGTTTTGTCCAATGGAAATGGACGTTCGTAGTAATACGGGGTGTCCTGGAGAAATAGGTAAAAGTAGGAGTGGCAATGAGGTTCGCAACTCTGACAATCCAAAAGCCAGTGTTTAAGAAGGTTCGGTTAATTTTGGTCTCTGAGTCATAGTATTAGGGTCGGGTCAATGGTCGCTGCCGAAGAGAGAGAGAAAAGAAACACTCAGCGTGCACTCTAACCTAGATCAGAATGGTTACCAATTTATCTAATCTGGAAACCTCCCACTGTCACCTCAAATTCTCCTCCAAACCTGAAAGAAGAATTAGTCGGGGTCACCCGAGGAGTAAACTAACTCATCAGTGGGAATCGGGATCCAACTATCATCGCATGATAACGTGACGGAATCCGCTCACGCTATCACACTCCAGAAGGTATGAGCATATCTGGCAAGTTTCAGTTCTTTTGAAACTCCCGATGTGATTTTTGCCCCGTGCTCTTATGACCTTGACTTTGGCCAACAAATCATAAGTCACATGTCAAGTTCTACCCGTCATTCTCCAGGTTAATTTGAGCCCACCCGCACAAGCCCTTGACTTTGGCCAACAAGGCTATACGACTGCCCCAAACCAACGCATCTATCTATGCTGCATATGAATACCCCAATAGCTACCAAACACTGTGCCTTGACTTTGGCCAACAAACACAGCTTGAATACTATTGACCACCCATATGAAACGACGGAGGGCTACGAATGGTTTCTGGCGAAAACCTTTAACGTAATGAACTTGATATCGTTTGAAGGAACGGATAACTTTTTAGAAAAATATAGTAACGAAAACCTTTGCTAAAGAGGTCACTCCCGGTGAAGGGATCTCGGCTCTTTCCCCGTAGAATGAGGTGCAGGATATTCCAACTGAATACCACGATGCAAAGCAAAAGTAATTGGCTATAGTGAAGTCATTGCCCTGACGCAAACTTTTGTCCAAGGGGTCACTCCTGGTGAAGGGATCTCGGCCCTTGCCTCGTCGACTGAGGAGCAGGATATTCCAACTGAATACCACGATGCAAAACAAAAGAGAACATCCTTGCAATAACAGCTTTTTGAAAAGTGTTCTAACAACATCAGATGAGGTTTGTTTTTAACTTGCACTGATCCGAATCAACGCAGTCCCATCAATTGATCACACCACAAAGAACGAAAATATACTGATGTACGTATATGCCATCCGCATTCGCCACTGGGTCCCGTCATTACCCGTTAGGTTAGCTAACTAACGACAGAGCGGGGACTGGACTAGCGCGGATGCAAAACATATACAACATCTACTAATATATATACCAATATATTATGTTTCGCTCAAGGCGTGATAAAAATGCAACATCACAGAAATGTACAGCATCACAGAACAATGCAGATATCTGGGATCCCCGGGTTTCACAGAGCCACTACTGAAACCCGACGTTCCCCTGGTCGTGTGGATAGCCTGTGCAATGAAATCCTAGACCCCTATGGGCGCGGCAAGTCACCCGCCAAAACCTGAAGCGAGGCAGCCCCCTTCAGCAACGTGAATGGACCACCCAGCACTTCACGGAATCCGGTAACTTGGGCACCCCTCCTGGGTCAACCTGTACCCCCTACGAGTGCGGCGAATAGCCCGCCAATTCTAGAGTGAAGCCCCTTCCGTCTCAATGCCATGAGATGCGGGCTTGTTGCCCTCTAGAACCCGGCTGTCCGTGCACCCCTCCGCGGGGCAATCCTAGTACAGAAAGTAAAATATACATACAACGGGTATATCGACCGCAACCTGGTCGTGCCCCAAAATAATAATACAAACAGGCAGTAACGGCAGTCCACATGTCAGACGCTCGCCCCGCAATATCAAATGTACATAATACAACAAAAAACTGTACTAGCATTGCATCCAGGCTATCCCCCACGACCGATCCGCAACATCACAGCAATACATCAACGTGAATGTCACGTTCGCAAATCCGTCTAACCGGGCTATAGCAGTTAGACAGGATTTACCGATCAAGTGACATTCACGGTCGCAGATATAATGAAAAAAAAACTGTGAAATAATGTGTTTGAAATATCCAATTGATCAAAAGAATACCAAGTGGGCCCCCAAGCAATACTGTAGCACTCACAGAAATTCTGGGCCCAAATATAATATTCCAAAAACCCTAAAATCAACCCAGAGAGCAACTGCAAAAATTTGATGCAGTGATCTCAACATAGTGCGGCGGAACCACGGCCTAAAGGGGTGTTTGGCCGCGGTTCCGCGCTCCCACTGTGGAGTCACTGTATCGAATTTCTACAGTGTTCTTAGAATTTCCAGTACATCACTTTTCTACAACCTGAAAAAAATTTTGAGCAAAGAAAAATTTAACAGAAAACTGATGTATGTGAAGACGCGGGTTTTTGGAATTTTAGTCGATCGGAAATGTAAACACATTAAACAAAGCTAGACTATGTTAATGGCGAGGCTCTGATACCACTGTAAGTGCACGGCGGTGCCCCGGCCTCCATCCCGAGGCCAAATGCGGAAGCGATGGTTAACTTTAAATTTTGCAAACTAGCAAACCGGCACCACCGTGCACTAAAACCCGGATCAAACCATTAACTAGTCCTAGCTAACTACAAGATGGGGAAGAGAGATATACCGACTGATCCGAGTCCTCCGGTCTTCTCGTCGTCGTCCCGATCTCCCGCGGAAACTCCGGTCGTCGCCTCCTTGCCGGAAAGGCACCACATCGTCTGCATCTTTTACGGGCTCCCACCTCAATACCGAGGCAACTCGGGCACGAAGCTGGCGAGTCGACGTGCCCAAGGTTTGCTGTAGAATGTGTAGTGCTCAAGTCTCATTTTGGGGTTGTAGGAATTGCCACTTTGGTGGAGGTATGAACTATCTTTTTTTAGAGAGGAGCTAAAAAGATTTTTGCCAAGCCAAATGAGTGTAAATTCCTACACCAAAAATTGGGACAGCCCACTAGAGGAAGTGGCCGGCCATGCCAATGGGGAAAAAGGGAGAATGAGAGTGAATGAGGGAGGGAGTCTATCAATCAAAAGAATGAGAGTCTCTCATAATCCAAGAGAGAGAAAAAGCTATCATGCAAAGAAATGATCACTATGAAAGTCCAACACTCAAACAACAATCATCACACCCCTTCATCATAACCAACCATGATCATCAAGCATGATGACTTCAAAAAGGTCAAGCCATCATGAAAGAAGAAGTCAAAAGGTCAAGGGATGGTGCAACCATCATGATCCAACTAATATGCAAAAGACCCCCTTCCAAATTGCTTATTTGCACAAATGCAAATAAGCCCTCCTCCACCAATCTTCGGCCAATGAACGATACAAAGAAATATGGCCGAAGCGGAAAGCAAACTGGCAACTCCAGAAAACTGGTCCCGTAATAAATTACAGGAAAACCCCACAACTGTGCATACACACCCGCATCTGTATTCCGACCGGAATACAAATGCAATGAGACAAAATCTACACTGTACTATACTAGGATCCGGCTTAAACCAAAGCCGGCCAGTAATATCCGTTCGATCCTGATCCGTGCAATACCGCACGTATCTGATCGAACCCTGCCATATTTCCATACGGCCTCTACAGCGTTTCGCCCGAAAACTGAGTAACTGAATGTGGGGGACTCTAAAGACTCGTCAACACCTTGGTTGTGGATTTAACCACTAGCACGTCAGAGGTATAAGCCAATATGTAACGGGCTACCAGGTATTGACCAAAAGGGACGTCGATGAGCGAACTCATCCTGACACCCTACTGAGCCTGTCAGTGACAATATCCGTACAGTCCGGTCCGTTTGTCTATGAGCATCGCATGGCGGGCCTAGGAGGTTGGTAAAAGTCAGACCCCCAAAAGCGGTACAAGTCGTGTCGGAGTGTAGCCCAGAACACCCTGAGATACTACTGGAATACCTACCAGTAAATCTCCTGTCTCGGCCGAGGGCTTCGTGTAATGGCTCTCCTAGACACAGCGCGACCTCACCCCCAATACCGGGAGAGACGAACCCTCGAAGATCCGCTCACTGCCTCCATGTGGCTCGGGACTGTACCCAACTAAAACCTGTTTGCACGTCTCCTTTGAGCGTGGTAGGGTAGTAATCAAAGTACAGTGGGAACTCACACGAGACAAATGACGATCCCCAGGTCGATGAACTAACCTGTACACATGTCACCAGGGAACTGCTATCTGACGTCAGGTATAAGACCAACTAGCATGTTCCCGGCGAGTCCTGTCCGGTGTACTCATAACCCAATGAGCACCTGTATACATCTTAGGTGATCCAACTGACACCAGTGGCTTGTGAGACCGGCCACCGCCCCTCGTCGGGGTCTCGACTGTATACACTAGTCTACTCTGGAGTATCGATGCCCTGTCTCGAAACTCCCACGGCTAGGGACCTTTTAAGGATGTGCTTATAGACTACCAGCTCTCACGTATATGATCGCCCTCATACTGCTGGCAGTCAAGCAAGAATCCTAGGGGCTCTATCAACGTGTAATAGCGACATGTCAGGTCACCTAAAGCAGTACACGATGATAAAGATAAACCAGATAGCATACTATCATCTCGAGTAAGACTGTCCTACTAGGACAGGTCATCCCTCAATCATTGCAATCACGTGCCTGTGATCCAATAATTGACTCTGAGGGCACTATCTCCAACAATAGCCTCTCTCACTCTCTCATACTTCACAAATACAAAGCCATTCTTTGCTCATGCCAAAGTTTTTTCCTCGCTCATCTTCTATGCTTGCTCAATGAGCAAAAAGGAAAAAGAGAAAATTATAGTGACACTTCCATACACCTCGACTCTCCATCGCTAGCGACTTTGGAGCGTCAGTTACCCCGTTCGATGAGGTTGGAGCTTGCGCCGTTTCCCTCGGGTGGATCATCGGAGACGAAGGAAGACCGGCAACCAAACCACATCAAGGAGTCGTTAGGAGTTTGGAATGAAGACCGAAGGACACGGATCAACTCGGTATAACGATTCTAACTCTTAGTTAGTTTGCTAGTTTAGGGTTTAAGGTCGATCCGTAAATCGGGTAACGATAGCGCCGGTTCTATAAATTTTTGTTCCACATTTTGGCCGCGTTTCGATGGCCGGGGCGCTGCCGGGACCCAAAAATGGTATCAGAGCCACCCTTTAAACCCCTTACTAGCTTGTTTAAACGTGCTTAAAAGATCGATCGACGGAAATTACTGAAATCACGATTCCAATTATCAGTTTGCTGTCAATTTTTAAATCTGGTCAAAAACTTATTTCACACATCTTAAAAATCCGTGCAGGCAATTGTAAGGGTACTGGAAAAATTTGGGCTCGTGATTCCCCAAAAGCGCCGCGGATCCGCCGCACTTAGCCCCTATTGGAGGCGGTTCCACGGCGGTTTAGTGGCAACGGGCGACCAAATTTTTTCTGTAGCCCATTTACTTGGAAATGTGTTTTTTTTTATATTCTGTTTTGGCCCAGGTTTCAGTGAAGTGTTGTTTTGCTATTGGGGTCAATTTGGAACTTAGTCGATCGATATTTTAAGCGTGCGTTTGACAGTACATACATTATATTCTGCGACCGTGAATGTCATTTGATCGGTAAACTCGTCTAATTGCTATATGTCTTTTGGACGGGTTTGCGAACGTGACATTCACGTTGATGTTCTGTGATGTGCTGTGATGTTGGTTGGATCGTCGTGGTGGATAGCAATGGTGTAATGATAGTACAGTTTTATTTCATTTGTACATTTGATATTGCGGGGCGAGCGTCCGACATGTGGACTGCCGTCACTGCCAGTTTGTATATTATTCTTTTGGGGCACGACCAGGCCGAGGTCGATGTCACCCTTGTTTATTATTTTCTTTTCTGTACTAGGTTTACCCCGCGGTGGGGTGCACGAATAGCTGGATTCTAGAGGGCAACTGGTCCGCATCACATAGCATTAGGACAGAGGGGACCTTACTCTAGAATTGGCGGGCTGTTCGCCGCACCCATAGGGGGTATAGGTTGACCCAGGAGGGGTGCCTAAGTTACCGGATTCCGTGAAGTGCTGGGTGGTCCATTCACGTTGCTGAAGGGGGCTGCCTCACTTCTGGTTTTGGCGGGTAACTTGCCGTGCTCGTAGGGGTCTAGGTTTCATTGCACAGGCTATCCACACGACAGGGAACGTCGGATCTCACTTGCGGCTCAAGTGAAACCCGGGGCTCCAGATTATCCACCATTCTGTGTTGTTTCTGTGATGTTGCTTTATATCATGCCTGTGACGAATGTTATATATATATATATATATATATATATATATATATATATACACACACACACTAGTATATGTTGTATATGTTTTGCACCCGCGCTAGCCTAGTCTCCGCTCTGTCGTTAGTTAAGTAACCTAACGGGTGACGGGACCCAGTGGCGAATGCGGATGGCATATATACATTTTATTTTCGTTCTTTTCTGGTGTGATTAATTGATGGGACTGCATAGATTCTTATCAATGCAAGGATAAAACAAACATATTTATGATGTTGTTGGAACCAAGCTTTTAAAAACTGACATTACAGACGTTCTCTTTTGCTTTGCACAGTGGTATTCATTTGGAATATCTTGCACCTCATTCGACGAGGCAAGGGCCGAGATCCCTTCATCGGGAGTGACCCCTTGGGTAAAAGTTTGCGTCAACGTAATAACTTTACTATAGTCGATTACTTTTGCTTTGCATCATGGTATTCAGTTTGGGATATCCTGCACCCCATTCGACGGGGAAAGAGCCGAGATCCCTTCACCAGGAGTGACCTCTTTAGCAAACGTTTTCGCCACTATATATTTATAAAACCACTTGGATTCCTTCAACGATATCAAGTTCATTACGTTAAAGGTTTTTCGCCAAAAACCAGCCGTAGTCCTCCATCATTTCAGATTAGTATTGCTTAGTATTCGTGCTACGTATGTCGTGCATTGCCGAGGCGTAGTGTGCAGTAGCTCTGTAATACTTTTCTGTCGCATGGATATGTGGATTGGTTAGAACAGTCGTACGGTTATGTTGGCATTGTCAAGGACTCGTACGGGTGGGTTTAACGCAATCAAGAAAATGACGGGTTGAACTTGACTAGGACTCTTTGATATGTTGGCATTGTCAAGGTCACTTGGGTCCTAGGGGTAAAAATCATATCGAGAGTTTCAAACATACAGGAAACTTGCCAGGCTTGCGCATACCTTCTGGAGTGTGGTGACTTGAGTGGCTTCCATCAAGTTATAATGCGATGATAGTTGGATCCCGATTCCCACTGATGAGTAGGAATACTCCTCGGGTGATTCCGACTAATTCTCCTTTTAGGTTTGGAGGAGAATTCGAGGAAACAGTGGGAGCCATCCAGATTAGATAAAGTGATTGACCATTCTGATCTAGGTTAGAGTGCACACTGAGTGTTTCTTCTCTCTCTCTCTCTCTCTCTCTGGCTGCGACTATGACCCGACCTTTGACTAAAACTCAAGAAACCAAGTTGACCGAACCTTCTTAAAACACTTTGGCTTTTGGAATATCACGGTGTCGCATATATCATTGGCACTTCTATATCCCCTTTGCATTTCTCCAGAACACCCCGTATTATTATGAACATCCACTTCCATTGGATAAATCCATCGTATGGTTATATACGAACTCGAAGGATCTGTTTCAAGGATGGATTCTGGTTCTGGAGAGATTGAATAGGATTATTCGGTTGTCTTTTCTCTTTATCTTCTCTCATGTTGTAAGGGCTCCTAAGATTAGGAGAGGGTACACCTATTGAGCTTATTGGATAGTCTTCTTCCAAACCATAGGCAGGTGCCGAACGGTAGGGAAGGAAGAAAACCAACAAGCTTAACTATGGTGTACAGAAGGTAATAAGTAAAGACATATAAAGGGATTAGAATAATGGCAAAGGAAATTGCGATCACCATCATTCACAACAAAGACAGTGTATACCCCTGCCACTCCTACATCCACTTTGCTTTTCTCTAGAACACTCTGTATCGCTACGGATATCCACTTCCATTGGATAAATCCATCGTATAATTACATACGAACTCGAAGGAACTTTTTCGAGGATGGATTCTGGTTCAGGAGAAAATGAATAGGATTATTCAGATGTCTTTTCTCTTTACCTTCTCTCAGGTTGTGAGGGCTCCTAGGATTAGGAGAGTACACCTATTACGCTTATTGGATAGTCTTCTTCCAAACCTTAGGCTGATGCCGAAGGGTAGGGAATGAAGAAAACCAATTAGCCTAAAGAAGGTGTATAGAAGGTAATAAGTAAAGACATAATAAAGGGATTGGAGCGAGGGCAGGTAAGTATATGGTTACTGTCGTGAATCAAAATAGTGGAAGAGACATTACTAGGAATACCAGTAAACCCCTTCGAAACATTTTCATGTTTCAGTTTCACTGTGCGATATTAATTGATAACTGTTTTCCCAGTTAGAATCTAACTCCAAGGTATGTATTTATCAGATCAGTTTCTCACGTCTGCATGTTATTACAGATGGTGAGTGGGAGTAAGATATTGGGAATTAGGTGATTAGATCATCATTATATCAGAATTCGTTGTAATTAGTGATATTTGAGGAAATCATCTGGATTTTGCCGGATGGCAAATATTTGGTTTTGAATATCCGTTGTTATGCACCAATTTCAAACTGATATATCTGTACGTTTATTTTATAAAGTGAGATATAACTTTTTTGATATTGTGTCTATGACATTTACCTATATCAGTTAGTGATTAGGTAAGGTGCATTCAACAGCGGTGTAATTCTTCTTAACCATAGTACAGTTTTTCAACCTACGACGCACAGGGTTTGAGTTATTGAACTCAGAGGACTTATACAAAGTATTGTATGTTGTCCAGTGTCCATTAGGACAAAGGGGTTGGTACTCGTGCTATATTCTTTTTACTTGTGACTTCTCCAGTTCTGGACAAGTATTTCGTAGAAATGCAAAGTCCAGATATTGAGAAGTTATAGGTATAAGAATAAAGTAGAGAACCAATTGTTGAAAGTATCAGGATTCTTCGATGAAGTCGAAGATGTAGATACTTGTGTTTGGTGTTCCATTGATAGTAATGGTTTTGAGAACTTGCTTCTCTTTCGGGTTACTCATATATGGATGCACTCCTAGATGAGTAATGCTGAATGGCCTTTTTCCATTTGGTTGATATGCACTGGAGACAGCTGCATGATTTTTGAATCTGGTTCCAATTAAATTAGTGCTTTTGTTTCTATATCAGATATATATATAGAATCAATTTATATCTTGACGATGTTAAGGTATAGGAAGTTGGCTGGCTGATGCTTAAAACCAGAATCCGGATAAACTCGAGGCACGTTTCAGTAATGGCTGTTTGTGGGTTATCCCGGGCTTTGACGAGGGTTAACTTTCTACCATCAGGAAGATCAATATTTATATTGTTGATGACTCGCCACAGTTTTAATAAAATGGACATTTTCATAAAAACAAAAGTGGGAGTATGGTAGAACTGGAAGTGATTCCAGAAGCACAAACGATCACTGAAGATTTAATAGAACCTAAGGATTCAATTAGTTTTGACGTTCCATTAGCCACTCTGCAGATTTGGTGGGTAACCTCAGTCACCCGAGAGGTACTTCGGTCTTCTCAGAGACGGTGACAGGGAGGTTCTTGTTTACCCAGACTTGCCATTGTTGTTGTTCTAGACTATAAAACCCGGCAGGAGGATGAGTATAGCGTCGTTCTAAACTAGTTTTAGAAGTGCACATATATATGACTCTGCCAGAGGGTTGTTGTAGTCAGTGGGAGCAGCGGAAGCATAGTAGGCAAGTAGCTTGTGTCTATTTATAGACTAAAGCAGGTATAAGGGAAATAGATCATCTATTTTGATGTGACAGTCATAGGTTTTGACTTCATCAGAATAGGAGATGGATCTGGTAAGAAGGTAGTAGGGTGTGATGTCCGAGGATTCGGGATGACATGCACTTAATAGGAAAAGATATTCCTATACTACGATCGGTTGTACTATGGTTGTCACAAAGTTGTTTCTCCACACAGGATATGGATGTAATATCAGGGTTTCTGGTTACTAGATCTATGGTTTTAGATCTAGATTTGGGAAGTATCCTAATCTGGGTATTTTGACATTAAATGGGCGACTCCTGGCATGGTGGTCTACCTGCAGGTGATGGAGTCAACCTCTCTAAAGGTGTCTTACAGACTAAAGGGGAGAGAGATCTACATGATTAACATATCACTTACTTAGGCAATTGAGTTAATCATGAAATGTCAAGTATCACACCAGATATTGCTTTTGCACTAGATGCAATAAACAGATATATTAATTCAATCCTGGAGAAACATTGGGAAGCAGTTTATGAACATGAATGGATATTCTATGGATATGGTAACGGCAGCCTCTTTCGGGAGACGGTTATCATTTCAGGCATCCAAGGTGACCTGGATGACAAAGTGACTGTCAGAGTTATAGTTTTCCCTTTTTTGAGGGACGGTATGTTGGACAAGTGGTCCAAGAGGATACTAAGGAAGGCATGGAGCAGGATACTGATTAAATTCAGTGGACGATACATTCTAAGTAGTTTGCTGGATTTGGAGTTCATTTGTGAACTGGGTCCCATCAGATATCCAGACAAATTCTAAGACAGGTATTGATCATTTCGGGAGATAGGTTTCTCCGCGAAGTTGAGATAGAGAGAGATAGAAAAAGAAACATTGGAGCGGATCCACTTACTGAGGCTATTTCTCGAACGCAATCATTTTCGCAACGGGCTTTGCGAAGCTGATTAGTAGAGAAGTTGGGTGTTCGGTATCACACGGGCTGTGAGTATGCGACATCGCAATAATTGGCCTTAAGTGCAAGTGGGCGATTGTTGGCTATAGTGCCCTCAAGGCAATTATCATAGTTGCGGACTTATGATTATGATGATTGAGTGAGGACGTATACCGATAAAACAGTCTTACTCAAGATGATAGTATGCTATCTGGTTTGCCTTTATCATCATGTACATGTTGATAGAGCCCATAGGATTCTTACTTGGCTGCCAGCATTATGATGGCGATCATATATATGGGAGCTGGGGTCTATAAGCACATCCTTAAATGTCCCTAGTCGTAGGAGTATCGAGACCGGGTATCGATACTCCAGTGTAGACTAGTGTATACTGATCGAGACCCCGACGAGGGGCGGTGGCCAGGTCTCACAAGACATTGGTGTTAGTTTGTTCACCTAAGATAGTATACAGGTGCTCATTGGGTTATGAGTACACTGGACGGACTCGCCGGGAACCTGCTAGTTGGTATTATACCTATTGTCAGATAGCAGTTCCCAGGTGACATGTGTACAGGTTAGTCTGTCGACCTGAGATCGTCATTTGTCTCATGTGAGTTCCCACTGTGCTTTGATTACTACCCTACTACGGCTCAAAGGAGTCGTGCAAATAGGTTTTAGTTGGGTACAGTCCCGAGCCACATGGAGGCAGTGATCGGATCGTCGGGGATTCGTCTCTCCCGGTATTGGGGGTTGATACCGCATTGTGTACGGGTGGCCATCACCACAAATCCATGGCCATGGTAGACGAGGATTACCGATCCAGGATCGATAGTTTCTCAGGAGGTGATGGGTTACATGTCGACACTAAATATCGCGTTGTTAGGGGTCTGACTTTATCCACCCCCTAGACTCGATATGCGATACTCTTAGATGAACAGAGCGGACTGTACGGATATTGTCACTATCAGGCTCAGTAGGGGTTCAGGATGAGTTTGCTCGGCAGCCTCCCTTTCGCTCAATACCTGGGTAGCCGTTACGTACAGCTAGTGTCGCTGACGTGCTTGTGGTTAAACCAACTGCCAGCATATTGAGGAGTCTTTAGAGTCCCACACAGAGGGTTTTCACGGTTCAGGCGATATGGTGTACATGTCGTATGTTGATACATACAGGTGTCCGATTAAATATGTGCACTTGCTCCGCAGACTTTAATCGGACGGTTGATAATACTAGCGGTTTAGGATTAAGCCAGTTTATTAAATCAGGTTTTGATTTAATATATATGTATTCTAGTATTATTGTTCACTATTCATTTTCTCTCTCGGCTATTCGTATTTTGGTACGAATACACGTATATGTATTTCGGTACATGTACCGGGAAGTATTCCGTATTTTATACGGAATAGCTTCTAGAAGGTGGCCACCTAATTTGTATGATTTTCCATTTTTTGGAAATTCATTTGACTCACAAATGAGGTGGAAGTGTGAGGTGGAAAGTGCATAGTGTTAAGCATGGTTTTGAGGCATGTAGCAAAGGATGGTGCAATTGTTTATTTGGTTAATTGGTGAGACTTTTTTGGATGGGAGAGAGAGAGAGGGGCCGGCCATTATTGGGGTGGGATTCATTTTGATTTGGGTTTTTTACATGAAACATTATGCTAGC